>BOPP01000022.1:7144372-7156872 GCA_017312745.1 Gryllus bimaculatus
GTGGCGGTCTCGCGACGTATCACCTCGACGGAGACGTCCCTCGGAAATTCGCGCCCTCAAACGAACGCCTGCTTCTTCCGTTGGATGCCACCATCCGCGTAGGCGATTCCTTGCTGGCGTTTGCTCTTCTTTCCAGCTCGCTCTTTCAGTTCCAGTTCACTTTCCACGCAACCCTTTGTTCTTTCGGATCCGTTCACTACTTCTTCTCTTTTTATTATTTCTAAGATTTTTTCCTCTCAAGCAAGATTTCTAGTTGGAGCCAGGGCACTGTTGCTCAGAAATTAACACACCTTCCAGAGACACATGTAAAGGAATTCAAGTGGTTTATATATTTTCGGTTTCTTCGTGTTTTTTTCGCCTTTAATAATACTTCCTTGACTTTTTGCAATTCTCTATTTACTCTCACATGATGTGATTTAAATAATTAAAGTAATACATAATCCCTACTATTTACACGTTGCGATATAGTTCGTATTGATATTCCACGAATTATACGTCGGTAATACTTGTTTTAACTTTGAAATTTCCATTATTTAGTTTTGGATCACGTCTAATTACAAATACAAATCTCATTAGTATTTTACCTCGCAAATATTAAGATATACTGAGTTTTTCTTACACTTTCTTTACATAATCTCAGTTTTACCTTTCTATCTCGAGTTCGCGCTAAAAATGTACTCTGAGTAATTATCATTGTTATTAATAAGTATTTGTCTCTCCCGAAATAAACAAGAGCTATAAATTTATACTTCTAAGCAGTGCATATTTATACAATTTTACTTCCACAAACACACCACAAATTATTGTAATAGAAATAGTATTATATTTATAATATAATTTTATAATTATAAATCAAAAATATTACAATAATAAAAATAATAGTAAATAGTAAAGAGAGTTTTTATGATTGATATTTTATCGTTTTATACTAATAATTTTATTACATTCGTAGAAATGATACAGTTTAATTGAAGATTATTTAATTTTGAGTTTACGAAATTTTGTCAAACTGAACAGAAAAGCTGCTAAGTGTTTGTCTTCTACTTCTTTTCTATTTCATTTTTGAGGTACCGGAACGCCATTCCGACGCTTTGCCACGGAAATCAAGCCCAGCTTCTAAGTGATAGAATTCGTTAACCCACAATCTTAAATATACCCTGCACAAAAATTACGTTTTGCGGATTTATAATAGGTTACTACGTTACGTCTATTTTTCAAATTATTCCATTGAATATTAAAAAATATTTTAACATCTCTTTAAGTAATTATTTAATTTCGCTTAAACTCATTCAATCTGTCCGTCCCTGTTTCGCCTCCTCGCGACAGCAAGTACGATCTTCACTTCCTTGAACTTATTTCGCTATGTATCACCCAGCCTATCCCTTCCCTCGCCCTCGTACATTCCATTCGACGCAACAGTCTCCCACGCTGGGGGCCTCGAAAGCTTCCGCGCCATTGTGCCCCGTGCACCTCATAGACTCCATGACCATCTCCGAGTACTTGGCGTTTTTCTTCCAAGCGCCGCCTCCTTCCACCCGACCGTTACCGACGCGGCCCTTCCCGACCTTTCTCGAACATCCCTCACACCTCGTGACGCCTCTTCATCCCCGCCCCTTCCGCACGCACCTGCCCTTTATCGCCGCGTCCCCTCCATGGAACAGGAGCGGCGGGCCAACTGATATATTCCGACGCGCGCTATCAAGATGTTGCGACTTAATCGAGTATTCAATTTAAAGGTTAAAGAAAATGGGCGACCGTCGGGACGGGTTGGAGGAGCAAAAATAACGGGGGCATTTTTGCAAGCTTCAGAGAACACCGTACATCACATTTTCGATTTTTTTTGATCGATACTTGGCAAGTGTGACGGCGGGACGCGGCGTCGGAATAAGCCACGTCGTTACGCGGGGAGCGAGAGCGCTATAGACGGCCGGGGCGGGCGTACAGTGGGTCAAAATACGACAAAGTACGCTACTAAGAATTTTCCAAAAGACTCTTTTAACATGCATCAATGTAGGAAATACTAATTGAATTTTTAGGATTGGACGGTATTTGGAGATTTTGAACTGACGAACTGAAGAAGGGGAAAAGTGAACATGAAATTAGTGTATCGAAATTGAATACTGTTGGTGTTTACTTAAGTTGAATAGAGAGAGTCGCATTGGATGTCATTGGAGGTACTAACAGAAATAAACGTCTGCATTTGGAACATTGATATTGAGTGAAAACGTCAAATGTTAGATCAACTCTGACATTTGACGGTTCAAGGGAACGCCATGTAGAGCTAAGTGTTGATTTCACGTTCATAATTTCTGTTATATTTGTGATCTTATCTGTGAAACAAGAAATTACTTTTTGGAATGTTAACCTTCAATGGATTCACTGTGATATGGAAGAGTGAAGAACCCTGTTTATTCGCGGGCGGACACCGGGGAAGAAATTGCTTTAGCGGAAGGTGTCACTCTCGTCGTTATAATCGAATATACATTTTAAAGATCAGCGGTACCTCTTCTTGGTAGGTCCTTCTTTTGCTATTCATATTGATACATAAAATAAAATAATTGAACGCGTAGGGAGCGGGTGGGGCGATGGCGGGGCGGCGGGCGACTCGAGGGCGGAGAATTGTAGAACGAAAAATTGTAATAGTTCTTGAAATTACATTCTATAACAGTATTGCAAAAAGTAACGCATTTTTGTAATTGTTTCAGTCTACGTCTGAATATAAAATATTTATTAAAGTTATTAGTTGCGATTAGCCCTGTTATTGTAATCAATGTTTGAGCCTGAGGTGGCTGTGATTTCTTCCCCATTGGATGGTGAAATCTGGCGCTGACTTACATATCCGCTTGGGTTGGATTTCCCCCCACACTTAATTATCTCCGCACATCGGGGTATTGATCAGTCGGGATGAGCTCTAAGCTCCCGACAAGTCTCCCGTCATGAGTGGTAGTGTAATGCAAGTGTGTTTAAGAGTGTTCTTGGCAAGAATTGTTAACAACATATTCGCTCCGATGTAATACTTGTTGAAATGCTGATTGAGGCAGCAGAAATGGTGCTGTTCCCCATTTCGGCCCACTGAGTGACTGGGAAACGCGTAGGGAGCGGGCGGGGCGGTGGAGCGGCGCGAGGGCGGAAAAGGGCGGCGCGACGAGGAGCGGAGCGGAAGAGATCGAGGGGCGCGGCCGCGGGCGAGGGCGAGGGCGAGGGCGGGGGCGAGGGGCGAGGGCGAGGGCGGCGGCGCATAAACCCGCAATATCACAAATCAAGGCGACGGCCACCTTGAGCCGAGATGGATGCGCGCGTCACAGAGGTTGGCGCCTGCAGTGGATCCACCGCGGAATCTGCGACGCGAGCAGACGCCGCGCCGTCGCCCCTGTCTCCCACCCCCCTCGCCCACCCCCGCCCCCAGCCCCCGACAAAATCCCGCCCGGCTGGCCGACCGATATCAACGCCGCTCGCCACTCGCGACGCCTCACCACCAGTCGTAGGCCGACGCCGCCGAAACTGCACTCGACTCTCTCTCTAAATCCATGTCACTGGGGATTTGGAATACTTCAAGTCTATGTATTTTTGTTTGGGTATTACCTACAATGGTATTATTGCTGTAGAATCTGTAATATTGGTTTCGACATCAAAACTGTAGTGTTGGTATTTAAAATCGATTTATTCATGTAGAAAATAACGATTATATGTCAGTTCTAATTCATATTTTAGAAATAGTTCCAATTTGATTATATACAGTTTATTTTCGTGGAATACATAAAAGCAGATTCATTCGTTAAAACCTCTTTCTTCACTACAATCGTTTTGATAAAAACCTTTTGTTTGTCATCTTCAACGATTATTCATGTAAACATCTAGAGAGAAATTTACAAATTTTTTTAATTACCTAAAAATTAAATACATAATACAAGATAAGTAAGCACCACTAATAGATTGGGACCGCCTGTGAAAGTGTGTAAATATATGGCAGAGATAGATGTGTGGGGTATCCCGTGAAAATTTCGTGAAAAGGTTTTCGATTTATTGTTTCACTCTGTTGCTAACGATAGCTCATGTTAGTGTGAGCTTAGACGGAGGCGGTCTGGGAGTGAAAGTGACTTTATGAAGAAGAAGCAGAAGAAGCAGAACAAGAAGAAGAAGAAGAAGAAGAAGAAGAGAAAGAAGAATAAGGAGTGGGAGAGGCTGAGACGTTTGTGATTTGCATTGAAAGAGGGACTTTTTCAACTGCAAACGTATTTTATAAACTGAGAAAGAATGGTGTCATACGTATTTGTCAATTTATTGGATTCTAGAAAGGAATCAAATACATTATGGAACTTTGAATATAAAGTTTCAATAGAATATAATGATTCATAATGCAGGACAGTTTACGGGGATATATCTTATTCTAAAACGTCGGGATGGGTTTCTTGGTTTACTCCATTACTAGCTTATTGCTTGGAATTAAAGCTAGCCCTTGAACTACCAACTGCGCTAATTTTGGTCTGATGGAAATGTAAACTAATAAAAATCTGTTGCAATAGGAAATATGGAATTAAACGAAAATCGATGAGAAGGAACTCCTTCCTTCCAGTTGACGTATGTGTTCGAGTTTCGTATTCGTTAGTCACATTCGGTAATGGAATGCATATTTTGTGTCTCGCTTCGAAAATAACTTTGGACATGGGTCCCGTGAGCACAATGTAAGTTATTGTGAGGAGGTAGCAGTGTTCCTCCGGTTCCAAGCTGCACGTTGGTTTGGTTCCCCCTCCTCCTCACCATGGGGCGCCTTCCAGCCCAGATAGGATTCACATCCCGGCATGTCTTCCGGTTTGCGTAGTGCAGTTCATGAAAGTATACGACAGCAACGGAAGAGCAAGGGACAAGGATAAGAAACGAAAGATCGCATTGGGTTCGTAGCCCGTTTGTTGCGTTACTGCTCCGACATTTGACAGGTATTGATCGGTTCGCTACAGGACATGAGAAGGCGTGAAACATCCCGAATAAAAATTGTAAACTCATGTCAAAATATCACACGAACCAACTTGCAGTCGTTTCACGCAAATGACTATTCGCCGTAAACATTGCACAAGCAAAGTATCGCAAATCACGCGTTAAGCTCCGCGACGCAAACAAAGGGCTTAAAACAAAGTCCCTCGACGAGAGAGGCAGCGAGCGCGTAGGTTGAGCGGTGAGCCAGAGATATATCTATAAGAGATACGAAAAAACAAAAAAACAAAAAAAAAATCACATAACTCCCAACTGAAAGTCATGTTCAATAACGTAGTGCCATTCTAGCTCTGACGCAAACCCTTACACACTGCAGTCACACGGGCATATTTTCTATTCCTGGAACCTTCTATCGTAGTCACAATCCATGTCTAACCTTCTAGCTAAAAAAACGTCGCTCGAAAACGAAGCAATTGTTATGATGCGTCAGAAATAATTTGTGAATGCATTTTTCGCAAAAAGTTCGTGTTAACTATTGTTACAGGCCAATTTGTGTGTATGAACGTTTTAATTTTTACTTCTGCAACAAGCTGATTCGTCACGAAAAATATGTTTTTGCATATTCATAAAATTTTCTAAAATTTAGAAAAAATTAATTTATTATTCTCTAGAAATCATCTAAAATAGATTGTATGTGGTGCGTTTTTTTTAAAATTATAATTATTCCTCATTTCTGACAAAAATAAACATTAAAAGTACTTCCTTCGTGTCACACTTTTATACATAGAATGAACTATCGACATCGTATTAGTATTCAGTACTTTTAAATTCGAGGGCGGTCACAACAAGACGTTCTGATGCTACTCTACAACAAATTTCTCATTAATGCACTCGCTGAGATAAAGTTTCTAAAACTCAAAATGGGAGTCGTGAAAAAGAATATAATTTAGTTAGGATGAAAATACGAGCAAGTGGCCATGTTACGCTACGAAACAAACACCAAGTTACCTGGAGAGAACTTTGATTGATTACTCATTCTATGCACCACGATGAATAGAAGCCCAGTAACATTACACCCTTCCTCATCCCAACTCACCCTCCCTATTGTTGTTACGAAACATGAGAAGCGACACAGACTCGGGAAAAAATTGTGGTTTTGTGACGCTTTTTAAAACGGACAAATATCAATTGAGGTCACTGAACTCATTAATCATGTGACTGTTTTTCAAAGTTTTCAGCGAGGCATAAAACACTGGTATTATATTCAATTCTGAAAGCCGGTGATGTAGGGGCGTTTTCAATGCAAATACTTCGTTCAAATTGTTTAAAATATTAGAGACAGAAAGAGAGAGAGAGAGAGAGAGAGAGAGAGAGAGAGAGAGAGAGAGAAAGAGAGAGAGTTAAAAAAATTACGTGAAAGCTCATTGTTAGGAAACAACGCAGAACATAAATAAGCTACGGGAAAGCAGCGCAGCATACTTTGTTATACGAGAATTTAATTATTTCCGAGGATTCTGCATGCTTTAATCTCTTAATAGGCGTGTCTGGTAAAATCGTTGGTTGCACAATGGATTAATACAGTAGAATTGAAAAATATTGAATAACGCAAAATTTCGACAAATAAAAAAATAATTTATAGACATTTATCAATTAATTATTTCGACATTATCATATTAAAAATAAAACACGTCCTCTCGAAAAGCATCGTTAATAACCTGCTTGAATAAACGAAGCACGGAACTATGCGTCAAGGAATAAATATGTCACCGGAAATTGCTTGCTGGACACGAACTAAAAAAACAAAGAAAATAAATTAATAACCGAGGACGCAGTACAGGGTCTTCCATATAGGGAGTATTCTCATTCTAAAGTACTTGTAAATAACGTCTGCTTCGCAGATTTCCGCGAAATATCGTCTATGAGCAAAAACAACACACGAAGCTCGACTTTATTTATAGATAGTAATAAAAGACTATTAATATACCTTCAATAAATGGATTATATTTTACTAATGATTGAAAATTAGTTCTTATTTGTTTTTAAATTAGCAATTAAATGGTTCATCCAATTCTTATTTTAATAGAATGCACTATTTCCAACACTTTGCGATGAAACTCAAGAGAATTAGGGACTCAGGATTAACTTGCAAACACTCCTTCATGTATATTCCAACAGTTTTCAATTTTGTTTAAATAGTTTCTCATAACATGCCAATTAAAAAACTCTATACGTTTCCCGTTCATTTTTACGTATACAACGTCTTAATATTTTTTTGAGAAATCCATGCACAATGCGCATACACAGTTTTCTATGCATATTTAGGCTTTTCTGTTTCAAACTAAATAGTTTCTTTCCGCATAAATTATAAAACTAAAAAAATTAAGCATATATTGCATATAATTTTAATATGACATTGAACAGACATCGCTTCTTTTATCGTTAAGCTGCACATTTTACAATAATCAGAAGATGGGAGAAAATTAGCTACAAAATGATTACCTTGTCGTGAAGTGAAATTCACGTTGCTTTGCTTCGTCGCAAGTGATAATATAATTTCGTTTCATTCATTTTTATCAAATACAGATAAAATTGAATGTGTTGTCAAAAGTATTCAATGGTGGGAAGAGATAGGTAAAACTAATGAGATAAGCAATATTTGCGACCGAAAAATGCCTGCATAGTGCCGGGATATTGCCCGTGCATTGACACATCGCTAAATGTCGGAAAATTTCCATAACATCGTAACGTACCATTAAAATAGCAGATGGAAATTAGATCAACCAATCAAAAAAATAATACATTTTAATTACTCATTGCTAAATGTGATAATATAACAAAATTAGTAAAATTGTGAAGTATTAAAACTTGCTTTGAAGGGTTTTCAATAATAAACATATAACTTTCTGTACTGACCCGATATTGAACCTCTACATCTAACAGATGTAGTACTCTATAGTGGGGTGACCATCCGGCATGTAATTTAGTTCAGAATTACGAACGCTCGGATGTCGGGTGTGGAGTGATGAGCTGTCTGAACCTGTCGCTCGGGCTCTAGAGATCTTGAGGATTATAGCAGCTCTAGGTAGGAGATGATGTGAGGATGTTCAGTCATAAACAATTGCACACATATTTCTTTTAAAGTGTATTCCCTTATGGACAAATTCTTATTTATTGAACTTCATATTAACAATGTATGTACACGCATTTCCACTTTTCCTTAATACCTATCATAAGTTACCTACTCTATTATGGTTTGCAGAGAAATTGCTAACAAATTGTGTTTTGTGTACGTCTTATAGATGTGTACTGTGTGTCTTATAGACAGTGACTTACTGATACTTGCTTGGCATATTTATCGGCCGATGAGAGCTGACCATGATGTGATGAAGACGATTCACTGGCACTAATGTGGCAGAACCATTCCGATGGCTTGGCTCGGTGGCGGGTAAATGAACGCACCGGGATCGCAGTGTGTGTGTGGAGCCACGAAAGTTAAAATTGCCGCAATCGGTCGCGCGTCTGGCCTGCTTGGCTGCGCCCCCTGGTCAGTCTCGGTAACGAAATAAGAACTGAGGACTCGTTCACGCTTCTCATCGAGGCCGCGCGTTCGTGCGGGTCGCGCGTATTTCCGGCCGCCAAACGTCACCAGTGCGGGGCTCGTGGTCAGCGTGCTCACTTTCTCCTACGCGGCCCCGGGTTCGATTTCCGGTCGAGCCAAGACTTAAGTATGGGTTTTCCTTGCAATGTCCCTGTATACATTGCTGTGTGACGATGATAAAATTCACTTTTCAGGGTGAGAAGACCGGAATACGATGACTACGTTTTAACCACACGTACCCCGTTAACCCATGGCCGCGACGCAGGAACGTCGCCGGTAGGCCTGAGCCAGTTCACATAGGTTGTCGCGCAAGTACATCCATCCGTCCATACAAACGCCTCCGGTGCACGATGACAACATTCATAACTTATCGCGGAAATCACGAGAAATGTACGTTGACTGTAATTAGTCCGTTCACACAGCGGACAACACTCACGTCAATTTCCGGTACTAGTCAATTTCTCCAGCTTGATCTGCCTTACACATTGCATATTTCTAACGTTTTCTAAAACTTTTATCTGACTGCTCTACTCGGTCCCTGGAACGCACATCTCCTTTGCACAAGCTGCTCCGATTCTCTACGCATGCTTCCCATACGATCAAAAGGACTAGCTGTTATTTACTGAATTTAAAATTTCTAGAAAATTCATCCGAAAAGATAAGCTGGGATAGGATAAAAGTTACCCCATCCCTATCTGTCCTATTACTTCGACGTGTGATCGATCAGCTGTTACAGATTATTTCTTCCTGGGTTACTGTAAACGTATACACATGTGAATGCATACGTAACTAATTCGATCAACACACGAGAGCTGTTGGGTTTGGGCGTTCGGCTCAGCCCCCGTCATCATGATGGATCTATTGTGAGCTCCGTCTTCCCCCGGGAGCTAAGTGGTATTTGTGAAAATTTGGTCGGCGTTGCATTAGGGAGAATGGGGACAAAGACAGTGTTATTTGGTGTAACGTCTCGATCGTCAGAAAGTCATAGACACGCATTCGACTTCCCGTCGACAGATTCGTCTCAAGAGAAATAGAAGTCTTTATCAACAACAAGAATAGCAATGGCACGACTGGACAATGAGTGACGGACGTGATAAATGCTTTTAATGGAATGGGTTACCAAGTAATTGTAGGAACTCCAAAGAACGAAACAGATGCCACCACAGTGAATACAATGAAATATTTTGAGCCCTATGATTGCAGATGCTGTCGCGGTAGAGAATGGTGTCTGTTGTCAAGAACGTGAAAAATTGGTAACAATGTTTTGAATGTTATTCTTTTTTAAATTATTTGAAGGATATAATTATGATTTTGTATGAACTGCAATGGTTCACTCCATGTGACGATACACGCTTCGCATGTTTATATTTTGCCTAATCAAAATAAACAAAGTCATATTCTTCCCAACACACACCGACTATTTTTTAAGTAAATAGCGTGTGAACGAATTCTATTGTTAGTATTACGAGCCCTGAGGCTGAAGGTAGGAATCTCTTGACTCTAGAGCCCCTCCCCCCTCATAGAAACGTGTCTGAACGTTTCGTACATGTAACATTGTGCAATTAACGTCACTAATTTTCACAATGTGTAATGAAGTTTAATCACTCGATTACGATCCTAGTTCAATTGTCACGAATATTTGGGGTGACTACTGTCTGCATTAATTCGGATACGTCCAATAAAATGCAGAGAGAGTAAAAAATGTTTTTATTGTGCCCAACGATTACAAATGAACACTTCTTCCTTAATAACAAATTCACGCAGTTCCTTAGTGTCAGAATATAAATAAAATCGTCAAAGAAATTAAATATCATTAGAATTTCATGTACTTCCAGTCAAACGTTCTTCCACCGCCAGAATTGGATGATTCTTCTTTTCTGGTTTCGAGTGCCTCGCCTTCCGTTTGCTTCCCAATGTCGTCGCTCGCACCTGAGACGAACCTTCTTTTATTGCCCACACGCATCTTATGTTCGTTAATGTAACGGTCTGAACCGATGACAGACCTTTTCATTTTCTTCTTTAAGTTCCCAGATTTGCTTCCAAGAATCTGATTTGAAATAATGTTTCTTTCAGTAGAAATAAAGCGTCTGTTCTTTCTTTTCCGACTACCTTGACCAGGAGACTTCCTAGAAACATCTGCTTCATCTGCAATATTTTGCAAAGAAGAAAGATTCGTTGCAGTCAACTTCGAAGTGGCCTCCAGGCCCCCTTGACTTGCAATGGCCGATTGCTCTTCTGCAATATTGGATATAATATGTCTGTTCGGCAAAAGAGAATCCGACTGTTCTTGAGGAATACTTCCTTTGACAGCATTAACATCAGTAGACACGTTTATAAACTCTGGCTGAGAATTCTCTTCTCGATGTAGATCCTTGAGAGTATAGTTAGCGATTGTATCTTTGTTGGCAGTGTCATTTGATTCCAAAGATTCTTCTGAAAGTTTCAGACTCTGAATATACTCATGTGGCTGAAGTATTTTGATTTCAAAAGGATGAACAACGTCACGAACGGGGTCAACATCCTGCATTTTCCAACGCAACATTTCGTTAATTTGTTTCGATTCTGATATTAACTCTCTAAGTTTCCCGTCGCCTATTGCATCTGAAAGTTAACAGGTTTTTCTATTACTCTCAAATAAAATTAAAATGTTTTTAAATACTTATTCTCTGTACTGAATTTGAAAAACAGTTTGTTGTTCCTATGCCTCTAAAGAAGATGAGCTGGATCTACGAAGGTGCAAGCAACAGATAGGGCTAACTACATGTCACGTAGAGAGGAAAACGTTAACTCTCAACGGTCTGCAAACTAACGTTGTTTATTTTACGTTTCAACAAATAATCTGATCATTTTGTGTTTCAACCAAATTCAATTTCAGTTAAGTGCACCTCTCTGTGTGTGATTTAATATGGTTGATTTATCTTTGATGCATTCGCTCTACAATGTTATCACACGAACTTTTGATGCCACATTTTTTTGTTAAATTACGTATTTCTAGATGTCAAATGCCGTGGAGTATGTCAGTGGAGCACAATTTATCTCAAACCGATACCATTAAAACCAACTTCAAAATTAACACACACGAGAATATCATTTCTATAATCATTTAAATATCCTCATTAAAAAAATATGTGAACGAAGTGAAACGATCGAAGTAAACAAAAATAACAACTACAACAACAACAAATAACAATTTTACTACTAAATGTCTTAAAAAATGTTCGCAGCATGAAACATGTCAACTTTTCATTGAGATTCTTGCCAACAAATCATAAACAAACAAATATATGTTCCGCATGTTCACCAATGGAATTTTTACAATACATAGTTCATTTGTGCTCTATTGCTTTCATTCATAAACCGGGTATTTACTGTATGGAATTTCAATAAATATTTTTTAATTGTTTAATTAGTCTTCTCCCCGTACATTATAATTTAAGATGCAGACGTTTTTCCTCCTTAAATACTCTTATTTCACTTCTGTAATACACAAATTGTTACCTACATAATTTGAGGGTTCTTTGTTTTATTAGATATGTTTATGTTGGATTGCTTTTGTCTTATTCGAACACCGATCAATTCTTATTAACTCTAAAAACAATTAAAAAGCCACAAAAGTGAAACTGTTTCTAGGGATATTTAAAAGCAGCACAATCTAGTATTACGAGGTCATACCTTCAAATAAATGTTTTTGATTCTTCGGAAGGCAATACAGGGTTTCCAAATGTCCCTCATTAGAAGCAATTTCTCCCCACGAGGACGTTTCAGCGAATGTCCGAAGCTGACACACCCACTGTGCAGTTTTGAGTGGGAAATAGACAATCGTCACTTATTCTCTTACTAATGAGTGTTTCTTTATAACTATCATTATTACCTTTTCATCAATTATACCTGGCTTGGAATGCCCGTTTCGTTGATCTGCATGGCGAATACTTTCGATAAGGTTTCATTAACCTTGCCCAATGCTATTTTGGTC
>BOPP01000022.1:7161872-7192602 GCA_017312745.1 Gryllus bimaculatus
ATTAATGCTAATACAAAAACTGATGTAATATCGCACTGCAATATCTCTCGATACTTCATTTTTTGTCTTCTAGGATTTTTGAAAGGACACATTTAGTGTTTCAATTATACTGAAGATATCATAAATAATCTAAACATAGGTTTGTAAAATTTTGTCATTGCTTCCAGTATTTTGTTATTTATGTAGAAAAATAAATGTTTTTTTCTACCATCATCAGACAGGACATTTTGAACTTTCTCGCCATTACTTTGCTTCTACTTCGTAAGAAGATAGTTTTGTAATCGTGCGCTGGAAAACGGTGAATTTTCAGCAGAAATACTTTCATTGCCAGGCCTTGGTAACAAAAAACTGGCGAAATCCTTTTGCCAAACATGGAAAAATAACTAACACGTGGGCTAGCTAGAATCGATGTTTTATGGGTCTTCGATACCGAAAAATCGGTTGACAGCAAAGCGTGTCATTCTCTCTGTGGTCAACGCTATCACCTAAACTGTTTTGCAGATTTTCTTCAATATTCAGATATTCTCAGATCGATCTCAATGATCTTGAGGCCTTGGGAGTTTCAAACGGATATTTTGATTTTCAAGAGTACTTTACATAAACCCTCAAAAACATTTTGAAAGTTTTCTCAAAAAAGGCACAAATTTATTTAATCAAATTTTTTTGTCGAAGAGCGTGACACTTAAGAGAATGGTGCTGGTCTCATGTTAGTTGAAATTCCCTTTTTTAGAGGGGGGGCGTTTTCCTTCAACTCTAATATTGAAGATAGAGATTATTTTGCCTAATGAAATCTATTATTTAAAGACATATTAAAAAACCTTAAATAAGCTCAAGTTCAATTAATCGAAAAGATGAGTAGTTTGGCGCGAAAAATAGGAAATAAAAAAATTGTTTTTACAATAATGGCTCCTAGCTTTTTCTTTAAATTCTTTCCAGGAATAGAAGAAAATATTCTTAAAAGGATGCTTAGAATGTATGTCCTTATGGAGCGGTCATTTACATGAGGAATACATGCGCAGCAGCTCTTTGGCTTTTGCGACGAAAAGAGGTTAGCACTTGAACATCAAACTTAAACAAACTTATATTAATTTTATCTATGGAAGTAGACGGCGCTTTGACCGGCAACCTAAAGGTGGCTCCACACATTCAGCATTTACCGCGAAGCGAGTTAGAGCTCGCCCAATCCCAAGCAGCTCATGTGCTCGGCAAATGTTCGCTTCCTTTGATGTGTTCAAAAGACCGGCACGCGGTGGGTAGCCCCGAACGTTCGTCGCTCGGCAAATAGCAAGCGCTCCATCCACACTTCTGGGGATTCGACGAGCGGTCGCTCATCGCCGAATACCGAATATGTGGAGCCGCCTTAAGGTTCACGTAGCAGGGAATAGTTTTAAATACCACTTTAACTTTTTGGTTTCGCTGGGTCTTTTATTGTGTTTTTTATTCATTCTCACATTCATACTTTGAATTGAATTGAATTGAATTAATACCTTATTTTACGTGGTGAGACTCGGGCCATCAGGCCCGCTCTTCCATCTGACCACGCAAATTTAGCTACGCTCCTTTCACCAACTTGCAGAGGAAGGAGGTATTTCTTGGGCGAGAAAGAGGCTATTTCGAATTTAGGTCAGAGGCGTCGTTTAGGCTTGAGGATCTTTTACTTGCAAGTAAATCTACTAACATGGGACAGCCGACTTTACTTCCCCTTCGAAGGAAGGCGTACGAAGGATTTTTTCGCCCTTAAAAATCCACGGCTTCGATCGGGTATACCCGCCAACTTGGGTAAACCAGTCCGATGCGCTAACCGTTACACCATCGCCGGCGTGCTTGAGAGAGAGATACCTCTAATCCCTCGAGGGACAAGGAACCTCTTGGGCTCCGGGTGGCAGCAGTTGCGGCCGATGGAGGACGTCGCGCACTGCCCGACCAGCAGCAGCAGCAGCAGCAGCGTGGCCAGCAGGAGCGGGCACCCCGCCGTGACGGGCCTGGCCATCGTGGAAGTTGGTGGGCTTCGCCGGCGTGCCACTGCCTCGCCCCGCTGCCCGCCCCGCCCTAGCTCGCCCCACGCGGCGACTCGGGGTCTCGCGTGCGTGTCAGAGGAAGATGTGCGCTCCACGGCTCAGGTGCGCTCCCGGGCAACGAACCGGGCATTGTTGCGTACTCTTGGGCTTGTTTGACGTAACACACGCGTCTTGATTCTTAGGAAATTTTCCTTTCGTAGTACCCCTGACGGGGCAGGATTTTATTTTTGTTTATTTGGTATACAGTATGTGGATGCCTTACGGTTTAAGCAGCTAAGTGGTGATGGGGATTCTTAAGAACAAATTAAATTAAATTTAATGCATTTGTATTGTTAATAAGTAAGCACTTTGACATACATAACGAAACTGGGTTCTTTCTGGGTAACTTTTAACAATTTTGCTTCATTCACGCATCATTCATACTTGTTTCATTATATGTGTAACCATTCATTTATCCTATTCATTCACACTGCACTACACATCCCTTGATCCTTTCTAGGCCTTGGTCTATACTAGAAGTCGGATTTTGATGACCTAAATCATCATCAAATTATCAATGAAAAGCTCTTAAAGGTTTTTCTTAAATGACCTAAAAGAAAAGAAAAATGACATAAAAAATGTATCAAAATCAGATTAGATGAACAACACAAGCTGTTGGATATGTTATTGACGTAATCGAGGTTTCTTCCTTTCGTTTATGTGAATTGCAAACTTTTATTTTGCACTGTTTTTTGGCAGGAAATCTCAGTATTTACATAATAATCACGAAATCGGTCAAACCGACAGAGGAGTTGTTACGCGTAAACAACCTGAGATTGCGTACTCACAACAGCAGATATTTCAATTTCTGAGCGGAGAAATCGAATAAGCTACTCAGGAATTCTGTACAGAACATTTATTACATTTCTTAAATATTATTTTAAGCAAGTACCATTAAAATTACATTAAAATTTATGTAATCAATATTCATTCAATGTAATCAAAAATATATGTTTTACAATCGCAGCAAAAGATAAACAACAACGATTAATTGAAATTGGTGAAAAATGCAGAATCAGATTGTATAAAATGGGTGTTTTCCATTAGTATAGAATTAATGTTTGTACTAAAATCCATTGATCTAAAGTGAAAATAAAAAATAACTTTTTATTAAAATCTGCCTCTAGTCATTACACAAAGGAAATATGAAATATATAGGGTTATATGGCTGTCTAGAGATATACTCGAGGGAAAGAAGAAGTGTCTAAAAGTGTGCTATGCCATGTTGTAACGACTTTTGCATATTATCCAAAAAATACTATTATACTACTTCAGAATAAAATTAATAACAATATTTCCTGAATGTTTTCTTCATAGAACACACACATATGGACATTCGAAAAAATAACAATTACTCATTCATAATCATTTACCAACTACTAGAAAAATTAATGAAAATACGTATAAATCCAAAAGACTACACGTTTTTTTTTGACAGAGTATTCCTGCTTATTTTCTTTTTCAAAACATTTTTTGTAAGAAATATAAAATAATAAGAATACTGTAAAGTTATTAAATGGACGAAGAAAAAAAAAGGTAAGAGACAGTAATTACAAGCAGACCAATCACTGTTGAACATATCGAAAGAAAAACAAAATTATAATTTAATCAGAACATACTAATGCTTCTAAAAATATGGAAAGCTGAAACGAATGGCGACCCATTTGACACCAGATAGTAACTAAAACTTTCCGAATGAAACGTCGGAGTTTCGTTCACTGCCTGACGGCGCCTAAAACTCCGGCGGCAGCGAGGTGCTTCACAAAGCCGCCGCAGAGCCGATCCGACGAGACAGGCCCCGCTTCCAAGACCAGAAGCGCAGCCACCCCAACGCCGCCGCCGCACCGCCGCCCCCGCCCTCGCCGCCCTCGGCACCGCTACCGCACCGCCAAACTCCACCCCCACCGCCACAGCCTCCACCGCTCCCTCGCCGCCACTACCACCGACAAGCACGCCGCTGCCGCCGCCACCGCCACCGCCTCCCTCGCCGCCGCTGACAAGAACCCCGCCGCCTGCGCCACCGCCTCCGCCACCGCCTCCCGTCTTCCGTCTTCCGCTTCCGTCTTCCGTCTCCGTCTTCCGTCTTCCGTCTTCCGTCTTCCGCTTCCGTCTTCGTCTCCGTCTTCCGTCTTCCGTCTTCCTCTTCCGTCTTCCGCCTTCCGTCTTCCGTCTTCCGCCTTCCGTCTCCGTCTTCCGTCTTCCGTCTTCCGTCTTCCGTCTTCCGTCTTCCGCCTCCGCCTCCGCCTCCGACTCCGCCTCCGACTCCGCCTCCGACTCCGCCTCCGACTCCGCCTCCGACTCGCCTCCGACTCCGCCTCCGACTCCGCCTCCGACTCCGCCTCGACTCCGCCTCCGACTCCCCTCCGACTCCGACTCCGACTCCGACTCCGACTCCGACTCCGCCCTCGCCTCCGCCTCCGCCTCGCCTCCGCCTCCCCCTCGCCTCCGCCTCCGCCCTCGCCTCCGCCTCCGCTCCCGCTCCGTCTCCACCACCGCTTTTACCTCCGCCTCCGTCTTCCCTCCACCTGCACCTCCGTCTCCACCACCTCTTGCGCCTCCGCCTTTGCCTCCGCCTTAACCTCCGCCTCCGCCACCGCCTCCACCTCCGCCTTCTCTACCGCGCCCTGTTCACCCCATTTCCGCGCCACCACGTAGCCACCCCACCCACCACCACCACCACCACCACCATCACCACCACTGCCGCCAACGCTGCGACCTCTCGCCGCCGAAGAGGATATACGGGCGGCCCGGTCCTATTTGTCCACGGCTCGCTTTTGTGCGATACTGTGCCAGCGACGGCGAGGTTAAAACCTCTCGGCCTTTCCGCATTTTAAAGTGCTGTAAATCTCCATTGTCCCGAGTCATTCCCAGACGTCTCGCTTTACAACTTCGACCGGAAACGCGAGGTCGCACGCGGAGAAGAGTCCACACCACGGAAAAAGAGGAGTTGCCGCCCTGGAAATTGGACCCCATTCCTGGTCCGTTACGGTGCTTTCAATTGAAGATGGTTTAGAAGTGATGGCGAGAGAGTCACGTCAAATTGATGTGTTAGTGATGCGATTTTATTTTACCATTTCATATGGAAAACTTGAAATAATATGCGAGTCACGTTTTGTGGAAACGGCACCTAGAATGTTACAAAACATCATGATTCTGTGAGTTGTGGAGGGTGATAAGAGTACTTTCTGTTAATGATTTTGTGCCGAAAACTCTTAAAAAGCAAAGATGATTTGTCGAGCATTCATTCAACAGAAAGTCGACAGTACAAGTTTGACAAAGCAGTATGCAGACTTATGATTTGAAAGCTGAATGCAGATTTGTGACTTTAAAGCAGATCATAGATGATTGCGTCGATTAGCAAATAGCGTTGAATAAAAGCGAACGATTAATGGTTGCGGATCGAAGGTTTGCATTGGCGATCATTCATGATCAGTCTGACGTAAATAGTTGGTTCTCTGGTAATAGTCTGGTTGAATTGATTATGAGATGACGTAAAATTCCTAAAACTTCCTATTCCTATTCCTATTCAGAAAGATTCCTAAAAATGTGAAACCTTTACAGGAAAAGTATATTAATTACTTTGTAAGTGAGTTTTGTGTCTTTGCATGTCTTGTTCTTAATCATCAGTGAAGATGGCGAAAAAAGTTAAATTCAACGAAGTCAGATTTCTCTAAGAACCGTGGGCAAATTAATGTATTGGCATAAACGAGACGTGGTGCGCAATAAGGATATCATTTCTTTTAGGAAAACACTACTTTTCCACATCTTTACAAAAATGTACTGAGTTTTTTGTTGTCAGGTTAAGTACAATTATTTAATAAATACTGCTCGAAATCAGTTCAGTAAAAATATTATAACATACGAATCTCGTTTGTAATTTATTTGTACTACACTGAATTCATTTTAATGAAATATATGGATTTACATTTCGTTTAAATAAAACAATCAGAAGATTAATATGTTTTCTTGTAGTACTCCTATAACCGATTTTATAGCTACTAGTATCCTCTCTGCATTACTATTGTTCGACGAATTTTGAATTTGATTCTGAAATGCTTCTCTCATGAGTAATCAATTAAATAATATAATCGGAACATGTCGGTCTTCTGCACAACGCAGAACCTTCCCCTTCTCTTCCCTTCGCTGACTCAACAGGATTTGGAACAGTCAGCCTCTTGTGGCTTACATTATCGTCTCTAGTGCAGCAGTTCTCAAACCACACGCGTAGCCTTTGGGGAGGATAGACTTGTGGGGGTGCGTAATGAACTGTAAAAGGATGTTGTTCAACTGTTTTAAGAAATTTAACAATCGCGCGGCATCGCTTCACATCGACTTTCATTTGTATCTCCTAAAGAGGTGGTTACAGAAAGAGTTTTCTCAAGGGCTTTTTAAAACTGTAGTGTGCTACGTCTGCCACCTATTTAATATTACCATGTATTATTATTATATTTTATTTTATTTTATTCTTATTATTATTATTATTACTGGCGTATAGGCCATTACTGACCACGCTACACCGCTTAACGTGTGTCAATTCTTCCACGATCAGCTTTTCAGCTGTATCTCCTTGAATTCAACAAGGTTGTACGCCTTGATGTGCGAATTATGAGATGATAGGTTGAGTGAGGGGTGAAGGGACAATCACAAATACGACCATGTCTACGCAGGCTCGAACCTGCAGCCTCCTCGGAAACAGACGGCGGCGCCGCAACCGTCTGCGTCACGGGGCCGACTATTACCATGTATTATTATTATTTTATATTATTATTATTATTATTATTATTATTATTATTATTTGGCAACGTAATAGTATATGTATAATACTTATTTTCCATTCTAACTGTCTTCAAGTTTGGCATTTAATGAAACATTCAAGTTGTTTAGCATAGGCAATGGCACTACGACAACGTTCAACAATGTTTAACTATGTTTTTTGTGTTTATTTTTTAGATCGCTTTTTATCAACTTAGTCACATAGCAACAATTGTGTTTTCTTTAACTGTAGGAAGAACACGTAAGGGCACCACAAACACACAGACACACACACATTCATGTCCGAGGCGGGATTCGATCTTTCGAGACAAGACAGCTACGCATTTTAACCTTAGCGACCTCAGCTATCCAGGTCGGCTTAACTATGTTTGATCTGAACGACATAGTGCTTTGGTACCCTTTGGGCTAATCACAATCAACCGACTGTCAATGTGTTTAAGTGTTTATTGTAATACAATGGAATTGCTTAATGGAATCCCAAGCTATTAATTTAAATAAAATCTCCTTGGTGAAACAGTTCACATTGATGTTTTAGCGTTCAACTTATCTTGTAATATTTAAGTCAGTTTAATTTTCTTGACTACGAGTCATGACAGCAAGAAGAGAAAGTGTTAAAAGACCTTGTCATATCTAAAAAAAATGACTGTAATTTTTAACCTAATCTTGCATAAAATTATTGTAATACATTGTTAAATACATGTAGCATTGCTTTTTAAATATACAAAACTAGTGAATTCGGCTATGCTTCGCTATTGCAGTGTATTATTCTTCATATGCTACTGATCACGTGATTGTTAATCACGGTTTACTTAGACCTCCTTGTGAGTACGAGTTGATTTGTTATATGCCCTGGTTTGGGCATGATTGTGAAATATCCTTTTGTTAACACGTTCTCCCTGAAGTTTGGGCATGCGTTCGCTATGACACTGTCTAGGAGAATTTGATTTACTTTTCCGAGATAATTAGAGACGATATTTCACAATATCAGAGGCAGAATATGCCGTCACAGACGCTTAATACATGACTGTGCTGGGATTGCCTGGAGCGCCTGATCAAAAAATCTTGAATAATCATAAACGCATTAATCATCATCAACAACACCCCAACATGTTTAATTAAAACCACTCTTTCTACACTCCCGACACCAGTAAGAACAAAGTGCAAAAATTTCAGTGAAATCGGTCAAGTATTTTTGCGTCTGTGTGTGTCAGACATGCGCACATTCCTTTTTATTTATGTATAGATTTTCCTTCAATTATATTGCATTTGCAATTGCAGGATTGACCCTCCCCTACTTCACTACTCCGGATACCGGAATATAATTGGTATGAGACTTGTGTAACACGTTCGCGATCCTGCGAATACTGTTCAAGTAGCATTACCGTGTTAATGTCTTGCAATCTTCTTCGGCTTTTTTTTTGTTAATTAAGTTCGCATCAACATTATTTATTATTAGCGACCACTATTGCTTTTAACGGTATGGTAACTTTGAGGACGACACTATTTGATGATGATAGGGGGTGAAAAGACGAACAGAATACAACCATGCACGAGGCGGGACTGAAATCCGCGATCCTTCGGTCCGAGATAGCTGCGGCACTACTGCCTTAGCGATCGTCTGGACCAGCCATATTTCTTTCATGTTCTCTAAATTTACATTTCTGTTATATGTAATGTTGATTTTACTTGTATTGGAATATTCAGATTGTTTACATTGAGTAATATATTTTTATTTTTTTTAAACGACCTCAGGTATCACAACTAGAAGCGAATTATTGTATTTCATGTACGACGATAATGATACTTTTTGTGCTTTTTTTGCACAAGAACATTAATTTGTTTATTACAAGTGAATATAACATTTCTCTCTAAGGAATATTATATAAATTATTCTTATTGATATTATTATGTAGATTCAAAATTCATTTCTCTATGAATTTAAAAAGAGCCTTAATAAATTAGTCAGTATTGTTTCTATCCTATCATTTAGGAAATTTACATCTTGGAGGTTCATTTTTAGTGTAGTGTAAGAGGTGCAAAGTTAAAATGCTCTACTACTCTTGCTCTAGTAGATGACGACTGATGTAAATGACATGGCATTTTCGGCGAGAACCGCAGCGCTGTAGATGAGGTGGTTGACTGAGGATGAAATAGCCTAAGGTTTTGAATTACAGTCCCGTAAACGGCATTCAAATTATCAAGTTCCCATAAACATACTTTAAGCCATCATCCATTATTGCATCTTTGTCTAATGAAGTTGGGTATCGCTTAACTTACACACAAGCGCCAACAGCATGTCTAGGCTACCAAGCACTAATAAAATGGAGTACAGATCAAATTTGTTGCGCGTAATTTCTTCGCAGAAATGTAGATATCATCACGAGGGGCATTTGTTCCGGTAGATCGAGAATTACAAAATGATCGCTGCAGACAATTAAAAAGTTATCCCTGCCGGGAACCGAACCGCTCAGCAGGCGTCATTTTCCTCGTCACCCGCGCTGCAGTGGGCTCCCGGGTGGCGAGCGGGTGGAAAGCCGATATCGGAGGGACATGCGGGCCAACATGTTGCCAATGCGATCGATTAGGTGGGCGGGCGGGCGCAATAAAAAGAAATATTGCTGCTCCAATAAAGGCAGGGCCGGTGCGGGGCGAGGAGCAACGAGGATTCGAGGCGAGGGCAGCGTGAGGCGAAGCGACATGGGATGGCGTGGGGCGGGGCATGGTGTGTAGGGACGGATTGGAATTTTTTGAATGATTGATGATTTCATGCGCGTCAACTGCTGAGGTCATTACTCCCGTAAGTGTATTGCATTCCTTGGGAGATGGCGGTAATCTTCCCCCCGCTAGATTGTGAGATCCGCCTCCGAATTACATGTCGGCTAGCGATGTTTTCCCCGACTAGGTATCTCCCACCTGCGGTGCACCGCCCCAGAGGGACAGGCTTAATGCTTCCGATTAGTCTTCCGGCATGTGTAGTAGAAAAGTAATAGTAAGTGAATGTAAGTAAAGGATGAGGATAGGACAAAATAAGGGGAGGAAAATCCCGCGCGTGATCCATGGCCCGTTTGTTAGGGTACTGTCCCGGCATTCTTCTGGTATTGAGAGGTGAAACACGGAAAACTACTGATCAGAGCAGCCAGCCACTAAAATTCTCGTCCACACTACGACTGAATTCGACCTAGCTATCTAGCTAGTGTCGAAAATCCTGCCACATTCCGAAGTGGAACCCTAGGACACGCTCCTCATGAGGTCAGAGGCACTGCCGTGTCATCAGTTGATGCCCTGAGCTACGTCTTCCGGTGGGCGGGTTGCAGTGATTTGAGGTCAAACTGCGTAGGGGGGCGGGGTGGCATGTTGCAAAGTCGAGCGAGAAAATTACGATGGGTTGGGTTTGGGGATCGTGAAACAGAAAGAGTGGAGAGGGGCAGAATAGAGAGTTAGGGTAAGGGACAGATAAGGCACAGAGTTCACAGTGTCGAGAATGAAGACGCCGTGGACATTCGTGAGGAGAGTGGCGAGGCGGAGAGGCGGAGAGGGTCAAGAATGGGCGGGATGGGGGAACAGTGTGAATGGGATGAGACATACCAGCGTGTTCGGTTGGGAATGCGTGGGGTGGAGCAACGCCGGCGGATACTGTTGTGGTGGAGCGTCACGTAGGAGTGGGCGTGGGGGCCGAGAGGTCAGAAAGGAGCGAAGGGGGGAGGGAGCGAGGGATCGGAGTCTACCCAACGGAACTGAGCCGGGCGCTCCCTGTTTGGCGTTGTTATTAATTTATTTGCCTAGTGTGTGTTCCTTGTGTCTGCGCGGCTCATGAGAGCGCTCTCGTGAAGGGGAGATGAAATGAAGAGGAAGTTAAGAGATGGTTGAACGTAGTAATACGAGGAAACCTGCTCCGGTGTTGTCGAGATTTTGAACAAGTAAATGTTGCACAAACAGGTATAAAAAGTAATATTGAAATGCTTTTTATTACTTTCTCGCATACTGTTTATGCAGTGTAGAGAAAGTATTGTAATGCTGCGTGAAAAACAGCGGTTTTTTCTCAGAAAAAAACTTCTTATTGTCGAGTTCTTGCTGACAAAAAAGTGGATACATAATATTCGTATATGAGACAAATTACTCCCTCTAACCGTTGTGTAGTCATAATTAACGTTTGGTTACATCGAAAGTTTGGTATCCGCGAAGCGTCTGTGAACAACACTAGCGGTTAAACCATAAGCAGTATTTTCACTTAAATTTATATTATTCGATCGATCAGACTAATGTCGCGTCCCCTTGAGTTTGAGAAAGATATTTTGATTTTTGTTGGTACTTACAAGAATCCTCAACATTTTTACAATTTTATCAAAACGGGCACCAAATGTTTTGTTTTTTCTGGTATGGAGCAAAAGACGCTTCAAGAAATGACGCAGGGCGGATTTTGGTTGAACCCTTGGTTCAAATTTTTTGGCGTCTTTCCACAAATATAAAATTGACGATAAAGATTTTTTTCTCAATTGAAATTTCTCCATCAAAAAATATCCAAAAATAACTTCATGACATATTTTTTAGAAAAAAATGTTAATGAAAAAAGTACTTTAACAATTTTAAAAACAATATTTTCCCAAAAAATATTCAATAGTTTTTCAGTAGGAAAGTATCATAAAAATTTTAAAAGAATCGATCATGTTCGTTTATTGAAATTTAATCAATCTAAATTCATCATTACATTACAACATAGAAAAAGGGGCGGTCATTAAACTGAATTATTCAGAAGTAAAAATTGCTCACAACTCATTACGGCAAGAGCACACAAAAAAACAGGTTGTAAAGAAGCGTTAAAGATTGAAACATCTGGAAGTTGAGAAATACACGCCGGTTCACGTTGCCGAATGTACGTTCTCTACCACGATTCACAAACTGCGCGGATTCGGCCGTTCCATCCCCAATTACAAACGGCCTCTGCCCCCTGGCCAGTCCACTAGGCCAGGAGGCGGGGCGGCGGCGTCGGACTGCGCCGGCAGCGGGGGCTCAGGCGACGGGGCCAAAGGTCGGGGCGGTCGCGGGCCGCCCGCGTGGTGTGTGGGTGGAGGGGCGGGGGAGACTCCGCAAAGGGAAAGGGAAAGGAGGCGCGCCCTTCGGGAGCGAGTGGGTGGGCGTGGCCGATCGATCAGGGGCGCGCGCGGTAATCCCCTGGCCGCAGGCCCCAATCCCCGGGGATTGCTTGTTGCAGGCAATAAAATTAGGCGCTGGGGCCCATTCCGCTCACGCGCCGCCGCCCAATATGGCGGCATTAGCATGGCCCCCTCCCTCTCCTCCTCCCCGCACGCTCACTCTTCCACGGCCCTCTCTCCCAACCTCTCCCTTCCCCGCCTCCAACAATGCTGGCCCGAGAGGCGTTGAAAACAAAGTCGGCGTCGTTTTGAGGTGCAAATCGATCCCTGGAACCATTACGATCTAATCGCCTGACGCCGAATTTATTCGCCAATAGTAGAGACATCTGACATTTACGCTGGTACCGCATATTGGATTTCGTGCTGTGTCTCGATTCAGGTGGTGACTCCACAATGCTGAAGTGTATACTCGGTTATTGGCTTCAAAGCTTCACAATTGAAGGGGTCAGGAGAAGATAGGGCTAACCCTCATATCATAAATCCTAACCAAAAGTTTTTGTGTTTTCTAAAATCAAAGATTATGAACGACATACTGACCAAACGTGTTCATAAAACTACTGTATGAGCGCATAAAGCAGCCAGAAGTGTATAGAAAATAATACTCGTCTCATTGTAGTGAAACGTTTCCTCTGGCTGAAAAAAATATAGACATGTGGGTTAACACTCTGTTCCTCCAATCCTTCTTTTTAGGGGCAAAAATCAAGCAAAAATTACCAAACAAAATGTAATCCGGTTTAAACAAATGTAATGTAGCCATGTCGAAGTGTTCACGATTCAGCTACTTTAAATCCATTTACTGAAATAACTGGTATGTATTCACCTTGGAATATTCCGTTTGCTGTTACCCCCCACATTCAAGGAAGAAATTGTAAAATGTCTTCTGGTACATCTCATATCTCTCCCACTTCGCAACCTCTTCTCGCTTTCCTGCACTGCAGCAGCTCTTTCCGAGGCAGTGCTGGCCCGAGGGGCCTTGGAAACAATGCCGAAGCCACTGTTTGGAGACGCGAAACGATTCCTGTCACCATTACGATCTAATCGTCTGGCGTGAAATTTATTTGCCAATAGTAGAAACTTCAGCCTTTCAGGCTGTCACCGCATATTCGATTTCGTGCAGTCTGGGTCGACAGAGCAATTGACTTAAAACCATCTATTCGTTTTATCGGTGTCTGCCTGTTGCACTATTTGTTTGCTAGTATTACAGACAAGTGAACATGAATTTCTTTTGTGAATACTGATTTTATCATTATTTTCTAGTTGTAAATACACAGTAATGACGCGTAGAGTCCGATAATACATCAACTCGTTTATAAGATATACAGAGCAAGTCAAATTATTAGACTTAAAATTCTTTCTCTGACTTAACAATTTATAAAGGGTCTAGATCACCACGTGAAAAAGCAATGGTTTGAAGTGTAATGCCTGTAAATGTTATAGGGAATGTATACATAAAGTAAGTGATGCAAATATGGCCATTGCAGGTAATATGGCCACGTAGCGACTCCGGTGTTAGTTGAAACTACTTCTGATGGATTGTGCCAGGTGCTTTTATTGTCAAAAACACGCTGAAGGCACTCTGTCCTCATAACTTCATACAAACGTATAAGACCTCGCGCTATTTAAAAAAATAATTTATTTCAGGCTGAATTTTTGAAATATTAGACAGAGTGTAATTTACATTATATATCAGTATAGCTAGCCCTAGTTCCACAGCCATGCTACAAGAAACAAGTTGCCTATGGCCATAAAACCAGCATGTAGGCATATTACCTTCAAATAACAATGTTTTTGTAAAATAACAACAAACTATTCCGGATTCTTTTTTTTTTTTGTGATATAGTTATTTAAACTTGAAGCAAAAGTGTTATATTTCATCATGATGCTGTTAATTTGGCCAAATGTTCAAATATCTAAACAGCAAAATTTGATGCGCTTGACGTGGTCATACTCGTATTACCTTCACATCCATTACTTAATGATATAATTAGGCACGACAAATTCATAGGGGTTCTAAAGAAACAATGAATCCCTCAAGTAAATGATTCATCAAGAAAATCCATGCACATTCATTCATAATTACACTCCTTGCCACAAAAGGAAGAAAAATTGAAAAATATCTTCAAGACATTTATCCGTCTATGCCTCAATGGGCCGTAAACAGCTCTGACATAATTCCGATAAAAATGTTCGATGGATAGTTAAAAGAAACTTAAGAATAGAATGGCTTAAAAATAGCTCTTAAAATAACTCATTCGCATCTGCCAAATTGAATAAAATTGAAAGAATGGATTGAAAATTGATTTTCAATATACTTCAGAACAGATACAAATGTTATTAATAAAAACATGTTCACAAAATATTACAAATATATCATTGTCAAGACCTTTGGCGGCCAATACATTTTTGTGTCACTCCATATCTCTAGTCTAATAATTAGTCAACTCCATAAAACGTCTTTAATATTGCTAAAAATTCGTTAGTACAAATGAAGAAGTGATGAATTTCACATTTACGGCGTTACAAATTTCTGTACTCACTTCTGAGTTTCCTTTCTTTCTTGTGGTAATGTTTGCTTACCTGAAACAAAAGAAAATTATTTTAACAGTAGAACAAAGTAATAATAATTATTGTTATAGATTTTTATGCACATCAATTGTACGTAATGCATTCCTGTCATACATACTACACACGAACGACAAATTTTCTGAAGTTAAAGAATTAATACATTTTATGGATTGATCTGATAATAGAGATGTCACATAATTGTTCGGAGTAGAGCAAAATATGGCAAGTTCATTGTACCGTGATTTTTATCACATAATAATATTCACGATAATTCATTGATGTTTACTGAGAGTTCAGATTTCTGAGATATTCTGTCGACAATATGTCTGCGATTGTCCAAGAAAGATGGACCTAAGTTTCTTCTTTCTTTCTTCTTCTTAGATTGTTATGTACAAGTTTACTGTCTACAATCACGACAAAACAACTAAATAACAAGTAAGATAATTCAGTTTTCTTAAATTGGAAACTGTACTTTTGGAACTTCAGACTTTGGAACACACATGTATTTCTATGTCAATGCACATTGGAATGCCCGCATCAATTCATGTCCGTTTCTGCCTCCAGTAGATCTTTTTAGGAGCAAAGGATACATTTGTAGTATTAAATACATTGATGTAAGAGCCGAAGGAAAAACTATTATATAACTAAGATATCGTTTATGAATTCATATTCGTACAAATTGTCGGATTTGTTAATGTCACGAACCTACAAAACCATCGAAATGGTGATGATGGAAAGACCATTGTGCTTGTGTAGAAGGCATACGAGTAGAAATATAATGTTCAAAAAGAATACGATCGGAACATGTATGAATTGCATTAAGATCGACATAAAATATCGACCCGGAGAGTAATGGAAAAGAATAAAAAATAGGCGTTTTGTCGGAATACACTTGATAAAAAAGTTGGTAAAATATGCAAAAATATTACTCATCATTAGTAAACATTTATTTACCAACCATGTTAAACTTGTTCGTGATATGCAAAGCGCTAGAGGCATGTGCACTGATGAAAATAACAAAAAATCATTTTGTTTATTATATAAAAATTCTTCGAAACTACACACACGAGAAATGTTATATCATACTACGAAACACGTTTGCACTCTGCATCTGTTGATGGCATGCTGTGCTAAATCCATAAGTGATGTATTTGGCTGAGGATTCGTCATATGTGAACATACATCATTATTCACAAACTTTTTAACGGTTTTGTTATTTAAGTCATCTGACATTCATTGCTCGATACTCATTATTTCATTATGAAACCATAAAAATAAATTAATGGCATTTTCTTCCTCGACCTTAACGATCCTAATAATATCTCAAAACTATTCATAATTCACATATCTTTAATTTAACATTGTTACTATCATAACTGACAATGCTAAACATTACAAAACGTCTATGTAGTACTACATAATTATCCAGATTAATTGGTTGGGATCACTGAATGTGTGGATTGGAAAGTTCTGAAAATTTGAATGCGACACAATAGGAAAGAGAATGGCTTTGAATGAACAGGCGACTCAAGCTAGAAAAACGTGACACGTGTAATGGCAATACAAATTGCGTTTCCAAGAAGCTTTTATTTCCGATCAAAGCCGAAATGACATGAGGAAAAATCGATTTGGGTAATTGCCAGGCTTCGGTTAATTAGAGGCCGAACAATGAAAAGGCTGAACGTACGCCGAAAACTAAATATCTAACGAAGCCCACAAAAAGAGATCTTCCATGGAATTTCTGAACGCGAGGAACTTCAATCGAAAAAAAACCTGCAAACGTCCCCAGTGGGTTGGGGGCGTCTCAGGGGTGAAATCGTCAAGCCATGTAGGTCGCCCTCTGCCTAGTGTGCATAAACGACGGCCGGAGTCGATGGGGCCTCTGGGGCCACGCTGTAGAGAGCGGAGAGCAGGGAGCAGGGGCGCTGCGAACGTTCTTCGTCGAGAGCGACATTTCCAACGCAAATGGAACGCTTAGCGCTGCGCTACCATCACGATGGCGCACGAGGACGAGGGGACGGGGAGGACGAGGACGAGAGGGACGGGGAGGACGAGAACGAGGGGGACGGGGAGGGGAGGACGAGGCGAGAGAGAGGGCGAGGACGAGGGGGAAAGGAAAGGGGAAGAAGGCGGGGCGAGGGCGAGAGCGAGGGCGAGAGCGAGGGTGAGGGCCAGGGCGAGAGGAAGGACCGAGCGATGGCGAGAGGAAGGACGGAGCGATGGCGAGGGGGAGGACTGGGACGAGGACGAGGACGGGTGATGGTGAGAGTTGGAGCTGTTGGGTGAGGGTCGGAGCCTGCACGTGAGTGTGATGCCGAGAAATGGGTTCGTTGATATTACTGGGAAGTGACGCGTCGACAGTTCTCAGTTCCGCTTATCTGCTGTTGACAGAATAAGGCATCCAGCGTTCCGATTACTCAGAACGTCCCAATTTGTTAGATATAAGTGAGTTGCTCGCTTTGTCGACCTGGATGCATGGGGTGGCCAGAGCGAGTACCGACTCAGCACCTTGGTCTGGAGGGTCGCGCGTTCTAGTTCTGCTGTGGGTATGGTTGTTTGTCCCTTGGGTTTCTTGTATGTTCTTTGTCGCGGAAGGCCTTGTGAGTCTGCTGACCTCAAATTGAGGAGACTGCAAGTGTGTCTAAAGGATGTATGAAAAAAGGATAATGAAAGACATAATGGGTACCAGGTGCGGAAAGTTGCAATCGACATCCTCTAGCGCTGGAAAAAGGCATAGGAAGAAAAGGAAGTGTTTCTCATTTTGCTGGCTCCACATCAGGTTTTAGGACACTATTTTTGGTTTTCCCTCGTGATATCGAACAACGACATATAAACAGTCATAAACACTGTGCATTTGAATCTGATTGATGATGGCATTTAGTTTGACGATGAAACGCGAGGTTTGCGCAAAAATGTAGAGTCCACATCTGATTTCAGGGCATTCCTGTAGGTTTTCATTGTCAAATTGATCAGCGACATATAAGCGAGCGTCGATTCTATGCATTTCTAGCGGACAGTTTAAAGAATTTGTTACACTTACTTACATGACCGTATAGACAAATGGGTCGCTAATTTTGTGCAACATAAGGCGCATCTTTACTCCTGCAGTATATTTACACAATGGTTTTGTTATGATATTGGATACGAATTATCAATAACCACAAATTATCTGTACCTTAGCCTGGTATATTACGAAATTGTGGTAGACATTTAGGGCAGATGATCAGAACACTCCGTTATACTTTTCTGAATAATTCATGGTTTCTTTGTAATTATGGACACGACGAAAGTCATGTATGTCTTCCACCTATGTGCTACTCTTTTCATTCTGGATCTGTATATCCAGATGTATACTTTGCAGTGTTGTAGATGTATCTTGAGTTATCAATTACACACAGTGTTTTCTTTAGTGGTTAGTGAATTTTAATACAATTTCGGAGTTTCTAAATACATAATTTGCGAAATAGAGAAAATATAGATCGATCATCTCGACTTTTTTTCAATTCATCTACATCATGTCACAATAAAATATTATATAATAGTCTTTACACTGTTGTTTATAACCCAAATGAGTTAGTAACGAGTGAGTTTAGTATGAGAATCTTATTGATTTGCAACAGGTTCTGAGAAGTTTCTATTCCGTTCCTAAGTACTCTCGACAAATAGTTGATTACGGAAAGAAGGTAAAAATATCTGTGAAACTATACAAAAGTTGACCTCACGCTCTTAAAACTAATTTGAGATAGTTTCCCTCCAAATTTTACTCAGTGTGGAAAAAGGTAAGAAATCTGAGTTAACTTCCGGATAAGGGCGAATCTGAATGAATTACCGATTACCGTCATGACTCGAACATTAAGGGCTCCTGGTTACGGACAGTGCAGGGGCAACTGTTGTTACCATGAGACAACTCAACCGATCAGAATTATCAAGATGAACTCCTTTTTATGCGAGCTTTTATTATCGAATTCTTACGTATTATTAACAAAAGAAATTAAATTTGTAAAATTAGCGTATTTTTAGTTCCTGCGGAACACCAGGATTTTATAGAACGATCCCGAAACAAATAACATCATTTTGTATTCCTTCATTCTCTGTGTGTTGAAGAGCCTTGATTACGAAGAGCACACCGATTCCACACATCCCACTGCATTACCAATCCCATTCAGGCGCGTGAGCGGATTGAAAAGCGCGCGGCGGCGTTGCGGCGCGCGAGGGCGTGGAGGCGTTGACGCTTGCCGCGAGCGGTCGGGGGGTGGGGGCGCGCGGCAAATGCCATCCAGCCACACACAGACACACACGTGCGTGCGTGCGCGCGCGCGGCTTTATCGCTAATTGCAGGGAAGCGGCGCGTCGCGGCGGCAACGGCGCTTGCATTTTATCCGCGTCGCTTCCCGCGCGCGCGCGTGAATATGGCCGCGAGCTCCCGATGTGGCCGAGAGAAATTTCCGCTTCGGAGAAAGAAAGCTCGAGCGCGGTACAGCGCGTTTGAGTGGCGGAGACACCTGGCGTTTGGAGGGCGGTTTGTCGCGCGCAGCACAGTAGAACAGGCGTCGCTTTAGGTTCAAAAAGGAATAGTAGACAGTCGAGGCGTGTTGGCAGCAGTTGGTAGTTGTTAATTTTTTATGACACTGACATTTTTTATGGCAGTCCACTTTGACAATTTTTTTATATTAACGGTAACTATACTTTATACATAAGTTACCATTATATTATTTTTATATAATAGTAACTTAAGCTTCCACGTATATTTTTTCGTAATTTTTGATTGATGAACCTTCAGAGTGTGTCATAAAGTCAAGTCGTGACAACCAAACCTATTTGTGGGGTTGGTTGCCACAAGTTTTGAAGGGTGGGTTCACATTAACAAGAAGTACCATTGGAATACTTCTTCCTTGGTAGAATAAATTAATGTAAAAATGAATACGTTTTTCAGTGTTTCAGTGATACAAATAAATATAAACAAGTTTATTGTCGTTTATCTTGTAGAACAATCTCACATTGGTAATCCAATTATAACAGATTAAAAATTAACAATTTAAAAATGGGTGAATCAGTTTTTTTACTTTTTTAATAAAAGGACTTCTATTTCCTGGAACATTGATTAGGTAACCCCATTTAATAGTTTTCAATTTTACATATAGGTGTTGTGGTGCGTTATCGTTGGCATTTCTAATGAAATAATTATAAACGTTGTCATTGCCAACAACAGTAATGCCAACGTTGGCAATGAGAACGTTTATAATTATTTCAATTTTACACTAAACAGAACTTAAACATGCGATAGACGAGCAACAGGTTTAATTATTAAAATCTTTGAAAGTATTTTCATCCTGACACTTCTTCCATCAAACTTAATCATTAAAAAACACAATGGTTACTCAGAAACAAGGTCACAGCTTATATGCATTTATTGTTACGAAACATAAGTTTGAAATAATTACGTCTTAAATAAGGTGACAGAATGGTGACAATTACATGTTATATGGACCTTCAAGTTATAATGAAATAAACATAAATTTAAAAAAATGAATAATGACTCTTTAGAAAACTAAACACTGATTGATGACCAAAATCTAGAGCCTTTTCATTACCACTATTTACAAGTCATTTTTATGGCGTAAGAGAATCAACATGAACGGAAGTCTTTCCCCCGAGAAGGGTTCTCTGTCGCGCCATAGACGGCGGGCTGAAGTAGCTACTACCGTAAATGAGTTGTCGATCTGCATCTTTTATGCCGCCTACTCTTTTCTTCACACGAGCGGCAGGAAGACCTACAGTCACTCCATTGTGATCCTGTGCAGTAGGCTGAGACACGGGTCCAGAACATAGCAACTGACTCAAAAATGAAAAGTAAGTAGTTGGAGATAGGCGGGTGCCTTAGCTCGTACGGTCCGGAAAGGTCCGTGGTGGAAAGAGATGGTCAATGAGCTTCAGACACCGGTCGGCGGCACTACAATAGCGGGAATTTTAAATGCAGCCAGATATCTAAATTATCGCCATGTTGCAGGTCAGTGACACAGATATAAGAAGACTTAAAAAAATTGCATCTTTTATTTCATTAAACACTTTCATCATATTATTTTTGGATGGTCACCGATAAAAATTGTCACCTTATGCCACTTTCAAAACGGTTCTCAAACACTTACAATTATACTTAAATTATAGAGTAATAATAATAATAATAATAATAATAATAATAATAATAATAGTAACAATAAGGGTTCAATAGTGATTAGAGTAACAATTGTAACAACTATAAGACTAACAAAAATAGTAAAAATAATAATAATAATAATAATAATAATAATAATAATAATAATAATAATAATAATAATATAAAAACTGATTAATAAAGCATTAAATTACCTTAAGAAAAAGAAACTTCTATAATCTAACTTGGGACAGAATGTTTGTACCTGCGGCCGGCAGGAAGGGGGCCGATGGGTAGTGGACAAGCGGTTCCGTGTTGTAAATGTAGCCCCCGTGCTCTCTCGACCTGGGGCGTTTCCGTCCGCTGCGTAAGTTCCGCTGCAGCGTTCTCCGGAAGCAGCCTACGCTGGGGCGTTAGCATCCACAAGGATGTCGCCGAGATTCAGGTCATCTTGGCCGTCAACCTCAGCGTATTAAGCGAGCATCCACTTTCTCTGTTCTGTGGTTGCGTCAAGGGTAGGGGGCCATGGATTATTAAAGCACATTGATTTTTTATTGAGAAACTAATCGTTGTTGTAAACAATTGGCCATGGATTGAGTACAAATAAAACACTCGAGTACAAATACTTTTTATCATGAAACTATTCTCGATTTCGGTACAACTTATATTCCAGCCAAGTCGCGTACTGCCCGTGGTCCGTTTATTAGAGTCACTTCGGTGTTCGCCTGGTGTTGATCGGAGAAACCACGGAAAACAACCCATGGGGGCAATCGACCGCTTGAATTCTCATCCAGACAGTAACTGAACTAGATCTAGCTAGTGACAAATATCCGCCCCCGCCGGGATGAAGATGAACAACTTTCTTTGTGCGCTGACAATTTGAACATGAAAGAAAAAAACATTCCCTTGCACAAAGCTTGCGGTGGCGATGGTGTAACGGTTAGCGTGTTATATCCAAGCTGGCGGGTTTAAATTCGATCGAAGCCGGGAATTTTTAAGGACTAAAAAATACTTCGTACACATTCCTTCCGGGGGGAAGTAAAGCCGGCTGTCCCATGTTAGTAGATTTACTTGCATGTAAAAGATCCTCAATGACGCATCTGAGTTAAATTCAAAATCGCCTGTTTCGTCGCCCATGAAATACCTCCTTTCTCAGCCAATTGGTGCAACGGTAGCGAAATTTGCGTGATCAGACGGAAGAGCGGGCTTGATGGCTCGAGTCTCGCCACGTACAATAAGACATCAATTCAATTCAAAGATTAACTATATTTTTTGGCCGCGTGTCCACGAGCTGCGCGCACTGTCAGACGCGCCGCGCCGTGCGTTTGAGTCGGCCGTGTCTGGTCACTGCGTGCGGCTGCGCTCGAACGCGCCGCTAATAGCCCGCAGAGGTCAAACGCGGCGCTCGACGCGAAGGGCTAGCGTCGTTTGATCTGCGCGTCAATTACGCGACATGAATATCGCAACGTTAACGCGCAAATTGCAGCAACATCGCTACGAGTAAACGACTTACCGCGAGCGGTTTTGCCGGAGTATCACATAGCAACTTCATTATTATGATGTACGTATTATTATTATTATTAGGCAAACAGTTGTAAACGAGACACAGTCCGAGTTTAGTTATTTCTTGATCTGTTCGGTTTCCAATAATGAGGGTTCTAAAACGGCAACTCAGATGACGGAAACAGCTGCAGAGGCAAATGCAATTAGAGAGCAATGGCTAAAATTTGGAGTGTTCTCGTAACGGGATTACGATTTGAACGGAAAATGTGAACATTCCTGCATTCCAAATATTTTTTATTAACAAATTATAATGAAGGATTTTTGAAAATAAACGTTCTACATCATTGACGAAGCCGCATATTTTGATATATAACATATAATATGAAGAGTTATTTTTGCACACACATCAAGACGTAGAAGAAAATTCTACGAGTAAAACACAAATTCCCTTCATAGTGAGATAATGAGTATGGTAATGTGACCAAGAGACCATAATAATTTTAAAATTCAATAATAAATTTGTCGTAACGATGTTGTTTCTTCAGTTTATAATAGTCAATTATATAATAATACCTTTAAAAAAATAACATAAATGCTGAAAACGTATTTTACCTTTAAAAAAAATCAGAGGACTTCAGTAAATGAATGAAAAGGAATTTAAGAGAAAACATTATCACTTTATTGTAGTCCATGATTTTGATAAAAAATGTAATACATAAAAATCCATATTAGCTAAATCTCGAGATATTTTATGTGAATTCACACTCATTTGACCAGCAGCGTATTGAATATCGCCGTAGTAAACAAAACGTTAAATAATCACTTCATCAACGATACATCCCGGAACTTGCGAATTGCTGAAAGAAGAACCGCTTCGACAGCGTATCACGCATTCACACTATCCATTGAATGATCTGCGCACATTTTGTTGAGCCCTCGTTTCGCTAGTTGCGAAAGAAGTGGGGAGTTAGTATATTTTGACAAAAATAATTTTATGTCATATGTGTAGTTCGTTTTTCGATGCAAAATAGTTTAATTATTCAGGAACGAAAATATCTAGTCATCATATTTTGTCTATAACGGAGTGGGGGTAGATATTTCGGGGCTCAAGAAAGCTCTCGCGTATAATAGTCACTGTTACGAAGTGAGCGCGCATTTCATGAGCGGTCGGTTTGTCCTTCTTTCCGTTTGCAAATATCGCAAATTACGCATTGAGAAAGTCGCTTCACCTCAGTGAACCAACACGCCAAGATTTCAACGAGTCCGTTTCCACCCGAGGAACCCTCTCCTTAGAAACGAAGGAATGAGCAAGTCTCCACCGGCACGCCACACGAAAATCGTCGGTATTTATTGCTTTCCGAACGCCCGCAGCCAGAAATTCAAACCCGGCCGACGACGGCCCGCTTCGGCCCCGGAGAATGGAATATGCCGCAGATTTGCATATCGGGAGGAAGAATTAATTTCGAAGATGGCCGCGAGGAGATGAATGCCGGAATATTCCATTTATTTTTGAAATGCAATCACACGTCGGAAGAAGGCACAGAATTCCGCGCGTGCTCTAAGAACGAGAGACTTCGGCGATATGAAGGATCGATCTTTACCCCGTCTCGACCCATCTCCTCTCTTGCAGCACTCGCGTCCGCGCCCTGGGGCCGTGGAGCTGCGCGAGGAAGATCAGAAGATTCGGGGCGCAAAATAATATGAAAGGAATGTTACAGATTGAAGGCGAAAGCTCCAAGTAGACAGCCTGACGCTCAAAAGAGTTTTCTTCATCGAATCTCGCAAAGATCGCGTAGCATTATAGAAGCATATAAAGAAGTCAAACACAAAGGGCTTGATTTATATGCACGTTCCGTGAGGAGTTTCTGAAAAAAAATGTTATGTTTCAAACTTATAATACTTTCCATCTGCGAAAAATACGCCCTCAGTCCTGAGAGTATCAATATTCAATGCGAAATGTCGATCTAAATGCACGCGTTTGGTCCATTCGCAAATGCTAATTCCGGACATGGTAAAAGCTGTACAGTTTGATGACACAATTACAGGAAAATGCGCGACGCACATTTAAGGTAACGAGTTTGAATGTGATGCAGCATAAAGTGGAACTCTGGAAAATTCGTTACTGAAAATGTAAAATAAAACGATGCTACTCAATGGAGTTTTAGATACGTGCCATGAGTTTGCTGTTGTCTGGATACCGAATATTCAACAAAAACAATTTTGCACTGAGAATCAACCAAAGCATTGCGTGTCTTTGAAAGAACATTCATTTAATTGTAAAATTATGAATGAGGGAAAATTGATGTAACATTCTGTAACTCTTTTTAAATCAAAGAAAGCGATAATGTTGGGAAAAAGTAATTAACAAAATCAGAAACGAGAATTGTCATTAACAAATTGAATGACTGAATTCTAGGTATATTAACTGATCAAAAAGCACTGGAGACACTTTAAATTAGGTTAAATAGGCAGAATATGTTTTAATATTACTAATTTCCAATGCAAGCAGAAATTGAAAAGAAGTTATGAAGCTTCCAACCATGTGGGTGGTATCCAACTATGAATCAAACTGCGATATGTATTTACTACGTATTGAGTTTCGATAGATACCCATGTAAGATGGAAAAATACAAAACCTTTTATTTGAATAATTTACCATACGCGCAGAATATAAAACGAAACTTTGTAGCTTCCGGACTTTTGAGAGGTATCTATGATTTCGTTTGACACACCTGTGATTATTCAAGAAAAATTCCACCTATTTAGAATAATTCTTCTTAAAACGGGCGCCCAACCTTCATGACAATTCTTCTTTGGAATGTAATGCAATCAATATACCTCAATCAATACATCACAATGGCTTTGGAGAAATTGAGGAAAGAAACAAAAAAATTGGATCCAGCATTAGTCTTGGCTTCCGTGACATCTTCACTCCCGGATTCAACACATTTATTTAATATTTGGTTTGTATATTCTGAAGCTTTTCCCCCCCTAGCCACCCAGTATAAAACATATTACAAAGACATCTTTTCTATAACTATAAGTGATTTGTGAAAACAATATTGTAGTTTCAACCTTTACACTAGTTGTCGCAACACATGCGTTGGCAATATAATATTACAATCACAAAGTGGCGTTGAATGTGCTTTTATCATCGTTAATGCTCTCTTGATTTCAGTCAAATATTTTTTAGTGTATCTGCAAATGCCAGAACTGATTGTTACAAAAACTGAATTATAAGAATTATAACCACCAGCGATTAAAATGTGACATAAAAGTCAAATATGATTATAATGATTTTCTTCTAAGTAGTACTCGGAATTCCTATGTTCTAACAAAGAAATATTGAAGATTGTAACTAGGATTCATAATCTCTGAGAAAATCGTTCAAAACAATTACGAAACCAGAATTGGAACAGGTTTTTTCATTTGTTGACAATACATTTTCATAATATTTTTTAACTGTTTTTACAGTATTATCTGTCATTACAATAAAATAATACAATTTCATTATCAATATCGCAATTATCGGCACCTCTTTCGTACTTGAGCAATAGATATAAAATCAAATTATTTGTTACTGAAAAATGCGCAATAATGCCCAATGGTGCATGTCCAATAACACAGAAACTGAAATTATTTACTCTCCGCTAGTACTTAAAAAACGAAGTTGTCGTGAATGTATTGCAAAATACAAGACATAAAGTGTCTCTAGATGCTGCGTCATCTCTCGCCCTTCTCCGTAAACTACATTGAATATTGTGACGTTGTGAAATAAGAATAAACTCAGATAACAATAATATAAGAAGTATATTGAAAAGTTACAAACAAGTTATAATAATTTGTGAAAATGTAAACCCTCCGGCAACCTTTTCCTTTCCAGTACCCTGCTTTACCGCAGAAAAAAAGCTGCGCGTGATGCGCGCTGTCGGACCTCCGTCCCGTGACTATCTCCGTCACATGGTCTGACGCCAAAAATTAAACCGGTCGCCGTCCGGCGGACCGCGTGCCTACAGCACCCGAGATCGTCTGACCCTTACACTCCGGACATCTCCCCGTACCTACTAGCCTTCCGCTCTCCGATGCAAACTGAATGAGAACGCGGGCGCAGATGGCGCCGCGTTAAATAGTTGGGGGCCTACACCCCCACAACACAAGTTTGCTAGGTAGGTTCGTCTGCTGTCGGCAAGCGAGGGCTCGCTAACTAGCGTCCTCTGGCCCTCGTGTTAACCCACAATATCTTTAACGATTCGGATATTCCAACAGGTAGTGAATTATGGGACTCAACCGTGCATTATGCATGTGCTTGTATAGTACATTGTTGTATCAGGACAAGCAGTAGTTTCCTGCGAGAGATTCTCATTAATCCTCACGGTGGAAGATTAAAATTTATTGCATACTAGAGAACATGCGTCTCATTGGGTAGTTCTACAAGATAAATAAGGTACTCTAGAACATTCTTCGTTTATCGACATATCTAAAGGCGTCCAAGAAAAGGTTATCAGAGAACCAAGTGTTCATTTTTAATAGGTTTTATGAGTCTATGCCTTTGGGTAAGATAATTCTGGATAATCCTTTCGAAAACTGTGTATTAGGAATAAATTCTGCCAATATTTGTAGAATTTTCAGTCTTAGTGTAAATTTTGATATATATATCTATGTTATGAAGATACATTTACCATCATTTAACAAAACCGTAATTGAATTTGTCTTTAATACTATTAAAACCAAATGGAACTCGGAAAAGTTTTTTAGCTTTTTACAATTGCAGAATATAAAAATAAAACATTTTTATTTAAAAGAATATATATATATAAAGAATAAGAATATATATATATAAATTTATGGTTAATCAATTCTAAGTACCTTGCAAAATTATATAATATTACTTCAATAAAATTAAATGCAAGCGTAGGATCTGCTCCTCCTGGTAATGCACGGAACCGTTTATAGCTCGGTATTTGATAGGGTTCAGGTCGGCAGTGTCTTCACTGGTTGACACTAGCTATATTGCAACATCTAGAATAACATTTTGCACTATTAAGGATTAACATAGGAAATTATACCAAATGTGATTTTTCGATCATCCGAGTAGGACCACCCCACTCCCCAGCGAGTGCTCTCATGTATAAGTTACGTTGGAAAGTGATCAAACAATCAATTATTGCTACACTCACACTAAAAAAATACAAAATACACAAAAGAAAAATAGCAAAATAGACATTAATGTTAGATCTCAGAGAGTCCCAAATGTCCAACAAATGAGCTCCCAAATCAACAACTGTCTGTGCGACGTCGAACACTGTACTTTATGCTTCAAATAATATTATGCGACCCATCGTCATTGTGAAATTGTTACACACATTAATCGCCGCTTGGCAGCAATTAAGCCATCATCAATGAAGGCCATTGAATACATGCCAGCGAAAATTGCCTCTCTCCTATCCGCGTGTTTCGGCGACTGTTTCATTGACTAACCTAATGGTTGAGGACTGGACGTCCTAGACATGCTTGATTTGTGGACCACTAAATATGTGGTGACAATAGGAAATGAATAATTATTACATTAATAAATACTTGATATGCCCCTGTTGCATATTTACCACCCCACAAATCACCGCCGGGTCAGGAAACAATGTGCCGAGCGCGAGTGGTTGTGGTGCAGCAACGAGCAACAGCAACACAACTGAAGGCCGCCAGAGGAAAACAGAAGCTGGACCCGAAAGCGTAAACACAGAATTCGAGACGAAAGCTCGCGTCACCAATGTAACTAAATAACTTCAATTGTTCATAACATGTATTGTGGTCTAAACCCATGATTCAACTGAAGTAACAAACAAAAACTGAAAATGAGATGTGAATTGACCAAATTATCAGGGCGTTATATAGTCCAGTTGCCAAAAAATGAAATAAAAATCAGATATGGAAAACAATACAAGCTTTTAAATCATGGCAATTCACATAAATGTAACAAAGGCATAAACAATTTTCATGAATACGAGTATGCTCGATAATTTTGAAATGTATCAGTCAATAAACTAGGAAGGTAAACAATTAAAATGCAAGTTGAACTCGGTAAAATGTACACCACTGAATTCATAAACTTTTGTGATGAATTGGAGAATCTTATCTAATACAATTTTATATTCGCGCCAGCATTCATTGTCTCGTAATATTCTTCAAGAAAAATGTGGAAAGGATATTTCAGCGAATCGAAATCAAAATCAATCATTATCTACCTTCTCCACTCTTGAGTTTATAAAACAATTCACATGCAGACTCTAAGAATACTTTAGAAGCAGACTCTCCGTGAATGAATGCAGTATTATGCTTCAATTACAACTAATTATAATTGTTAGAAAAAAATATGGAATCCTTCAGGAAAGCGAATCTTCATAAACTTACATCTATGAGGTACAATAATGAATAAATTAAATTAAAAAGCCATGTGCACGTCTTAGTATACATACTACTAGAATTTGGTCCACCAAATGCGGCAAAAATACCAATAGAACAGTTAAACATTCGAACACATATTACAAAAGGCGAGGGAAAATTGTGAAGATAGTGAGGCTATCAGAATAGAAACAAAACTAAAACTTGAGGGGCTATATAGCACGTACTTTGTAGTATTGTTAGAAACGGTTACTTAATACTGTAATATAGCACTTTCTGCCAACTATTACCTCAGTTATAACATGAAAAAGCCAATTCAATCAATTCAAACGGAGCATAATTTTTTACTTTTACAAATGAATATATGTAACTGCTGCAGTATGTGTAGCACATTTTACAGAAAATTAAGAATAATTTTACACAAGCTTACCTTGAATACATTAATGTCATCTTCCTATTTTTAAATAAGATTGTAACTGATTAAAACTTCTTAGAGTTTAAGAAATGTATTTGTTCTGTTATGTCTATTACCTTCTTTTAATCTATTTACTCTCCCAAGAAAATTATTAACATCATACGACTAACACGACTGGCAACAATGACAAGAACTCAAAGAATTTTCAACCCCCGTCATGCCATTTTATAATCTGACAGCACATCAAATGCAGCGTGAGAAATTCGAATTTAGAATTTTGATTTGTTTTTCACTCTTCGAAAATATAGAGAGTGCGCTGACAATGGGACCAGCACAATTTTCTATACATTGATTTGCTGCACACGTGAGAAAAAGGTTAAAAAATAAATGTTATGGTTTTCTTGAGGAAATAATTGTTTAAAATTTTAAAATTGCCTTCGATTCGCCCCAAGAATTACGCAAATAATATTCACATTTTCAAATAATTGAATAAGACTTTATTTGAAGATCTGTTTTAGATTAAACATTAAACTAAGAAAACAACTTCGAGTGTTTTACCTAGCCACCCTATGGGGTGAGGTGACATGATAAAATAATATGCAGTCTTTGATTGATTAGTGATTCCGGGCGTATCAACTACTAAAATCATGAATCCCGTAACTGTATTACATGTGTTTTTCTCGGGATGTGGCGGTGATATTCCCCCCTCAATCATGAGTTCCGGCACCGAACTGTACGTCGGCTTGCGAGTTTTTTTCCCCAAGCAGGAATTTGCTCATCAGCGGTGTACCGCCCAAGCCGGGGCAAGAACAAAGCTCCCGACAGCTCTCGCGACATGTGTTGTAGTGTAATGCGTGTAAGTGTGTATATAAGTAAGAGGTAAGGATAGAAGAAGGAAGAGGAATGAAATATCGCGTGTGGTTTGTGGCCCGTTTGTTTAGGGCACTGCTAAGACATTTGCCAGGTGATGATCGGAGAAACCATGAAAAACTACCAATTAGAACACCCTGCTGCTAGAATTCTCCTCCAGACGGCTGAATTCGACCTAGATAACTAGATGGTGTTGAAAATCCTTCATCAGCGATGCACCGTCGGGTCTAGGAATTCTAGAACCTCCGGTCATTGACACTCCAATGCTATCAGTTGATAGCCTGAGCCTCCTAAGCCAGTCGCAGACTTAGTAATAATTCAAAAACATGTAAAAATGATGTAAAAGTCTATTTATAGTTCTTTAGTCTTGTATGCAGGCCTAATACTAAACATAATTGTTTCTTTTACATTTAAAATCTAATAACAACTAGACTATTTGACAGAGAGAGACACTGAAGAGGAATCAATGTAGTATGTGTCATGACATGAATAGTTCTAGTAATAAAATACAAATGGGTAAATATTAAGTTTCTAAATATTTTAAAGTCTTAATTATACAAAGAATATTGCCTGTATTTACATGCACCTTAAGTATAAAATATATTTACATAAAATGTAATAAACTGTTATAAAATCATAGCCCAACCTTTTCGACACGTTCGTATTGAAGTGACTAATGTCCTAAAATTTAACCACATCCCTACATTTTCTGACGGTACGTGTTTGAGCGGACGGGCGGCAGCGGGGTGCCTTCTTCTATGCGGGGCGAGCCGGTCGGAACACTGAGCGGCGCTGGCGGATTGGCGAAAACCGCGCCAAATCTCTCAGCAGCGATAGCAATTCCTCTCTC
>BOPP01000022.1:7193816-7206890 GCA_017312745.1 Gryllus bimaculatus
CTGACCCGAATGAACAAACAACCCTCGCATGAGCTGCAGAAATTCTGACGTGTATTTTGGGAAAGCCGTGCACCGGAAAGACTCCGCCGCCAGAGCCCAGACCCGAAAATTTCAGTTAGGGGAGGGAGGGCGGCGAGCGGGGTGGGGGGAGGGGGGCGTCGGATACGCTCGTGTCACATTTCGCGGCGCAGAAAGGCGCTTCCTGACCCGCGAGCGGCGGGGGGGGTGGGGGGGCGACTCAGGAAAACTCGAGCGCGAAGCTCAACTTAGGGAGCGCAGGCAGAGTAGCACGTGGCGGGGGCGGGGCGCAGAAAGCCAGGTCAAGCGGCGCCCCTGCTGCTACTGCTGCTGCGCGGCGAGGATGGCTTAAACGAGTTGCGCACAATGTGCCGGGAATTCTGTTCTAGCCGGGCAGGAATCAGAATTTCCCCATATCGGACAAGTTTATAACCCAAGGAATGGAAAATAAATGTGTATTTTAAGTATAGAGAGGATTATTAACCAAAGAAGGGATCGCTTGAAGGCTATTGCTTGGCCACTGCTGAACATAACTGCAGAAATTAATATAAACATCTCGGAGCTGCAGGTAAGCAACCACCAAAACGGACGTGGGAACTGGCAGATACACCTAGGCTCGGCAACAGTAAACAGCAAAGTTAATGTTCAAGGTACGATAACGAAAGCGAATTTCACAGTTATGTAATCAGAAATTAATTATGACATATAAGTATGTCTTATTCAAGCAAATTCAATCGATCAGATGATGAAAAATATTCATGGATATTTTTCGGGTATAATGTTGCTTTCAACTGCCTGTAACTCATACCTCAAGGCTCATTACAGTATATCTTATACTTCTGATACTTCCTCGATTCTTAATCATTAATATTTTGAGGTCTCCTATTTTCCGTTTAGTGCATATATCGTTCTTTTCTATTGTGACTTTTCAACAACGCTCCCTTTTCTGCGTTGTGACGGCAGGGGTTGAGCTTGTTCACAACAACGACTTGAATAATTTCGGCTCTATTTCGTCACAAACATTTCATCATCTACAGAATCCCGCACCCTGTCCACCCCCGCGCCTTTCCGCCCAGCAGCGTCTCCCAATGTTGCCAGGTGGGCTTCAGCATTTCACACTAGATAGCGCCGCGAAAAGCACCAATACGTCCAAAAAACAAAAAATTCAAACAATTATTATTTCATGTTTTAAATGTAAGAAGAGGTATGTAAACTAAAGAAATTGAAAAAAAAATGTGTTCGATGATATTAATATTTTACACCTTTATTTGTAATTTATAAAAATATATTTCACAACTAAACGTACACACATTGTACAACTTTTGTTTTAAAGAGTTTCAGCATGGGAACTTTCCTTCAACCGAAATCATTGTTTTCATTGCTTGTTTATTGTTGTGATTCGTTTTTTCATCAAACGTGTTGTTCTCTTCTAAAAATCTTTTATGAGACAATCACCCAATTTTAAACGACGGAATTCATTCAAATTATCTCACACACCTATAAGTGTTTATACTACGCTTAGTTATATTTTAAATACACCTGCAATAATTATAGAAAATTATTTTTGGAATTTGTGATACAAAATACATTTTTTTAAATTAACATTAAAAACCTCAACGAATACCCCCTAAAAATGCAAATAAATTTGCCTTCTAGAACATCCACAAAAGACGAAAAGAAGCTACATTTAAGTGTAAAACCCCTAACCCGGCAACACCGGCGCCTCCGTTACTCGGTGCGAGAGGTGGGGAGGGGGGAAGTGGTGGGTGGAGGAGTGGGTGGGATGGCGCGCCTGCGGAGGCCAGCGGAGGCCCGCACGCCGCGCCGCGCAGCCTTGCAAGTCGCGTGTAGTTAGGGGAGTTTGATCGAGTGTCGGCCCCAGCCGCGCCTCCACCCCCCGCCCCTCCCACGCGCTCCCTCGCCGCGTGCCTTCACAGCCTGTCCGTCACGGCGCGCGCTCCTCCCCCCCGGCGCACAGTGGGCACGAAACACAGGTTCCCGCAGCGTTGCTGGTATCTGCCTTCGAGACGATTATATTTTAAATTTTTAAACATTTTTTTAGAGAACACTTTTCAACTGCTTGGACGTTTAGCAACCACTGTAACTTTCTAACTTTGGAGTAGCGTTGGGGAAACACATACTAACAACATTCGCAAACAACCAAGCCCGGGGCGGGATTCGAACTCTTGACTTTTCAAGCCAAGGCAACTATAGCTCTTCAGCCTTATCGACGTTGGCCTTCCAAGCCGGGGAGGTGACGATTGGATACAAAGATACTAAGGAGTCCTTCAAGAAATAGGTACAGTACAAAGACTTAATTCTATGAGGGGGTCGCATTGACAGCCGCAACTTGGCTACCGCTGGCAGCAAAACTGAAAGTTATGTCTATGTGTTCGATTTGTCAATGCGTTCGTTTGTAGTAGGCTCGCTTGTAAATCCTTACACACAGTCTCTTGCAATGTTGTCATCCAGTAAGACTTTATTGTATTCCGACCTGTCCAACTGGTCCCTCCTTAGACTAACTTCTCTACACCTGGGTGAATGAGTGTGCTGATTTTTGTTACATTGGTTGATGTTTACCGTCAACGGTCATTAGTCCCTCCCTCTTTTGCCCTCCTTTTCTTAGTGAGTTTCGTTACCGATCTTTACGTCGACTTGCGCGGAATTTTTCTCCCTAAGTGTCTTCCGCTCCTAAGTTGCTTGCGGTTGGTCAGCGTGCTCGCTTTCCACAACGCGGTCCCGGGTGCGATTCCCTGTGAGGCAAGATTCGCGTTTTCCTTGCAATGTCCTGGTACATGTTGCTGTGCGACGATGCGAAAATTCACTACTCAGGTTGAGAAGATCGCAATAAGGCGTGGGGATGTCTATATGCTAACTACAAGTACTTCTTCAAGCCATAGTCGCGAGGCAGAGACGTCGCCGGTAGAACTGAGCGCGTTCACGGGTTGTCGCGCCAAGTATTTACATACATAGAACTGTCTTCCGTCCCTTACCTCTTTACGCCTATTACGTGTAATAAATTGCAATGGCTTTCTTGCGCACTCGTTTCCCTCGATGTCACAACGCCACTGCACATAATAATAACAATAATAATAATTATTATTAATATTGTATATTATTATTAATAATAATTATTATTAATAATATACTACTTACTTTACTTACTAGTACTACTTACTTACTTACTAGTGATTTAACTAGTAAGTAGTAATTGAACAATATTAAAAATTTCGCCTTAATAAATTTGTAAAACTCATATCACCATCTACGAAACTGATTAATTTAAAAAAGTAATGTTACTATCTCCAAAAAAGTGATTGACTTAAAAATTGGATTTGGAAATATTATCAGTAATTTAAAATCACTGAGCAATTTTAGTATTTACTAATTTAATAATTTTCAGAACAATGAACTCAACAGAACAACAGAATCTCATGCTTAACTCCATTTGCATCTGTTATAGTCATCTTTATTATGTGGGAAACATGCGTCAATCGTGTTGTGAGCGTGTAAATTGCCTTCATGCGGCAATGACCCGCCGTCGTTAAGCTTCGAATTGTAAACTAATAGAAATTTTATTCACTCTTAAAATACGCGTCGTAGAGCTTTGAAAGTCATCATCCGATGCCCATAAATACACTGAGAACACTAAAAATATTATTACACTGTTCAATAATACAATGAATTCAATGTATATTTATATATTATCATTTTATGAATTATGTATTATTACGTATTTTCATTTAAACTTTGAAAAGGAAATAAAGATAGGTATTTTTTAACTGACTGGGTTAGATAAACGTTTATGCGTTTTTCAAGTGATGCTGAAATGTTAGTAAGGTACAACTAGCAATATTATAATATTACGTAGCCTTTACCATAAATATGCGAAATTATTTCTAATTTGGCTCAAGTTTATCCGGTCACTGCAGTTGCTGTGAATTTAAGATGCAGATTCTTGTTGATATAAATGTTAAGCAAGGTGAAATGTTGAAAATGTGTTTGAGAGAAATCGTAATGCTATATAATCACATTATTCTGCTTATATGATAGGACAGATATAATCTAAAATAAATTACGTATCCTGCTATAACAAAATAAAGGGCTATCTTATGCTCTAATAATAAATTAAGCATCACCACAAGTGTGAGAGTTTTAGGAATAACTGGAGCGAAAGTGCAACAGAAGAGAGCATGAGATTACTTTGTTTCCCACAAAAACAGAGCATTCTGGCAATGGCAAATTGCAGATTGCAATTTCCGATGGAAGCACGAGGAATTCCAATTTTAGAAACATCGCGCATAAGTGATGTTATTCAAAACACTATTTTCTGCGTGGTGTTGCATCCGCAACTTATATTTCAACGTCATACCAAGAAAATGTATTTATTAAATTTTAACTTTCTTGCCTAACCACGAGAAAGTAAAAAGAAAGGGTTTCAATGTGCGGCGGAAATAATCTATTTTTGGCAGAAAAACTCTTTTTGTAAGGTTCTAGTAATAAAAAAGGGAATAAATCTTGTTATGGAAATAGGTTAAAGAAAACGTTTTTATTTATCGCCAGAACTACGATTTGTGTACATCTTGGGAGAGAGGGGGAAGAGTGAGGTGGGGATTGAGAGTTTCAATTCACCACCAGAACTCAAGTCTTCCACCTCGTCATCTCAAGACTCTCCTGCAGCAACGTCCCTCCTCCTCCAGCATCCTGAGTTCCATCGCGGACCTCCTGCCTCCCCCACCCCCACCCCTCGACACGCGCTTCACTTTCGCCCTCCTCGCAGCGGGGTAATGAAGTGGCGAAAAAAGCATGAAGAAATCAATTAGGCCACTTTGTAGCACTCTAGATTGAATATATAGCTTCATAATAGCAATTAGGCGATGCAAGTTGCAAACAAGACCTCCAGCTCCAAGTTGCAAGCAAGTTCTCCAAGACAGCCATTCAGTACGAGCGCAACAACAATGAAAGAATATACTGACTACACTGAGACTATACTGATTATAAAAAAACAGTGATATATAACGAATTAGTTAACATTTGTATTGTATATATTTTTTTAAAAAACTTAATATGTTTGTAACAAATAATGTACTTCAGTTTCCCTGATCCATTGGGCAAATGCTGAGATGGCCCCTTGTTTTGCTTCTGGACGTAAATGTAGCTTCACTATGCGCACGTTTTGTTGAACTCTCCTTTGGCCTGTAATGGTAGTAGTAGACGTAGGGGCGACTTACCATTTTGTTAGCAAAGCAGAACAATCATACTTGCGATTCGTTTACCGATGCAAATAAGTTTTCTGTACCTTTGAAACGAAAAAGCGATTTTTTAAATTATTTTTAAAATTTATTTTTATTTATTTATTTTACACTTTTACTTATCTTTTAACTATTTATAGTACAAATGATGGAAAGGGATTTTGAAACTCAAGAAAATGTGCGCAGATAATATACGTCACATACATATTTTACTTTTTGTTGACCAAATAAATCTAAAGCTAAAAATGAGCGCTTGCGTCGTGTCGCATAATCCCGACAACAATACCATAAGACAACACTTTTATTTATAAACTAAAGAACAACCTCTTGTGTGTTTGGAGCTGGGAAAACTACCAAGTGCGTTTTGAGACGAGGAACGAAAGGTGGTTGAGAGTTTCAGCCTCCCAACAGAACTGTTTTCTTCGTCCTCACGCTCCCCCTCCTACGCCAACTTCCATCTTCCTCCATCCTCCTGAATTCCATCGCGGTCCTCCTGCACCCACCGCCCTTTCGGCGCGCGCTTCACACTCGCCCGAGCACGCTAATAACTCCGGCTGCGGCTGCCGAGCACGCCCCCACCTCCCTTGCACTAGAGCCATGGCGCATCTCTGACGACTTCTGCGGTTCTCCTCCTCCTCCTCAATTCCGTCTCCACCCCGCTGCTACCATCGCGTCTGCTCCCCAGTGCACGTTGCCTCCAACACTAGCCAGCCTTCCCCGCTACTTGGCACACTCGCGGCCGCCTCCTCCTCCTCCGCCGAAGTCACATCATTGTCATTTAATTCCTAATTAACCCAGCTGCAAACACAGCCTTTCTGTCAGTGCACGCACCTGGTCTAATAGACCCTTCTGCTTCACGTTCCCTCAATTCGATTTTCGATTATAATTTTGATCCAAGGAGTATACCAGAAAAAAGATGAATATTATTTTCAATAATAAGATATATTTATATATAATTGATTACTGTATTTAGTGGTTTGTACGCAAATGAAAAAACGCAAATTGAAATATGCTGAAATATTATTTTCATTGTATTTGGTATATTTTACATAACTGGCAACTTTCCTTCATTGCATGCTTTACTAACTGTTACTGAATGCTCCAAACAAATAATCTTTTTGTATATTTGGCACTAATACTTTCTTAAGTCGTGTAAAATACTGAACGAAAGTCGGTGCAGGAGAACACGCAGTTGGCCTTTGAGGCCTGTTCGAGGTTTTGGAATGTTTCGCGGCTAAATGTATAACAAAACTCACTTTCTCAAAAGAGGTGTGACTCATATCTGTAGAAGGAAAAAAGTATCTGGAAGCAGAGGCAACAGCAATCACAATATTACAGTAAAGGCTTCCCAGGTCTCTCAGACCACAGGCCTGCACTGCCGGGTTCATTAACAGTTTAGTGTTTCCGGGAGCGATATCTTCTACAGTAATTGTTTCTCTTTAGATATCGTATGTTAAATCCCAAGATAGGGTGAAATTCTATAGCCACATGCATATATCCGGGGCTACCCTACCCGTCAGCTTTGTGGGAGTGTTTTCCCTCGAGGTATCGTCGCCAACAGTCCAACGACTCAGCTGCGACGGGCATTAAGATTTCAACTAGTATTCTTACATGTTCGAAGAGTAGAGCACGTAAGTCCGCGCGCGCGTGTGTCTGTAACAAGAGAGAAGGGGACGAGGAAGAGGAAGGATATTCCGCCCGTAGATTGCGGCTCGTTTTTTCGCCTGGTGTTGATCGGAGAAACGACGGAAAACTTCTCATCATAGCAGCCGGCCGCTAAAATTCTCCTCCAGGTAGCAGCTGAATTCGATCTATCTCAGTTCCTAGTGTAGAAAATCGCGACGTCGAACACTAGGATCTTTTAGTGTTCTGACCCACGGCAGCGGTCACTTTACCACTGATCCAGATTATTCGGTTCAACCGTTATTTTCATTACTGCGGCTGTCTTTCTCTGCTCTTGCAGATTCGTCCCCGCTTTTTTTCGACTCCTTCAGCGTCTTAGTATTAATCCAACCCGCCGCTGTTTTCGCGTTCATCATTCCGCTGCCATCACATTCGTCACAGCCTCCATTCGTCACAGCCTACATCTCTACCTTTCCCACCGATTCCACTTCCACCCCACCATATTCTTCGACTCCACATCCACCACCACTTCCTTTCCCCATCTCAAACCCGATTGCTCTCTCTCTCCTCCTCCGTTTTCACTTCAGCCCGGCGTTGATCGTCTCCGCCTCCATGGCCACGGCTTCAGCCCCTCACCACCACCTCCCCGCACGCGCGGCGCCGTATTTTTTTCCTCCCTCCGCCGCCACTTCCACTTCCAACTCCACCTTATTCTTCGACTCCTCATCCAGTTCCTCCACCGTTTGTATTTGTATTTAGTCATTGTACGTCCCGTAAAAGACAATTACCCTCAACACCGTTAGATCCCGGGGTTCTTAGTCGGTCACCCAGCCAGAAACCCACGATGTCTCGAATTCGCTTCTGGAGTTCACGTAGTTATCGAATTAGGATAGCGACACCGGTTTCGCGATGATTTCAGTAGAACCATCCCTGCTTTCGCCTCGATGGCTGAGGGAAACCACGAAAAACCAGGTCCGGATGGCGGGAAGGGGATTTGAATCCGGACCTACCGAATGCGAAGCCAGCGCGCTACACCCTGAGTCACTTGGCTCGCTCCTCAAACGCGACTCCCCGCTCTTCCGTCTTCACATCCACCTCGCCTTGATCGCCTCCTCCGCCTTCACAGCCGCAGCCCGGGCCCGGGCCCTCGCATCCACCTCCGCGCACGCCCCCCGCCGCGCCGTCTTTTCTTCCTCTCCTCTCCTCCGCCTCCGTATTCCCCGCCGAGGCAGCCCGCGCGCACTCGCGCGCGCCGCCGGAAATTGGAAGCCTTTTCCTCGTTTTCCGGCTAAGGTGCTTCAATCCGACCTCGCGCAGAGGCGGGGGCGGGGGCGGGGCGGCGGCATCTTTCGCGCAAGCACGCCGCCCACGCAAGCCCTTTCGAGCTACACTCACACCACCTGCGTCACTCTCAACCACTGCCTCTCCCTCCTCGTCTTTGTCCTATCCCCCCCCCGCCCCCGCCACGCTGTTGTTGATTGATTACTAGTGATTCCGGGGGAGTCAACAGCTAGGTCATAAGTACCGTAAGTGTAGTAAATGTTTTTGCGGGTGGCGGCAAGCAAGCCCTGCGCGATGGTGAGATTCGGAGCTGACTTACCATCGACTACCGGGGGTTTTCCCAACAAGTTATCTCCCACAAGCGGGGCACTGCCCAAGCTGTAACGAGTTCTAAGCTCTATACTGGTGTCCCAGCATGTGTGGTAGTATACTGCATGCAAATGTGTGTTTATGTAAGGGGTAGGATAAGATAAGGAATGAGAAGAAAAGATCGCATGCGGTTCATGACCTGTGTGTTAGGGTACCGCTCCGGCATTCGCCTGGTGTTCATCAGAGAAACCACAAAAAAATACTGATCAGAGAAGCTGGCCGCCAGAATTCCCCTCCAGACAGCGTCAAAACACGACCTGGCTATTGTCGAAAATCTTGCTATCGTCGCGACGGGACTTGAACCCCCTAGGACCACCGGGTCTGAGGTGCCCCAGGGGCGTTAGTTGACGCCCTGAGCCCCATCTCGCGGCCGCACGCCCTTTTGAGTTTCACCGCTTGCGTCACCCTCCCGCCCCCGGCCGCCCCTCCTCGCCTCGCCCTCCTCGGCCGCCGCCGCCCGCGCTGTTGTGAATTCCGTGATTTCCGCGACGCGGAGGGGCGTTCACCAGAGCGGAACAAAACGACGCATTACCCTAGGTGGGCGTTCTTCTCCTCTCGAGGACGAGGGAGGAGGACGTAAAATGGTCTTTCTTCGAACGGAGTTCCTAGGAAATTCGCCTCGCGACCGCTCGCAGCCGCCCCTCGCGCACCGTAAAGGCAACTGTACGTGTTCTCGGGGCTAGCCCACTTACTTTCTCTGCGAATACACAACGCATCATCGAGCAGAGCGGAAGGCTTCACGCTGAACACGACCGATGCTGGATGAGAAAAAAAGTAAACAGGGTTCTGATTGATTGATGGAGTGCGTTGTGTAATTCCATTTGTAGCAGGAAATACAATTTTTTTGTGGAGGGGGCAAACAGAACGCTAACGGTTGGAACGCGCTCGTAGCACTTACGGCCCGATGAAGAGTTTGCACGAACTACGGGTTTGCGTTTAGCGTTAGCACGGGCAGCCCGCGTTTTACGTTTAGCGTGGCGGGCGTTACGTTTGTCATCTAGCGCAGGCGCGCGTCGCAGCTCTGTCGGGCTGAAGCATGTGTTAATTTCCGCAGCGGGTTTTGTTAAGCCGCTCCCCCTGTCGCCGCCGCCGCCGGCGCCGGCGCCGAGTTCTCGTGCGATTTCGGTGCAAATGAAATTTCTGCCTCCGTCAACGTCTGACTCAAAGCGTTTCGCTTACGCAGAATCCGCAGAGGTTGTTTTGTCAGAGTAGGGAAACCGACGTATTACCGTTCTTTAGTGTCGCCTATTATCCACTATTTTACAGCTTTACACAAAGAAGCCCGTTAATTCACGGAATGTTAACTTAATGCGAATTTGACAAACACAGCAGGAAGTAAATGAACACGTATATCTCAAAAAATACTCAAGCCAACCTTTTGTGTATATTCACTAAAAGAAGATTAACCTCTTCGCGTGGAATGTTTCCATACCTGGGTGATGGGAGGTTGGGATCTTGCCATCAGCTCCACCCTCGTGTGGAATATTTCAAAACTCAGGCTTCTCCGGTATGCATTGCAAAATCCAGAATTTGAATAGAAATCGGTACCTCGCCCCAAATCCGACGCCCTCCTGTGTCCTGCCTCTACTAAAACATGCGAAATTGTATTTAATGTTTGCATAACAACACGCAGGTTGAACATTTTATCACAAAGAATAGGAGCCCGAGGGAGAAAAAATCGTATTCATAAACGGTTCTTTTAATAAGATTTTTCTCATAAAGCTAGTTTTGCACAAACCATCAAAAAAGAGGCAAAAAGAAAATGGGAGTATCTGCGCGATTCTGAAACGCGCGCAGGAGAGAGAGTGGCATTTGTTTTTCGGGTTATGGCCGTTTTTGCTTACGCTAAGAGGCTTTTGCGAATCTGCGAGAAAAGCTTTTCAGATTTAGGACGTCACGTGGTCTCCAGTACGGATCCAAACTGTTCTCGATTTTGGGAAGTTGGGAAAGATATACTAAAAATATGAAGAGAAAACAATATATACGTTTTTGAATTAAGAGGAAACAGGGTTATAAAAAAAATATTAACTATTCCAAATATTTGCTCAAGCGTTCAATTTAACTTTCTAATACGCTCTTAGAAGACCATAATACTTTAGAGAAAATTTTATAAGGTCAACAATGTTTCATTTATAATTGAAGAGATTCTAGAATTGAGATATAAGGATCTAATATTCTGATTTTTTTTAATGACAGACAATAACGACAGTTTGAACGTCAGAAAAGGGTACCCCTTATTTTCTCTTCCCTTCCTAGTCAATGATGATTTTTATTATAAAAATAATTCGTTTTAATTACATTTTATTATAAGAGATAATGTACTCAAGGATTTATAAGAAATACCACACCGATTTTAGTTTAGTATTTAAACAGGTGGGTTTATATTTACCACCAAGAGTTTTCTTTTAGAAATAATGTTGTACTTTCTACTCAACCAAATTTCGTAATTTTTGTCTTTAAAAGGGTATCTAGATGCGTTGTTCTTATTAACCAATTTTATAGTATAAAAACAAAATATTAATATCTTAAAATGTTTAGAAAGAACGCTTATCTGCCAACATTTCTTATAATGTCGTGAACTCTTTTTGTACAATTTTTATTGATGCAATCGATCTAACAGAAGTCGTTGACGTTTTTTTAGCGCAATCAAGCGTGTGAATGTAAGGTCACAATTAGCTGATACAACGGATTTTTTGAGTTCGTAGATGGAGATATGAATGCAACGTTTACTCGGTATGTATAATCGCAATGTTCAGCAATTACCACTTTCTAAAATTTGTTATAATATGTGAGGCATTATTTTTTTAAGTAAAGTTTATGAGCAGAATTTCCTGCTGCAGTTTACTACAATACACATATACATATGTTGATAAGTATAAAACATTTCCATTACATTTTCAAGAGCATGTTTTCACTGTGAATATTGATTGCATTGTTGAAGAATTTGTATACCTTTGTCGTTTCATTGGATTTCGAAAGCAAGTACAGAACGAGAGAAAAAAAAACTATTTTGGGGGTATTTATTTTTCCGTATCAATCATGTGCATTACTTCCCAGTTGTCTTCAGTTCTTTCTTTCAGTAATGTAATCGTAAAGATTCATATAGGTAGATACTATTTTAACAACAGTAATTTAAACACTGCCATTAGCTGCAACTTTTTGACCTTCAGTTACTTGCATGTTAAATAAATTAAATCCACAGATCTTTCTCACATTATTCCTAATAAAACTCATCAATCATTCCTTATAAGCGATTTCTTCATCCCCAAGAAAATTAGCCGCGTTTCTTATTCTACCACAAACAATGCCAAGCACTAAAAATTAAATGCGAGTAAAATGTCGTAGATATACACAAACTGCAACACAATAAAAGAAAGTAAAATGGAGACTATTCGTCTGTACATAATGGTTTAATATAATTTATTTATATGAAAATGTTTCTCAAACTAACAAAAACAGAGACAAATGCATTCCAATATTTCTTAACAAAAATTATATCAGTCTTTATTTGGTTTGTCATTATTTTTGAACAAATTATAAAACCATTAATTTGAATATCGTAAAAAAGTAAAAATCTAAATACTTAAATTAGCAGAAAATACTTCGGTGTCCGTTGAAGTTTCATTTAATTGCCATGGCTTGGCAGACTTTGATATATTTAAGCAAATATATCAAAGTCTGAATATAATGTATTATATAAGTCTCAAATATAATATATTTTTAAAATATATCGGTGTCAGAATGTTAACTAACTGTAACTGTCTTTTCGTCTCAGAAGTAACAATCTTTATAACTCATAATTATTAGTTTGGTGCTATAACGCAAAAAAATAATAGTGTCAATATATACTTATAAGTTGTCAGCAATTGTTTTAAAAAATCGATTGTTTGATTGATTAAAGCTTCCGGACGTGCCAACTGGTAATGCCATTAGACCTACAAGAGCAGTACATGTTTGCATTGTGACGTGAAGATGATCTTCCCTGATGAATGGCAAGATCTGGCTCTGATCTACATGTCGGGTTAAATGGATTTCCCTAAACGTCAGTCTCCCTTTAGCAAGGCTCCGACTCTGCCGGGGTAAGCTCGAAGCTCCCAACTCGTCTCCCTGGACGTTTGGTAGTGTGAGGAAGGGCGAGGATAGGATAAGGAAAGAAAGATCGCAGGCGGTGCATGGCGGGTGGCGAGTTTGTTAGGATACTGCCCCGGCATTCGGTGGTGTTGATCAGAGAAGCCGGCCACTAGAGTTGGTCTTCAGACAGCGGTTGAAATCGCCCTTGCTGTGTAGCTTTTGTCACCGTCGGAACTCAAACCCAAAGACCTCCTGGGCAGTGCAGTGTCATCTTCGATGCCACGAGCCACCTAAACGGGACATCATGCACCGAAAGTGCACCTGCAAGACAGGCAGGTGCGTGCCTTGTCATGAAACGAACATCCAGCCGCAGAAATCCGTGCGTTTTCCACCCTCACTCGTTCTGCCTCGCTCTTAAGCAGTGCGTGGCGCGGCAGTCTTTTCGATCTCGGTCATTCCG
>BOPP01000022.1:7223905-7253900 GCA_017312745.1 Gryllus bimaculatus
CTGCCAACAACGCGGCGTCACCCGGACAGCCTAGAAGTCATGAACTCAAGCCGCGGAAGCCTACGTGTACATATATTTCAATGGGTTGTACACTACAGCCTCCGGCAACATACAAATTAAAATACTACGTTTTTGATAAATAGTATCCAACGGATTAGCGTTCGCTACGGAATTTCTGCCGGACCGAAATCCACGAAACTCCCCCACGCAAAACGCGCAACTCATCGGCGCGAGGCGAGGCGGGCCGCGGCGGCCAGAGCGCCGGGCGCGGAGCAGCGCGGTGGCGGGCGCACGGTCGGGCGTGCACGCTCGCACGGGCGCGCACGCGGGCGTGCGAGCGTGCGTTGTTAGCGGCGGGTGTGGCCGCGCGCGTGGTCGTGGGCGCTGGCGCTTGCGTGCGTGCGTGCCATGAAACTGTGAAGTCCGCCGCTAAAGCTCTTTTGCGCGGTAATACTGTTGATGTGGTTTGAATGTCACGGGCGACTGCCTTGGAGAGAGCGGCCGCGGCCGCACCCTGCCCTACGTCCAGTCAGCCCCGCTTCGCCCTCTCTCGGCCTGCCGCGCGCTGCCACGCCCCGTTTCGGGCTGTACCCCCGCATCCGCTCCGTCCCTCCCGGCAGGCGGGACCCCCGCTCTGCACCACTCTCTAGCTCTCGTCGTCTTTTCCTGCGCTATTTAGCTCCGTCTGGTCTAGCCCTACCTGGCTCCGCCTAGTACCGCACTGCTTCGCCCTGCCTTGCGTCCCACCTTATTTTCTCCCATCTCCAAATCACCTCGCTTCGCCCCACCTCACTTCGTCCCACCTCGTTCCGTCCCACCTCGTTCCGTCCCACCTCGTTCCGTCCCACCTCGTTCTGTCCCACCTCGTTCAGTCCCACCTCGTTCAGTCCCACCTCGTTCCATCCCACCTCGTTCTGTCCCACGTCGTTCAGTCTCAGCGCCCTCCATCTCACCTCGCTCGATCTCATCTCATTTCGTCCCACATCGCCCCGTCCCACATCGCTCCGCCTTCCTCGTTTAGTCTCAGCGCCCTCCGTTTCACTTCGTTCGGTCTCATCTCACTTCGTCCCACCTCGTTCAATACACTTCGCTGCGTCCCACCTCGCTCCGTTTCACCTCGATCTGTCCCACCTCGCTCCGTCCCAATTCGTTCAATCAACTTCGATCCTTCCACCTCGCTCCGACCTCACGAGCTCCGCACTGTCGCACCTGCATTATCAGTCCGTTAATATCTGTGAACATTTTCCCTCAACGTAATTCCAGTATTGTAAGTTAATTCTTTATTTTAATGGTCATTACGTCCGTAGTCTGTCCGTGAATCGTGCTTCAGAAGTGGCAGACCATATGCCGATAATGAGCGTTAGTATAAATGTGAACAGCAAAAAAGATCAGATGATTTGCGTAAGTAGTCAAAGAAACTATATGAAGTGTGTGAACTGGTAATTTGAGCTGGTTACTACCTTTGCGCACTTAAAGTTCGGACTGAGTGCAATGAAAGTAATGTAGGTTCATAGAAATCGCCACTTTCATTGTATCGTCCATCATACAGAAAGTACTTCCACACAGATCCTAAGCATATTAATTATTTAATTGTAATTTAAAACACAACGATTTTAACACATTACACACTCTTGATATGTGCACTAGTAAAAAATTGCATGACGTAATGGCAACGTTTCATATCTCTTCAATATGCGGAGAACGTTATATAATCCAACGTCCCGGGAGGAAGTAGTTTGGAAAAGGCGTGGGAAAGGATGAGCGATGGAGGGAGGCTGGAAGCAGGCAAGCGAAAGTCGCTTCATGATGCATCGCGGGAGGATAATGGATGATGAGCTTTCACGTGCACCAACAGATTGCCTGCGGAATGGAATGGGAGCGTACGGTTTCGAAACGAGAGATACGTATTAATACAGGGGTGCCCAAACTCACTCCAAGGAAACGCATGCGATAAATTAATGACGGCATTTGCCACTGAGTTTCTACTGACTTATCTTTCCCATAAATAAATGAATGGTTAATGTTAAATGCTTGTTGACAGTCGGTTGTGCTCCAAAAGAGTGCCTTATTGTCTTTGGGGAAATTGCATTACTACTCTCTAATGTTTGAGCAACAGCATTTGCTCTAACCCGAAAAGCTGTTGTTTCCGAAATTTCTATGTCTCAAAAGTTCAGATTTTACCTTGATTATAACAGTTTAGTATTTTTACATTCATCATAGTAATTTACTTTTTATATGTGGTTTACATCCATTTCATCCCATTAGAAAAATTTTTATATTTTATCACTAAAGTTTTTAGAGTACACCTTTTTTAGTGAATACAGTCATTCCTCCCAAAACAAGTTAATTTTTACATCTTAGCACATCTATCTATGAAACATAAACTAAAGTTAAATATTCAGAAAAATCACAGGTAGTTTATTGCAAAAAAGAATCGATGTTTCAAAAAAAACTTGGTTCTTCTGCAAGACTGACGAATTGAACCAACTTCAAATACGTTTATTACTGTTATTATTATTATTATTATTATTATTATTATTATTATTATTATTATTATTATTATTATTACTATCAATATGGCGGCAGACGTAGGTAATAGTATATAACATTGTAAATTAATCATAATTTATATTAAATATTCATATCTTTTTTGGGGCGGTTCAACTGCTATAATCATGAGTCCCGTAAGTAGTGCATGTTTTTATCAAGGGATGCGGCTCTATTGCTTCCCCGCTAGACTGTGAGATCTGGCATGAACTTACACGTTGGCTAGCGGGAAATTTTTCCCTCCAAATATACCTGCTAACGAGTCATTTCTCCATCCGGGAAAAGATCTAAACTTCTGGCTAGTCTCCTGCTATGTATAGTTAGGGCACACAATATTTAATTAGCTATGTTCAATATTTCATTAATATTAGAGCGTACCTTGGTTTCACCATTCTTACGGTCCTTGAAGATTTTTAATTCGATTCTGCATATTCGTAGTCAGAGTGACGTATGAGCCAACATTTGCTCTCTTGGAGTGAAACAGCCTTCGTGTGAGAGATGGAAAATTGCTTCACCTGTCGTCTATGAAAATTCTATCTCAGTTCAGCTTCTTTCACATTCTGAATTGAAATATCTGAAATACTGCATTCAACGGATAAGTTACAGATTGATTGTGAGTATCATATTTTCAGGTAGAAAACTAACATCTTGACGTGAACAACATCGGCAAATCGTAGCATACTCAACAATATCGTCTAAATTATTAAAAAGAGAAAAAAACACCTCAAAATATCATTGTGGAGAGCTAATAAACTTTGTTGAATGAAATAAATTTATGAATTTCACTTACAGTTAAACCGCAAACTTAACATGTTATTTCAGCATATTGCGCACAAACACAACTAACGAAATTCCCAACATCCTTAAACGCCTTACTTGCAGCTCCGCAAGTTAAGAGACACGTTACCATATATCGGCGGCAATTTCGCCTGCTTTCACTGCTCAAAGTAGCTACAGTGAATGGCGTATCATACAATAGAGAACAATATGAAGTGAAACTAAGCCCCTATACCCCATCTACGTCGATGCGCGGCACGTCTTCTCAGTGGAAATCCCACGTTCGCAGGATGTATCTGAGAATCCTTTGAAGGGCTTTCGCTGGCGAACGAACCACGAGCAAACACGGCCGTGCGTCGAGCACGCAGTACAAAGCACGAGACGAGCGCCGCCACCAAAGGAAGAGAGCTTTCCAGCACCGGATATTGGCAATTGCCGAAGCTGCTAAGCTGCTAAGGACAAGCGAGTAGATTTTTGCCGCGTAGAGAAGAACCTCAAAGGGAATGCGGTTATGCGGGAAGAACAGACGTCTAGATGTTCAAACATATAGAAAAGAGGGGTAATTACTGCACGTCTTTGATGGCAGTGGCAATAAAGATCTGAGATGAACCAAAGAGTGAATGGTCGGTCTTTCCGTAATCCCTCTGGAAGATATATATGCCTCTAACCCAATGTGAAAGCGATCATTCGTTCTTTGACCCCTCGTCATTAGATTAATAGTAATTTAGTTCATATACACATGGTGAAAATGACAATAGACAACTTGACTTTCATTGAAAATGAATAATACAACTAAACGGTTAATTAACTTAGTACTCCATTATACAAGGAACAACGTGTAAGGCACGGTAATTGTTTGTGAAACATACAAGCATTATTCACCTTATCAAACAAATTTACTTGGTTATTAAAAAGTGCTCTCAAAACACAAGTTAATCATTTCTCGCAGATCCGGTCAAGATAAACATTTCTAGTATCCTTATGAATTAACTAGTGCAGAATGCAAATACTTGAAATCTTTAAAACTCTGTCATTTATCTTGTACTGCATGCAGTCGTCTTGGAACAGTATTGAAGATATTTTCATATTTTTAACGAATTCAAACTTTCAAACTTGATGATGAAAATAACTTCCATGACAATACATGAAAAGTGGAATTACGTTTTCAAGATTTAGCAATGCTTGGAAAATAAATTTGAATGTGTGCTGTTACTTACTAAATATGCATTGATAAAGTACCCACTGATTTCAAATTGAAATTTCATTTCTGATGTCAGCTATAAATAGAATTTAATTCCCTAAAAATAATTATTTTATAAATATCTCACGGATACACTTTTTACAATTGTTTAAATCGTTATCAGTAAATTTCATAATCTATGAGTCAGACCACTTCTGTTTGCGAATAATTGTTTTTCTCTCCGAGAAGAGTAAAATCCAATCACAATAATGGTTTAGCTTCACAATTAGAAATGTTCTTTCTTACTCAAGAACACTTAAATTATAGTTCTAAATACAGATGAAATAGTTAAAAATAGTAATAAATATGTTTGTGGAGTTCTACTTAAGAAAAGTCTACATTATTAACTTATGTATTTTCCCTTTTAATGAGGGTTAGAAATTTCATATGCATATAAACACCTCCAGTATGCATGCAAAGAGCACTGACTTTTCTTAAAGAGACGATAGAGTTGTGAAGACTTGTTTATAAAAGATGTTCATGCTTTTAAATGTCACAAATATTCAATCATTAATATTTGGTTCTCAAAACAGCTTTTGTGTAATTTTCTCTTTAAAATCATAAAAATAAAATCTACTATTTGCACTAATTTAATTTTTCGTTTTATAATACATTTTTGCAAAAAAAGAAAAAAATTTAACAAACCCACCATTGAAGTGTAACAGAAGAGTTGTAGGTAACAATTCTGTTGCTATTCATTTACCCATGAACTCGCTTGTATTACTGATTTCGTGGCTGAATATGAAAAATCTAGTTGTTTACTCCGTTCTCCAATAAACAGCAAGCGCAAACATAATAATGCTGAAGAGGACATTGCATTATGGATATGCACACATTGAGGTTGAGAATTAATTTCAACCGGACTTAGTTCGTTAAACTGCAATAATCATTGATATTCCGCAATAAGGTTTTAACTATTATTTGTTATTGTAGAACAAATGTAAATTTAGGAAGAGCTTCAGATAATGCAAATATTAATGTTCCCAAGATTATGATTCAATGGACATATTATGAGAAAACTTAGAAAACTAGTAGTGATACTTTACTTCTATTTTTTGCAATTTTCATTAATTTAGACAGTTCAACTAAAATTTTCCATTTTCTAAGCGGACTTCTGAACTTACGAGGACTAAATTTAAAAAAAAACTTAAGAACCATTCTTGACGAAAAGAATTATAAATGCATTAATTTGAAGCCGACATTGTACATGACCTTTATTGAATGTCAATTTTTAGATTAATTTCATTTTTAAAAAAATTTCTGCCGTTAATATTGTACTTGTAGTATATTTAATATTGTAATTTTTTGCAATTTTTGAAAACGCGGTGTTTCCCGAAAATATGATCAGAATAATACTTTATAGTTCTCTGCTGCCTACATAGGTGGAATTAAAAAAAATTAGATTGGATTGGTTTTTGAGAAAATAATTGTTTACAAATTGCCTGCATTTCTCGCAAAATTATGAAAAAACTACTCATTTTTTCAAAAAATTGTACAATAACTGTCTTTCAAAATTTAGTTTTATTAAAAATTCTCTGACTTTGGTATTTAGATAGTAGGAAAATATCGAAACAAAATCGCAAAATTTTGCAACGTTAAAAACATTCAGTAATTTTACCTAATATGGAACCCATCCCAGTTTTCTGTTCTCTACGTTATTCCAGAATAAAGTTAAATAAACAAAAATCCAAATTATCATTTCAAAGTCGCAGGGCCTCGAATTCACTCAGATCGATTAGAGATTCGTTTTGGTGGAAAATCGTCTGAAGTGTTTAGGTTCTAGTGTTGACTACAGAGAGTCAGACGGACGTTATCTCGTCAATCGATTTTTCTGAATAGAGCACCAAACCACAAAACATGGATTCTGACTACACAACGTGTGAGAGGAAGAATGTACTACACATAGGAATGATATTTATAATTTTTTCGTTACCAGGGCCCAGAAATGAGAGTTTTATGTAGAATATCGCCGATTTCCGATTCACGATTACAATGCTTTCCCTTCTTAAGAAGTAAGGCGAGAAAGTCAAAATGAAGGTGGTAAGAGAAGGGGTACATGAGAACGAGGAATACAAAACAATATATTTTATTACCAAGAATGTACACATTTCGTCATTTATTTTGGGCCAGTTTGTTCAAGTGAGCATTGCTGGGGAATTATTGTGAATATATGTTTTAAGAATATGACTCGTAATAAGAGGCGATAATGCTAGAAGAAGTAATCTTCATTCCGAAGACATGGACTTCAGAACTGTTCAGTGAACGTTTTGCAAAACTACACTATGTAACCATTATTTAGATCGACTATTACAATGTCCAATGTTACAGTGTCCAACAACCAACGTCGTCCTCCTTTGCGACGCAAATCCTGGTAAGAAATGGTAACATGAGCCTATTTCCCAGTTGTGTTTCGAGGGTTCTCGCAAAAACTTTTTCCTATCATCGTTCCGGGAAGGTCCGCACGGGCGACAGCTCTGCGCACCGGGCGTTTCTGGGGTCTGAGAAGAGGCGCAAGAGCGGCGCCGGAAACGCTGCGCACGGAGCCTCAAGGGTATTACAGCACGCGCAGAAGAACAACGCAAGCGGCTCTGGGGCAGAGGCGAGGCGAATTCGTCTCGGGAAGCGCAGTCCGGGACCTAAAGAGGGAGGAAACGGTAGACTCCGAGAGAAGAGGAACCGGGGAGCGGGACGGGAGTGCGAGTTGCGTACAGAAGTCAACTCTAAAGGAAAACCTTAATGATTGGGCAAATTCATAGATTTTAGAACGGACAAAAAGAAATAAACGTAATATGTCGAGCAAATTCATATCCACAGAGAATGAGAGCTATTAGTAACGGGATGGCATGTTAATGAGGGAGCATTATTACAAAATTTGTAAACGACGACGGGCTCTTACAAGGAAAAGGATAGTAAAATCTAAAATGAAAGGAGAGGAGATGACACTAAATTCTAAATTGAAAGATATGATGCACTTTCAAATAATTACAGTAAAAATAATTACGAATGTATTGAGTTAATAATACAAACACGGGGAAATATATTAATTGTAAAGTGTTGGATTGGAAATACAAAGCTTTCAAAGAAAAGAGGAATGAAATAGCGAAATCGTGATGTAAGGTAAATAAATCCAAAAACTTAAGTCTTTTCAGAAACTGAGAACAAATTTTTGTAACAATAAACAAACAACATTCTTACCTTTTGTATATTTCTTTGGCTGAATACCGTTTTGTTTCAAGTTAAACCCATTTCGTATTTCTTCGTCAAAGACGGATTAATTTAGTTGTGATTCCGGGCGTGTCAACTGCTAAGCTGATTACTTCCATTTGTGTTTTTTATTAACAGTGTTCTTTTGCATCTGAATGGCGATATCCGGCGCTGAACTACGTCGACTTGTGGGGATTTTCCCCAACCAGGTATCTCCTACGAGCGTGAACCGACCCTAACCAGGTCAAAGTTTTCCACTCCCGACAAGTGTCTCTCGACAAGTGTGATTGTGTACAAATACTATATGGTAGTGTAGTGTGTGTGGGTGTAGGTGTGTAAGGAGTGAGAACAGGCCAAGGAAGAGGAAGGAAAATTCGCGCGTGGTCCCTGACCCGTTTCTTTGGATACCAATCCAGCATTCGCCTAATGTTGATCTGAGAAATCACGAAAAACTACCGAGCAGAGCGTCCAGCCGTTATAATTCTCCTCCAGACATCGGTTGAATTCGATCTATCTGGTAAGCTAGTGCCAAAAATAATCGACCGACTGGACTTGAATCCATGACCTACCGATCAGAGACACTACAGTGGCATTAGTTGATGCCCTGAGCCACCCGTCAAAGTGCCGGACCCGTCAAAGCGCCTGCTTGGCCTGCCTGCAGCGGCTGGGAACGACGGGTTCTCTGAGCGGTCACACGGCCGAGTGGGTAGGAGAAAAGGGTGAGACAAGAACAGATATGTCAAAAAGGGGAAAGGAAACGAAAGGGTGAGGGGTTGTGGCGGAGGGAAGGTTTTTCTAGAAGGGAAGAGGCGGGAAGCGAGTGTGAAGACGAAAAAGGAAAGACAGAGAAGGACATGTGTTATCGGGATGAGTAAAGTTCAGTGTTAGAAATTTGTTATAAGAGAAATTACTCTAAGAAAGGACCACTTTGAAAGATTGGGAAAAAAATGAAAGTCATGTAGTGCCATGACATTGCAAGAGATAGTGAAGCAATTTACAAATGAGCTAAATGTAAACAAAACTGACAAAATGAGTACATAAACGTAACTTGTAGTAATATTACCAGCAATAGCAACGCAGCAGCTGTCAAGGCGGTCTCTTCTTATAGTAATGTCTCTAAATAATAGAATTAGAAATAAAAGGTAGCGTGAAGTTCCGATTATTAATTCTATGAGAATAGTAAGGGACACGATGAGTGCGGGAGATGTGAAGTGTACGACATCGATAATAAAACATGGATGTTCAAACCTAAAACATAGGTGTTTATAATAAATCGATCAAAAACATCGATATTTGTAAACATCAATATCTGAAAGTTGCAACCTCTAAGATTAAATTTGTGCACAACAAAATATTAGAAAGTGGAAGATTCACTAATTTATCATCAGCAATTCTGGATATGAAAGGCTGAACGCACAGAGTCCCCTTACACGGCCAGTTCTCAGTTCGATGAATAAGGGTAGGGAAGGAGGACTCAATACTTCAATTAAACAGTGTCGATGATCATAAACTGGCAAGAGAGGGAAAGACTGTCATCTAATCAAGAGCTTCAATACCAAAAATTTAAGCGGTAATGAAGCTCGCAATCGGATGACAATGTGTCACTCTCCTGACAGCTTGAGAACTCTTTTAATCGGACTATACACCTAGCAATGCGCCGCAGATCTTGCGTTGACCGCCAGACCACGCCGTGAAATACGAGGAAATGCAAAGGAAATACCAAGACATCCAGGTCATCTCGGGCGAAAGTTACTCTGTTCCATAAAGATTGTATAAACAACGTTGGCCTAATTCGAACACAAACTGACAATACAGTGGGACCATCAAATGGTGTTTTATATTTTATTCTTACGAAATTGGGATTTTTTTGTATTTCTCTTTCATAAAGAAAACATCGAAAGCGGAAAAACGTAGACCACCAACATTGTTATTATAAAAACCGCTTTAATAAATCGATGTTTAAAACATGAATGTTTCTATAAATACATCGATGTTTTCAAAGCATCGACATCAATGACGCATCCGTGTTGAGAAGCGGAAATAGGCGACGAATAACAGAGGGAGAGAACCGGAGAGGGAAAGGAATGCGCCAACGGAAGGAGGAAGGATGGTGACGGGATCGACGAAGAGACAGAGAGTGTCGGGTCGGGATGGAGCGAAACGGGATACGACAGAATTTAGTGGGACCATTGGGAATGCAAAAGGGGGAGGGAGTAAAGGATTTACGGGATACGGGAGAATATGGGGGTACGTACGAACGCGAAGAGAGGGGAAAGACGGGAGTAACGCGAATGAAAGCTCAAGGGCAAAAGAAAGCAGGAAAAGAGGTTGCAATTTTGGAGAGGGCCGACATGGGACTGGACTGAAGCATGGAGAAAGGAGCTTCCTCAACTACAGAAGCGGACGAGGCAGAAGGGAAGAATAGAAGACAGGGTTGGACTGAACAGGATAGAGCATGGGATGGGGGAGAAGGGGAGGGGGAGTAACGGAAACGGGGCGGCACTAGACAGGAATCACGGGGCGGCGGGCAATCAAGGACGGGAGGAGAGATATTTAGAAACGGGGCCATGTGTCGGGACGGGAGGGACAAGCATAACGGGGCGAAAGCGCCAGGGACCGAAGGAAGACAGTTCGGAGGAGGTGGCGGCACGGGGGGACCGGGGAAGCTAGGACTGGGGAGCAGGTATGTAGAGACGAGTCCATGGAACGGAAGGGGTATGGACAAAGGCAAACGGGGCGAAAGAGTTTTCCTCAGTTACAAGAAGCGGACGAGGCAAAGGGAAAGAATGAAGTACAGGTATAGGACGGCGGTGAACGGGAGGGTGAGTAAACGAAGAACCCGGTCTGCACTAGCCAGGAAAATCACGGGGCGGCGGGCAATCAAAGGACGGGGAGGGAGAGATATGTAGAAACGGGGCCATGTGTCGGGACGGGAGGGCGAAGCAAAACGGGGCGAAAGTCGCCAGGGGAGAGGCAGACAGTCGCGGAGGCATTCCCGCGGAACGGGGGCGGCGGGGAGCTAGGACTGGGAGGACTAGGTATGTAGGGAGAGTCCACTCGCGCAAAGGAAGGGTATGACAAAGCAAAACGGGGCGACGAGTTTTTCCTCAGTTACAGACCAGCGGAACGAGGCAAAACGAAAGAATAGAAGTACAGGATTGGGACGGAGGGTGGAATCGGGAGGGTGAGTAACGAAGTAACCGGTCTGCAACTTAGACTGTAGGCATGGCAGGGCGGCGAGGTAATTCAAGGATGGGAGTGAGAGTATATGTAGAACACGGGGCCATGTGACCGCGGTACGGGGAGGGCATGCCAAACGGGTCAAGCGCAGGCTGGGGATATGTATGAAGGAAGACCAGCGGGAGGAATAAGCGGACGGGGATGAGTGGGTGCGCGCGCGGGGCGGCGGGGAAGCTAGGTCTGGAGGAGAGATATATCAGAGAGAGATGTCCATGGACGGGACGGAAAGGGCGAAGCAAGACGGGGCGAAAGCACGGGCGAGAGGAGACAGCGGTGAGGAACAAGTGGAAGGGGTGGGTGGGTGGCGCGCGTATTGTGCGCGCCAGGCTCTCGCAGAGGATTAAGCGCGGAAGAAGGAGAGTGCCAGCGGCGCAGGTGGGGGAGGGGGTTGAGTGGGGAGGGGGGTGGGGGGAGGAAGACGCGCGGGACGCAGGTGAGAGCGGAGAAGAGGCGGCGCGTGGCGACGGGAGGAAGAGCGGACCATGGGGAGGCGTGGAGCTACCGCCTGCGCCTAGAATCTCCGCGCGCTGCGGCATATTTGTGATCTGCAGCCCGTCGTCTGCTATCAACGGGCGTGCAAGCCACAACAGAGTTTACTAGCGTGGGAAAAAAATCGTCAACTGTTGGTTTGCTTGCAGATTATTTGGATTTGTTTAAGTGAAAGGAAAGTAATATGCGAGATTGAAACCCATCTTCACAATTGCTGATGACTCTGAACACTCGTTGTTATTATTATTATTATTTTACTTATTATTATTATTATTATTATTATTATTATTCATTAGAGAATTTAATTGGGATTCCAATATTATCAAGCAAATTCGTGGTCTTATACAGCTACCACACAGATACAACATCAAAGCATGGTAACTGATTGGTTTTACCTTTACAGCATTCTATAGTTAATATAATACAATGTAAAATATCAAACTTGAAATTACAATATCAAAGTTAAATTTAAAACCTCTTGACCTTTATTTCTACTACTACTATTATTATTATTATTATTATTATTATTATTATTATTATTATTATTATAGCCTATTCAATTCCTTGAGGGGAAAAAGCCCCCAGAAAATGCAGAGACAGCTATTCAGCATGCATCATATCAATCATATCTGAAGCTAAGAGTAACATTTCATTAAATCTTTGAGCGTAGTTTTCACACATACCCACTTGAGGAGTTCACAATTCTTTGCCCTACCACAGTTCTTTACCTATTTCAGTCTGTTACAGTTTCAGCTATCCAACTAAATTTCTTTAAGCTAACACAGACTACAAACTACTAACCTTAAGAATTAGCGTAATTAATTACTTTCGAAGATCGTTCTTTGTTGATAATAGCGTTGAAAATAACGTAACACTTAGTCGGGTCGATTTTTTTACTTATAATTATTTTCCCATTCTCTTCCACCTTACCACATCCATACATTATTTTGTCGCTAATAATTTTCAATAGACTTTCAAATAGAACCTATGAAGAAATACATCACAAGTACTTTTTGCTAAGAATGCAATCACTGAGAGATTTGTTTCCAGAGAAAATAAAATTGCTGCCTCCTGTCAGCTGCATACATGCAGTTAATGAAAAGCGGTTCTAACAACCTTTTAGTTTGTTGCAACGATGTGGACCATCATTTCAGAACAACCCACAATATTTATTTAATCATGAAACAATTCAAGCTAACATTTGTCTTTTTTCAAGTTAACTTTAACTATGCTAAGGTTTTCAGTAATAGACACCTTTTTGTCAATTATTACAAAATCGGAATCTGTATAAAACTCTTCGATTATAGCCTACATCAGTGAATTAACAGCTACAAACATCATTATCATAGTTATTTTTCATTTTTTTTGTTTCGTTTGGCACATAAAAACTGTTTTGTCAGGTAACGCCAGTTTAGATAAGGTCTACGATCCATAGAGCTTCAGTTTCTGGAGTAGGGTTAAGAAAATACAGAGTAGAAAGCTTGATTGTTATAAAATCCTCCCAAATACTTTTTATCTATTTTCTCTTATTGTGGCGATGGACATATGATGGGCGATGTAATTTTCACCTCAATGGCATTCCGCCATGACACAAAACATACGAATTGAAGGTGAGACTCTGATTCAAATTTGATTTCGAAAGCTACTGCTCTTAACTGTGTTTTCACTCGTATAATCAGGTCTACGAAAATTACTGTGGCGTTTGAGTTAACTATAAGGTGTTCATGTCTCAAGTCAGTGATAATCCAGCGATAATGAGCGTTCAGATTCTTGGGCGCAAGAGGCGTGTTGCAGCGGGCAGCTGACCTGTGGAAAGGATCATTTTCTTAAAGGAAGAGAACGCAGTATTTGAGATGAGGGAGTGTAAGAGAGAATATGCCTAGCAGTTTTAATTACATGTGGCTCATACTAATTTTTAGTCATCTAACTCCTTACTCCTTATTGAGTCTACGCAGCTAAATTCCACAGGATAGAATAAACTTTGAGAATGCTGGTGTGGTGTTGGAAGGTATCAGCCAGGTCGCTCGCCTTGAGAGAGAAGTGAAGAATGTTGGCCGTCGGGGAGGCAGCCGGCTGATAAACCGCCCGTGGGCGCTCCGAAAGCGCACAAGCGGTGGTGGTGGCCGTGGGGGAGGTGGCGAAAGTGGAAGACGTTGATGAGGCGGTGGGGAAGGCAGTGGAAAAGACAGAGACGCCAGGGGTGGGGAAAGACGCGGAGCTGGTGGAGGCGGTAGACGCGGCAGAGTCAGTGCAGACAGAGGCGCTGGAGATGCAGGCAGAGACGACGGAGGTGGTGGCAGTGGAAGCGGAAGTGGCGGACGAGAAGTTGGCGAAGGCGGAGACAGGTGGAGAAGGCCGAGGCGAAGACGGCTAAGGCGGAGGAGGCCGAGACAGTGGAGGCGGACACAGAGGAGGCAGAGAGGGTGGAGGTGGAGTCAATAGAGACGGAAACGGTGCAGGCGGAGACGCTCAAGAAAGTTGAGAAGGTGGAAGCGGAGTCGGTTGAAGGGAAAGAGGAAACGGAACAGGTGGTGACAGTTGCAGCATAAGCGGAGGGGAGACGAAGGAATCAAAGGGAGGAGGAGACAGCAGAAGCGGAGACGGTGGAGGCGGAGATAGAGGAGGAGACGGCGAAGGGGAGATAGTGAAGGCGGAAACGGCCTAAGTGGCAGTGGAGGTAGAGGCGGCGAAGACAGAGCTGGCGGAGGTGGAGATGGCGAAGGCGGAGACGGCGGAAGCGAAGGGGGACACATCGGAGGAGGAGGAGACGGCAGAAGCGGAAATGGTGGAGGCGGAGGTAGCGAAGGTGGAGATAGGGGACGAGACGGCGAAGGAGGAGATGATGAAGGTTGAAACGGCGGAAGCAGAGACGGTGGAGGCGAAGACAGCGGTGGAGATGAAGAAAGAGACGGTGAAGAAGATGGAGAATAAGGAAACGGCGGAAGCGGTGACGGTGAATGCTGGGGCGGAGACGCGAAAGCGGAGCGGGTACTGCGGCCATTTCTGCGATGGAGACGGAGGTGGGGAAGGTGGCAATGGCATTGGAGGCGGAGAAAGGGGCGACGGCAGCGGCGCCGGGTAGCAAACAGGGGCTTCGTCGGCAAACACGAGAGGCGAACGTACAGCGCGGGGCGGGTTGCAGCCACCTGCGGGAGGGGCGGGGCGCGCGGAAATTGAGTTGCCTAGCGACGGCTCTCGTCCCTCCCCCCTTCCCCCCACCGCCGGCTGCTAATTCACGCTCTGCCCCCGATTTGATGCCTCCCGCGCCTTCACGATGGTCGGACCAAACTAACATCGGACTCTCATGCTTTACACGAGAGTCACCAGCTCGCACAAAAGCAGTGGTCTCATTACTATCAACTTCTCACAATGGAGGGCGATGATATGTTTCTAAAAGATAATGACAGCCTTCCAGCACTTCTTTGTTGTTTCGGGCTCGACCTAGTCAACCATCGATCCTTACACGTTCTGGGCGGCCCTGGAAATTCGACTGAAACGTCTGTCTGGTCTCTATTTGTCTTCCTTTCGATCCACGGATTTTTTGAATGTGGAAATTCTCCGATAAAATTGCTGCACTTGAAGCACTGCGCTTGATCTGCTTGCTGGTCTTACGCTAGTTTTACAAAGTTGTATCCATCATTATTTTGGAAATGTTTCGTATTTTCAATAAACGTGATTCGCTGCCCTTAGTATTAGGCGTGAGAGCGCTAGGAGGGAAGACGGTTGTTCGGTGTATTGCCGAGACTGACAACTGTAGAAAGAAAGTCATTCAAAATGTTTGTTGGTCGTGATACGCAAGTATTTCAGAATTCATATGTAACGCAAGTAAATACGAACGTAATCAAATTCGGCATTTTACTGCCGACGTGATACGCTCAAAATATGTCTACAACTCTGTTAAAAAAAAGGTTGACCACAATACCATGCAAAATTTAAGTGCCAAAATAAACAATGCACCTATCAATTAGTTGAATTTCCTCAAGTATTTCAATGAAAACTGCAATGCAACGATAAAATGTTCATAAGTTAAGCGACTCACCATCAATATTATTTAGTAATATAATTACCAATTTCTTCATTATTTCGCTCCCATTAAGAAGAATCACTATCCAATATTAGTATTTACATTGAATATATTCTGTAATATAATGCAAAAGCAGTCTTTAAGTTGATGTTATGGACTCTATATATACGTACATATTAATTTCTCTATATAAACACCCATAACATGTCCCGATTCCTCATTAATTTGCTACATGGGTAAGATGCATTCGATGCTTCTGAGTCCTCCATCTTTGCTAACATTTCAAATGTCCTCTATCCCCCTCCGCGCCACTCTCCCCCTCCTCCTCCCGCTCTCCGTCTTCGTCAACCCTTCGCGAAGTCGTCCAATGAATCCCCCCAAGGAAGATGGAAGACTTCTATTAAACTCCTCTTCAACATTAAGAACGTCTATTAAGTGCGTGTGAAAGGCTGCCAAGTTTACAAACTCGCGCACATCGCCAAGAAACCCTGGGGTTCTCACTTTCCATCACCAGGTAATGCAGTAATTGAAACAGCCTTACTGACGTGCTTAGAAGGGGGAGTTAATTAATACCGATTGTTCCCACTAATACCGCCAGCTCGGCTTAGGCGATCGCTCTTGTTTTTGCGTGACCTCGCTTCCATTGTCATCTGACGTTTACATCTTTGTTTTGTTTACGATGACGCGAATACATCAGGGTGAAGTGGTAGCAATACTGACACTATTGTCTCACTACCCTGTCGTCAAATGCTAAAAGATAATAAAACGGCATCGTTCATTTATGTATAGTCTACTCCGTTCACTCACAGCATCGGATAGTTGAGCTTATATTACACACAAAGGACTTTTCACACGCGTAGCTGGTGACGCAGCAATGTATTTTCCAGATCTGTGAAAGTATGCGTTCTCGTCCTAAGAAGCCCACGTTCGTTCGTAGTTCATTTGTAATGGCTGCACATGGAGTGCTATTTCCGAGAGCTCGAGATACCTATCATGCTGAGAGCTTTGCGCTTCAAAAAGACTAATAAAGCATTAAGAGAATGCAGTAGTTGAAGAGACTGGTAATCTAAACCATAATTAACAAGGATCAAAGCAGCATCAAGCACATTTAGTTTGAAATACTATTTACTTGTAAATCATTAGCCAAATATGTTTCGAGAAATGTTATATTCTAGCAGCATTGGCACCACGTTAATTAGATTAACATGTGAAGCGAAAAGATAAAAGCATCGCACTGCGATCTTCTTTTCAGACGTCCTGAGGCAACTCTGCTGTGGTGAGAGAAAGAGGTAAAGGTATATTATTGTATAATCACGTTGGCTGCTCTGTCAACAGGTGGGCGTCGAGCTAGCCTGCGAAGAATTGGGCAGGTAGCTGGCCAATGGGGGAGTCACACGATAGCGTTGCAAGTCCTCCCCTACGGTCAGCGGGGGCCGCGACGGGACTGAAACGGCTGGAATAGAAACGCCAGATTGTATACGCCCTTTTTAAACAAGGAGACCTCGCTCGATCTACTAAACTTACGCCCAAGCCGCTGACTGCCGGCTTGTACGGGTTAAAAGTCAGTCACGTGAGTGACGTAGTATTAGCATGCACTCGGGAAGCGGTGACTCACTTTGTTCTTGTAGTTACTGTAACCATGTGTTGTTCAATCGTGGATGGGAATCAGGGAGATATTAATTGTACATACTTGAAATACGTTCTAGTTGTAGATACGGTAGGAAAATAAACTGTTCATAGAGTTCGTGTCCATGTCTCTTTCAACAACAACGTCACAAATGTGTGACATTAACATATATTTAAATGAAGAAATTAACTTGATTATACTTCATTATTATTGTGATTTGATTAGATAATTTCAGTCCCGGAATGGTTGACACCCGTTGACTTTTTTTTTAAATTTCTTATGCAACTTTGTTTTAGTTAGAAGTTCGATTAATCTAAAGAAACTACATTGACTGAAAGTCATCAAGTCAAGATGTGACAATCAATCCTCTTAGCGGGGATGGTTGGCACAGGTGTTGGGCTATATTGGTTTTCGCCAGGGGTACGTGGGCACACTACGTCTGTGAAAGGGGAAGAAATACGTAAATCAATGTCACAACTAATCAATATCAAAATGAACTAAATGTCCTATATACACTAATAAATGCAAATACTTTTAGTCGGCTGTGTACTGTTTGTTTGCTTTTGGTCTTTCAGATCAATCTCGTATCAATAACTTTTGAAGTCTTGGTAGTTTCAAACTTAAGTATTTAAAATCATTTTTTTACTTCTTTATAATAAAACAAATTATGGGCTTGTTTAGAACACTGAGAAGCCATTTAACTCTTTTCACATTCACGCTAGAAAAGAACTACCTATCGATAGTTACTGTTATACTATCGTTGCACCCGTCTTATTAAGACTTCTGTGGGAAGTTGGCAAAGTCATGAAGATCACGTGACACAAATCTGGGACTAAAGGCTACGTGACAGATTAGTATCCTGATTGCCAACCACGTCCCGCCTCCCTAGCCTTTCCTACCTACAAATAAGACAATTACTTTCTTCGTCGTACAAGATAAATCGGTTACCCATTATAGTACATTATTAATTTTAATAAGTCGACGTACTCATGTTTCGATTTCATCGATGTGACAATTGAAATATATTTTTTGCATAAAATTGTAATTATTCAATATCAATAGGTCAATTTTTTAGACTGATATCATGAACACTATCAACACTGATACTACTGATATAATTAGAAGTACGATAGAGTGTAAAAACGAATTTGTGCTCCAAATGTCAAGTATTTGACATCCTCCAGCTACGCGTGTTTTTCCTCCATTCCTTATTCATCTATAGGTCCAAATACCCAACCATAGTTTCCTACCTAATCCCACATCCGTTTTAGAACGCGCTTCTTAGCCCGCACCTATTTACGTTTCGTCTTCCTCGATCTTTCTCCATCCTCCTCTGCCCTCAGCGACTGTCACTCCGCACGCTGTTTGTTTGCAAGGACTTGAGCTGTCTCCTCGAGATAACTTGACGATGAACTACTACGTAATTAAGCGACTGCATCTAAGTCGCCTCACCGTCCTGCGTTCAGCTCGCTGCAGCAGTGCAATTTACGCAAGCCTCACCGCACTGCATAAACAGAACGCAACATTCCAATTCGGAGAAGTGTTACTGGAACGTGAAACTACCTAACATGTTGCCAACAAACTCTACTGCTTGCTTCCTCCCAAGTAGAACTAGCTAGGAGAAAAAATATTAATGCACAGCCTGGATATTGTCTTTTCTAATTTTGTTCTTGTTATGTTTACAGATAATGTTTGTTTTATTTTCATTCGAATAGAAATAATGTTTTTACAGGAAGCGTTTTCAAACAACACGAAGAAAGCAATTCCTTGATGCAATGTAAACTGTTGTTTTTTGGGAAAAAATGTGGAGTAATATAAAATACGTAGAAAGCACATATATTTAATTTTGGGAATATTCCCATAAGAAATAGTCAATAATATCATGCCCATTTTAATCATAAATCATAAATCTTCGTATATGTTTTTGTTTTCAAATATTTTACAACAATAATGCTAATTTAGTTACAGACCATTCCGTATGAAAAAAAAACAGTTTTTCGCTTTAGTCCTTAGTATTATACTTTTATTTCGTTTCCCTGTAAAACGTGCTCGATCACAACGTTCTTTTTAATTCAATGCGGACATTCGATGGAGCAATTGGCGAAATGTGAAGTAGGGATATGAGAGAACTCTGCCAAAACTTTACGGCTATAGAAAAACCGGTTCGCTCACTAAAAGTTTTACATATACTGACTGGGATTGAAATTTTGGTGATTCGGAGGTGCAACAATCTTGCTAGTTGGAACACAAAGTGACATTTAATAATCGTAGTGAGCCTGAAAATCGTGATCAGTACAAAGTGAAGGACTTGCAAAGCTGCAGGTCTCCCATTCGGAGATCGTCAGGCAAAAATCACGCTCTGTATCCGACTGATCGTCCCATTCAGATTGGTTCTTCTAAGAGCTAGACTAGATAGTGTAGGTTGCATAGAGTACACGGTACATCCCGCTGTATTAACATGACAGTATAGTCGCGTCATATTGTCCAAATGCTTCCTTTAGGTGAAATGTACCGCATAATGCTAAAAACTATTCGCTTTTTCAACGTACTGCCTTTTAACTCCGGTTCTCTGACAGGGATGATTTGAGATAATGAAATGTATATTATAGATTAATGAATGTTAATCGTATGGTATTGAAAGTAACGGAATGATGTACGCACACATATCACATTGATTTTTTTTGTATACGAGCGTTATAATTGACCTTTTGTGATGCAAACTATACTTCACAAACTGCATTTTATGACACATATAGTGACGTATTAGACAATTATGGCACGTATAAATGCAGAATTAATCCAATTCGTAGCGAGAAAATTGTGCAGTGGTGATAGCAAACCGCTCAACTGACCAAATCGCGGTAACAATAGTGACTAGGTGGAGGTAAATTGCATAGCTGATCATGATACCATCACACACATTCCAAAATACCCGTGATATAATATTTTTTTTTCCAAAAATTAGCTTTTATTACTTCACAAATTTAAAATTCTGTGATACAGAAAAGTAAGTAATTCGTTTATAATGTTACTTTATTGAATTCATACAAACTTTAAAACTCACTCTCAATATTGCTCGTTTTCAATAAAGCTTAACATTTTATTCGAGTTGCATACGAATAATATTATCATCACAAGTATTTCCAACGATTCTCTCGAGTTTTCTATTTTTTTAAATCAAATAGATTATTTTTCTATTTCACATGCAATTTTGTAGAATTAAATTGTAGACGCAATAAATTGAACAGATTGCATTGATAACTTATTTGCAATGACGTATGAAAGGATGCTGAACTCTGAATTAAATTAAATTATTACACTTGCAAAAGTAAATGCTGTATTTCCATTTATAAGATATTTTTATTCAAATCTACGAAAATGAAAATTTTACTCCATACACTTAAATAATTAATGATATTCCATTTGAATGTTTAATTATCATTCCAGGATCTCAACGTAATCAAATCTGGACATTGTGCCACGTGTACGTATGTAACGGCTACTATGAGTAGAAAACCATTATACAAGATATTTTGAAAGTAATTCCTGTCAATGCAGCCCTAGATACTTAGAACAAACAATAGGCATTCCTCTCTCGATGTACAACAAAGAAATTCTGTACACTCTTCAACATTGTGCTGACAATTCAGTCATTCATTATTGTAAATCCTCAAATAATGACGGGTTCGAATACCATACGATGGAATTTGACAATTAAAACAATACCGCGAAGTTTGAATTGGATCTCCAGAGTCAGGTTCTCGATCTGCAACCCATTCGTTCCAGCACAACAAATGAAATTCCACAATTGCTCATCAGCGTCACAAGTAAGCTTGGCGAGTGTTCAGCACGACAAGGGCCCTTGTTGCCTGTGATCACATCCCCTCATACGTGAGCAGACCACTCGAAATGATCAGTTATCAACGCCAACGCTGTACCGACGCCATAATATTGAGATGTTTTGCTTACTGAGCGTTGCTGAACTGCTCGAAGGGTGATTTTGTAGCACGCAAAAACTAACATTTGTTCTACGATGAAAGTTTTAACAAGTTGGTATTTACAGGCAGTGAAGTACTATAATATAAAAATTAAAAATATTCAGAGCTGTTGAGATAAGGGAAAGAAAAGTGAACCAGGTTTTTAAAATACAATATACTAATGAACTAGTGGTTCTACAACACTTTTTGTCCGTTGTTGCATGATTAATGACTTTTGCAAGTTTTGGATATCTCTTTCAGAAGACATAACAAAATTGAAATATTTTATTGTGACAGCCAATACATCAATGACTGAACAATTAAGCAATCTCAAAAAATTATAACGTAACAGCAATCAGCAGCTATTCTTCTTCTTCTTCTTCTTCTTCTTCTTCTTCTTCTTCTTCTTATTATTATTATTATTATTATTATTATTAGCTTGTTGGCTATTTCTGACCACGCTACACGTTCCCTTCCGACACCCAGTCATATTCTATCTTGGAGAGAGATTGACTTATCATGGGGATCAGCTTTTCTCTGTAAGACTAGGTTGTAGAGCCTTGAATAATGAATTATTAGGTGATATGATGATGATAAGGAAGAGAGAGACAGTGAGAGACACACAACAAATATGGAGAGAGAGAAAGAGAGAGAGAGAGAGAGAGAGAGAGAGACGGGGTGAGAGAGACAGAAAGAGAAAGGGAGAAGGAAGGAGAAAGAGGAAGGTGAAGGGCATGACAACGTCTGCTGGGTTCCGCTAGTATTTTTCTAAAATTACAAACGTATACCTGCTGTACGAAAAGAATACGTTAATTCGATATAAAAAAATTTGAAATAATGAAATCTAAAATTTGATTCGTCGATTGACGATCAAGTACTTTTGAACAAAAAGTGTGTTACCAAGTAAAATTAATACTGCCAACGTTCTTTGAATAATGACAAATTTATTTTCAAAGTACCAAAAATTACATTAACTATTGTTTTAAACCAGAGAAGAACAGAGCACACAAGTACTTTCTCATTTAAGCACAAGAGGATCACATGTTTTGGAATAATAGCACTTACAGAAGAAATCTTCATTCTGAGCAAATTTCAAATTTGTTGCAACTTCATCACGCACTTCCAGTACAAATTACGAGAAGTTGAGTATTACTCTAGAGAAACGTAACAGTAATTCACACTTCAGTTTCTTCACGTGTCTCAAGTTTCTGGAAACTTCTGTCCGACAGATTCGCGTTCCCGCAGGAGACGTGCATCATAAAGTCGTCGCTTATCTCTCATGGAAAGCGAGTTTTATTAGACTTTTTCTAGGCCAGTAACAATTCAGATTCTCTTATTTGCTGGATTTGTGAGATAAGTTGTTCACGTAAATCAGAGGTTGGTAACAACATATACTTAAAATATTTTTTGGTAAAAACTCACAACTTTGGTTTAAAACTCACAAAATGATCAGTTAATATCATGAATTAGACATTGCGTACATATATTCACAATAACTTACCTGGGGGAAATAAAATTAAAAAATCGTTGTATATATCTCAAATTTTAATTTCTTATTAAGCAAAAGTTTCTATAGCATTTAATTTTTGGAATACTGTATATTATACTCCGAAGATATGCAATCTATTAGTATTATATCTAGTAAATCTAGAATTACATAATGTGAAAAAACATAATTATCTATTGAAGGAAGAAAGAAAGAAAGTTGCTTTAAGTTGCTGAAACGTGTGAAATTATTATGAAAATATTATGAAAAAATATCATTAAAATGTACAACTTTAGATAAAATAACAATGCTTCTGTGAAGCAGCGTACCAATATGTGTTACACTCAACCAACAAATAATACAAATGCACGAAAATGCGTTTTGATGCAAGGAAAATTACCAAATCAATAACACGAGTAATAAAAAATATGTTGAGAAGAATAGCATTAAAGATTCGTCCTCCGCTAATGATTGAAAGTCCTCTGACATGAATGTGAAGTGACAATGCATGTAACATACCATTCATTAACATTTCCATAAATGAGAACAGTAACAGGGAGAAGCCGATCTTAGCAGCTGTCGACACAAGGATGGAAAGCATTCCTTTTCTGTGCCCCTGAGGAGTTGGCAACGAACTGTCACCTCCTAGAATAAAGCATTAGAGAGTTCAACGCTTGGTCTAGGGTGACACGCAGGAACGTGCGAGGTGACGGCGGAGGCGACGGCGAGGGCAGCGCTCTGGCGGAAGCGTGAGGCGAGATCAAAGCAAGGTGTCAACACGCGCGCCTCAATTAGCCAGGCCGGCGAGGGCCTCCAGCTAGAGGCAATACTGGGGAGAGCGGAAGTTTGCGAAAGAGAACGGGGGAATGCGGTACCTGGGGGTGCGGAGGTCAGCGAAGAGACAGCGTCGCCGACTGGGAAAGCCGTTGAAGTGGAAAAGAGAGACGCTCTGAAGAAGTAACCTGAAGAGGGTAACCATAGCAACAAAGGTGAGAACGCAATGGAATGTCGGAGAAGAAACGAAGCATTCGGGAAGGGCCGTCGGTCTCACGCGTTATACGTTTTATGAAGGGGAGAGCGAGGAAATGATTTCAAAACGAAAGGTTCGTAGTATTAGAAAACGCAGTGAACCGTAAGTGTTGGGATGTTGGAACGGAAGGATATGCCATTCAACCTGACACTGAGAGAGGTAAAGTAATAGCGGTACGACATAGAGCAAGAAGAGCCGCAGTCAGACGTCCAAGAACCAGCGAAGGAAGTCAGAGAGAAAATATCGTTGAAATGCAGGCTTTGCGGTTGCCGAAAATCGAAATTAGTTTCAGACGTTAAGTCGTGAAACTAAATACAAGAAAAAGAAGAAATTATAAAATGAAGACTCCACTGTATAGGAAAGACCAAAAATTAAAAAAAAAACTATGAGGTGGATTAGCGGGGATAACGTACGTCCATTGTCTGTGATTGAAATGGAGACCAACACTAAGATTCACTTAAGAGACTGGTGAAGATAAAAAGGTAATGGGATGAATGCATGGGGGAATTAAACCAAAGAAACAAATGTAGTGGATTTAGTTTTGAAAATATGAGTCGGAGAACATGAAGGCAAATTGTTTGCTGAAGATCACGGGTAAACGTGATCCGGTAATGCTATGTGAGTGTGTTAAAATATTGAGAGTGCGATTAAGTAAGTGCGGTAGAGCAATTGTGTTGAGATTATCGCGATATTGACCGAAACGAAAGGAGTACGATGAGATGTGCGGGAGTAATGTGTGTCATGTTGTGAGTGCGAAGAGGTGAACGTAGCGAACCAATGCTACAGGACGAGGTGCACGGTCTGAGTGCGCACAACGAAATGAGTGCGATGGGGGTGATTCCAATGAAGTGAAAGCAATGGAGTAGAAGCCAGGACAGCCTACTACGAAGAGAACCTGAGAGCAGCGAGGCCCGTAGACCCATCCTGCAAAGAGAGGACCTGCGATGGCATGGCGGGGGCGGGCGAATGGCGGCGTGGTGTAGGCCCCGGACCTCACTGAGGGGGCAGGGCGAAGTAGGGGACCGCGGGGACGCCTGAGGGGGTACGGCACGGGTGTAGGTGGGGCGCGCGCTAGTGGCCAGAGGAGGGAGTCGCGACGCGTCGGGGGCGGGAAAAAAGGGGGAAAGGGGGGGCCCCACCGTTGGTGTTGCATGCGGGCGTGGGGGTGCTCAATGGGCTGGGGGGGCCGGCGGGAGGTGGGCTCCCGCAAGAAGCCTTTGTTCTTCTTATTATGGACCGCAGGGCGCGCGCGCGGCGTCTGTCGCGCCGCCCGCTGTTTTCGCGCCCTCCTGCTTAGTGGCGGGCGCGCCCGTAAGAAGGGCGAACGCCGCGCCTGGGACGCGTAACGCGTGGACTTTACGCCGCTGCTCCGCACAATACTCCTCCCCCCCCCCACTCCTCTCCTACCGCCTACCGAGCACCCTAGACGCTGTGCGGCGCGGCGCGGTGGGGTTGTCTGCACAAATCGGAGGACAAATCTCAAACACGCTACAGAGTCCTTAATTATCAGGCCTACTACAACCCTATTATTATTATTATTAATATTATTATTATTGATATTATTATTAATATTATTATTATTATTATTGTCTATTAAAAATAATTACATATGTTTACGCGTGTAATATACTTCTTCGTAAACATATGAATACCTGAACGGCTACGAACTATTTCTTTTTTTGGTCAATTGTGTATCCTTGTGCGAGATCACTAAAGCTATTTATTATGTACCCGGAGAACTCTTATTCGCGAGTAGGTAGTGCCTTATAAACTATAAAATGAATTAAGTGTAAGAGAGATGTGATTTCTATGTCTATGTGGTTATATATTAACTCTTTTCGAAAGAAACATATTTTCAAATTTAGAATTTCTGAAAAATTGAAGAACAGGGACATCACATTACTTCGAATTGTACTACGATGCTACTTTGTTGTTAGTGAAATATACTAATATTTGGTGTTGAAGACTTGTCACTGTACCAAAAATTTTTCTTATTACATGCCATACTTAAAAATCGGCAAGGAGCTTTTAAAAACGAGAATATAATTCAAATATTAAAAAAAAATATTGTCGTTTTATTAGAACAAAAAAACAAGAGAAAAAAAACACCACCGTTGTGACAGATGGTGAGACGGCGCGTTACAGGTCATACTTAAAAATCGCCACTGAGCCTACAAACCCAAGAATAGAATTCAAACATTAAAAAATTTGTAGTCGTTTCTATTAGAGCAAAAAAAATCACCACCGATGTGACAGACGGCGCGTTGCAGATCATACTTAAAATCGCTAAGGAGCTTTTAAAAACAATAATAAAATTCAAACATCAAAAAAAATTGCAGTCGTTTCTATTAGAACAAAAAAAAACACACCACCGTTATGACAAATGGTCAGACAGCGCTTAACAGGTAATGCATAAAAATCACCGCGGAGCTTTCAAAACCAAGAATAGAATTCAAACATTAAAAAAATGAAGTCGTTTCTATTAGAACAAAAAAACAACAACACACACACACACCCCACCGTTGTGACAGATGGTCAGGCGGCGCGCGGAGTGGCACACAGCGAGGCGACCCCGAGATAACGCGCGGGCGCTCTCTTGCGCGCCCTGACAGCAGCTTATCCGCGCGCGCCGCGCCCAGGGCTTGGCGCGTTGAGCCCTTCCGCCTGTCGCCCGTTCGGACGGAGGGCTCTCCCGCAATCACCCACCGCGTCCACTGCCCGCGCCCGCGTCCGCGCCCGCGCCAAAAAGCGACACGGCGCTACCTCTCGACCGCCGCCGCCCCCGCGTCGGAATGGAAACGGATAACGGTCGGAGGTTTGGATAACGTGCCACTCGGAATGCCGAGGTGTCGGTTTTGATTGATTTTTTTTATTTTATTTTGTGCGTCCGGGTATGACAATTGCTATAGATACTATACCGGTAAGAGTAGTGTATCCCGAGATGTGGTGGCGTACTTTCGGATGACAAGTTTCCCTCAGGGATCATACCCGGAGGGGCATCACTCGAGACGGAACTAACTCGCCCGACTTGTCTCTCGACATGTGTGGTAGTGTAGCAAGTCTGTGTAAGAGAAGGGAGGAGACGATCACGAGTGGTCCGTGGTCCTGATAAAGGAATTCATAGGCCAGATTTGAAATGAGGAATTGCAAACTATAGAAAGATGTCGTTATTCTGCTCACCACTAGAATTCATCTCCTGACAACCGCTGAATTCGAACTAGTTACTATATAGATACCAGATGTTTTTCACCAGTGGGCTACCGCCCTCGTCGGGACAAGCTCTAAGCTCCCAACATGTGTGGTAGTGTAATGCATGTAAGTGAGCGTGTAAATAAGGGGGTGAGGAAAGAACAAGGAAGAGGAAGGAAAGATCTCGCAGTCCGTGGCCTGTTTGTTAGGGAAAACTACCGCTCAGTGCCCCCGACCACTAGAATCATCCTCCAGATAGTGACTATTTTTGTCACCGTCTGGACTCGAACACCAGGACCTCCCGGCGAGAGGCACTGCAGCGACATTAGTGTATGCACTGGGTCATCTTTGCCCGTAATGTTTCTTACACGATGCATATTTCATCACGTGAAAAATCAATAAAAAACTATATTGTCATAATAAGACTCATTTTTTAAGATTGATCATTTACATTTCCTTCTTTATAACACTATAAAATTGTTTACTACCCTTTTAAGGCGAGATACAAGCTGAAAGAACGTGAACAATACATGCGACGTATTAATGCATAATTTATCGCTTCAGAGCATTATTAATTGTATTTTGTGTTAAAGGTACTACTCGTGCGATTCTGCATTACCTGCTAAATGCTGATGTTACAGCAATATCTGTCGCTTCATTTTACCTCCTTCCCCGCACCACATACATGATTTTGCTCCTCCTGTAAAGATCAATCGAAATCCACGCCGACGACCTAGCTCTGTCGCTGCCCAGCGTCCTGCGCTGCCACAGCGCATTTGCGTTTGAAGCCTCTCGTCAACTGGAGCGACAGCCCACAAGGTATCGCGCTCTTTGATGTGGAAAACATACGAGATAAGTTAACGAATAAAAACAACGTGTCGATTGAAACATTGTGATAAGAAAGTTAACAGTAACTTGCAGTTACAAACGTAAATACATTTTATAATAAAACACAAATATAACAATACAAAGCACAAATAAAAAAAATTGTAAAAGGGAATACAGAAAAAGGGAATATTCGAATTCGTTTGATGAAGCGTTTGCAGTCGCCTATTTTTGCTAGTCCAGCTTTTCTGAGGTTCATATAATCTGTTGAACTTATCCTCTATTCACTGTTCGCTTTACTCCTGACGAATGTGCGTCAATCAGGGCAAGTAATTTTCTGCAGAAAACCTGTTCGGAACAGGGCTGATACACTCACAGACCTTTGCGAAAAACTTCTTTGTACGTCTCCCTTCGGAAGGAAAGTAAAGCCATCTGCCCCATGTTGTACATTTACAGTAATATAAAAGATCCACAGACCTAAAAGACGTATCTGAGCAAAATTAAAATTGCCAGGTTCGTCTCCCGAGAGATACCTCCTTTCTCTACTACACGGTGAAAGGAGCAAAACGGAATTTGCTTGGTCAGGCGAACGAGCAAGCCTGATAGCCTCAACCTCGCCACGTAAAATAAGACATTAATTAAATTGAATACAGACCTTTAAGATACGGTTTATTACGAACAGATTGTGTGAAGAAAATTAGGAGTCAGCCGGTTTTTTCTTGGCAGTTGTAACCATAAGGTTGGGGAAATAGTCCGTCCACATCCGGTCGGTCGGTAGGGTAGAATGGAACCGGAAAAACTGTCCCGTGTATCATCTGTTTGTATTTTGAAGTGATGTGCTACCTTCATATATCACATAATTACGTCATCTCTACTACAGGCATTATTCCGCTTAGATTACCATTTGAAAATAAAATTACTACATCACATTCTTGTCCTTTATTGTAAAAATCTAGTCCGCATCTGAAACTTAACGAAAAGATTCTACTCCTAACTGCAAATGTAAAACATCTTAACGGGCTTTAATCTTAAATGAAGTGCACTAAACTATAATTCATCAGGAAAACCTAATCCACAATATCATAAAATTGTATAATAAGAAGGAAAATATGAAGAAAAATAACACGAAAAAGAAGGAAGAGTGAAAAATAAGAAAAAAAAACAGTAAGTGAAGGAGGAAGAAAACAGAGAACGAAAATGAGGAGAGAATGGAGAAGTGAGGAAGGGAGACAAGGTTGAAAAAGTAAGAGGAGAACGATAGCAGGAGAACAAGAACAAGGAGTAGAGAGAAAAGACAAAATCAGTGGGGAATTTGTTAGCAAATATTTCCATGAATTTGAAGGGATATCTTGTCGATGAAAAGCCTTTAGCGCAGAGCACGCATCTATACCAATAATTTCACTCTCATCAATTTCTTTCTGCAGAGGAAATTAAGAACGAGAACGGAAATGACAAGAAAGTGAGTGTAATAATAAGGAAGAGAAACTGGAGGGTAACAACGACATGAGTCAGAAAGTGTAGGACAAGGGGAAAGAAAAAAGGAGAAACGAAGGAAAGTGGAAGAAGGGACACGAGGGAAGAGAAGTAAGGTATGCAGGAAAAGGGGGTAAGTGCAGAAGTGACAGAACGAAAACATAAACTCAATTAAAATTTTGCAAACAGATATTTTGAGAGGGCAGTATTTTGACAATGAAAATCATTTGCCGCGCAGCAAGCGAGTATGCAAAAATCGGTTCACCGCGCAGCTCCTTTCTGCAGACGACAACACAACTAATAAAAATAGCGAAAAAGTGAAGAGTAAAGAAATCACAGATAATGTGTGGGGTGAAGAAAAAATGAGAAAGAAAAAGAAGCGGAAGCGAAGGAGACGGGTAAGAAGGGGTATAAGTAAAAATAAGTAAGGTAAGGGCGGAAACGTGAGTAAATGGAGAAGTGATAGAACGAAAACATAAAATCAAATGAGAGATGCACCAGCTTATTTCCGCATAGGACAACAAGATTGGGAAGAAGTGGTGAATAAAGAAATAATAGAGAAAGTTTATGATGAGGGAACGGCAAAGGAAAACGAATAGAAATCAAAGGAGAATGGAGAAGAAGTAAGTTAAGGAGCAGGAAAGAAGAGTAAACGGAAAAGAAAGAGAACGAAAAGATTTACCTTTTCGTTCCGCCACTTCTGCACTTATCCTCATTTCCCAAGGGATTCGCTAGCAGCCATTTTGACGAGTTTGGGGGCGATATTCCGACGACGAAAATCCTTTGGCGCGCAGCGAGCTCGTATGCAAAGGACGGCGCGTGGCGCAGCTTCTTTCCGCAGGTGGCGCGGGGGTGTACGCCGAACGG
>BOPP01000022.1:7259835-7274511 GCA_017312745.1 Gryllus bimaculatus
CTTCGCCATCGCCCCACACGCGCCTCCGCCTTCGCCTTCGCCTCCTCCTCCGCCTGACCTCCGCCCTCGCCTCCATGTCCGCTCCCGCCTCTTACCCCGCCTCCGCCTCCACCTCCGCCACCACCTCCACCGCGCCGCGCCGTCTGGGGCGGACCGAGCGCCGCGTCGCTCGACTGCAGTGGGAGGCAGCCCTTCCGGAACGTTTAACTCCCGGCGGAGAGCAAAGACACAGGCCAGGAAGCGCCGACATTTTGTTAGGAATTTGCATTGCGGCTTTACGATTCCTTTGAGTCAACGACTTAAACTAATGCACACAGGGTATCGTGGGAGTTAATTAAGGCCGGAATCCAATTAAATGTACTTTTACTCGACGTGACGTGGGTCTAATTAAATGCTGTGTTTTGCTTTGTCGAAGCCTCCTTTCCAGTGCCTCAAGTCTGCTTTTCGCCGCGATTTTAGAGAAGCCCGTGCTTATCTTCGAGGGTTTCGAAAAGTTGTGCGAGTTGGTGAATAATATCCGGCAATTAAATAGTGGTTTTCCTAGTAATCCAATTAAAAAAAACTAAAACCAATCTTCCTTCCTTTTCGAACTCTGTCGAATATTTCTCCTTCATGACCTGGAATATTACTCTACGTTGTTGGATTAAAAAATATGGACTTCTGGCTTGAACAAGAATGGAATTTTGAAAGTTATTTTCTTACCTTCTTCTAATTCCTCAAAATGTAACTATGTATTTTCGCAATGTTTTGTATACAGACATAATTATTTATGAAACGAACTTTGAATTTCCTTGAACTAACGACCAAATCAAATTAATAGAATACGTGAAGAGTAACTAAATTAACATTTTCTGAAAGAAAGTTATTTAAGAATGCTTCCATTTGTCCGAATTAATTTTATATTACGTGTTGAATGAAGCATTTAAAACTTCCGGCAACAGCAGCGCATACAAAACATCAGGCGTGTTTCAGCTATTCGGAAGGAAGACTCTTTTGTTGATGCTGTTACTGTCATAAAAAGATATTCTAAAAAAAATAACCCTGATACCAAATATGATATCACAGAAAGGCAGGGTGACTGTAGTTAGAGCTCTCAGTTTATCCACAATACTATATCAATAAACCATTTTAAATTACGTAAAGGTAACTGTCAGTAATGAAGTATTCAAATTTAAAATATACACACAATGTTTTTACTGACATTTTGAAAAAAAATATCAATACATAAAGCAAATCATTGAACAGTAAAGTAAGCAAAATAAACGTATTTAAAAGTTTCAATATAAGCTATTTAGACAAACAAATTTTAAAAACTAGTATTTCAATTTTATTTCAAACATTTATAGACAAAAAGGGTATATCACAATCAAGAATCGACTACACATTTTTTATTGAATTTCTGAAGCAGGATAACTGCCCGAGAGGCGAAACTCGAATGTACGCCTTTAATGTCGGAAGGTAGATTCTGTTACGAACCCCCCCCCCCCAAAGGCGATCTGCGTATGCGCCGTTGCTTGTCAATACAAACGCGCTTTTCAAACAAATTTCTCTAGCGTCTTCCAGTCCGTTCCATGCCAGTGTCTGAGAGGAAGTTCAAAATATCACCGTCGAGCAGCACGCCCGCACGTGTCAGTATGTGTCTGGATGGATTGTGTACCTAATCTGGAGAGGGCTGGCGTCTTCATTTATAATTAAACAGAATACGAAAAGAAATTATATGGTAAGAATGTGAGGCGATGAAGCGCTTTGAAAATAATTTCTTCCTACTCTCAAAACAAACAGATTTTGAAAGGCAAAGTATGTTTTCTAAGCAGACAACTCCAATTCAAAGTCAAAACCTATGCAATGTTTTCTTTCATATAATTAAAGAAAAAAATTATTGAAATACCGAACGTGTATAAAATAATATAGAGAAATAATGGAAAGGGTTAAAGAGTCCGAATGGAAAATTTTGTGAAAAAAAAAATGATATTTCAGAATGTTCAAATTAATTTTAAATTAGTTATGCAAAGAAGCGTTCCCAATTTCAGAAAAGCAGGCCATCCCTTCAAAGAATCAGATGTTAATTAGTTAATCCCGTAGAAGAGTTTGCTGCTGTTACTGTTGCTGTTGCCTGAAAAAGTGACCTATGGCCTCTGAAAATATAATCCTGATACCTGAAACTTTCGCACCCAGTTGCAGATAAGACACCTTTTATAGAACATTTTTCACTTTCTCTCCCTTAAGAAAGCACTTCGAAAGAAGAGAAAGTTATGTAATCCGCCCAAATCCGTCGAATTTTCAGCAGAAAAACTTATTGCCGGGCCCTGGAATCGAAAAAGTGAATAAATTATGTTGCTACACATAGAGAAAGAATTTCTCCAACACGTGGGGCAGCCAGAATTCATGTTTTGTGCATCTTTGATACCGAAAAATCGATTGGCGGCAAAACAGTCTATCCGTCTATGTTCAACGCTAGCGCCAGAACCTTTTAGTCGATTTTCTTCCAAATTGATATTCCCCGATCGATCTAAACGAACTCAAGACTTTGAAAGTTTCAAACGGATGTTTTGATTTTTGAGACTACTTTACATGAACCCTCAAAAACCTTTTCAACATTTTCTTAAAATGGGTCAATTTTTTTTGTTGATTGTCCTTAGATAGCGTAAAGGACGCTTAAGATCATGGTGTAGATCAAGTTCGTTGAAATTTCAGATTTTCTCAAAATTGCAAAACTGCAATTTTTTGAGCATCTTTCTACAGACATAATTTCGAATATGTGGTCCATCTCGTTGTGGTGATGACTAACAGGTTGCGCGGCCATCACTCTCTGCTACACGCGCAGAGTTGTAGTGGCTGAAGGTCAGTCGTTGCTATTGCAATGTAGTCGCATGATGTATCTTATATATTCATTTAAATATGCACCGTTTTTGTTAAAATGAAATACAAATATTTTAAATACAAATGTGTCAGTTACTTTAACACTGAAGATAGATATTTTTTTCTTTAATGAAACCTCTTCATTAAAGTCGGATCTTTAAAAGTTCAATTCATTTTCAATTTTTCTGAAATATGAGTAGATTTCTTGTAATTTGGAGCACAATATAATCAATTTTTTTAAGAAATAACATTTTTATAAATCAAAATCGCTTCAATTTTCTTTTTTATTTTTCCCACGGCTAGAAGGGATACTCACAAGAATTTTTTAAAATTGCAAATTTAAAAATAATGTGAGAACATATCTACTGTTGGAAAAGCTGTTAACTGAACGACGGTAATGTATATTATTTTCTCTGTCTCTCTCTCGTGTTTATTTTTTTCTAATACTAAAGAAACGACTATTTCTAAAGCGATACTGCCAGCGGAGGTTACCTCAATCCTTTGAGCACAGCCCCAGAGCAGCACGAGGGAGGAGGATTCTATGTGCGGTGCAAGGAAGGAAGGTGCATTTCTTCCGGTGGCGGCAGCGGCGGCGCCGGAAGTTGCCAAGGGCCGCAAGAGGCGCGGCCGGATGCTCCTGACGCCGGAAGGAGCCGCGGTAGCGGCTACGGTTGCGGTGGAACTGTGGGTGGATGCTAGGTAGGAGCGGACGTGTAGGTGGCAGGTGGCGAAGTAACAACCTACAGGTTGGGATGGGAGAAGCGGACGGGGTTTCGGTCGCGGTCTTGTGTTGTGATCCTACGCACATAACCCCCGGTGAAGATTTGTCAGGGTGCCCAGATTCCCGGTGAAACGTCGTTAGCACAAGTGAGAAGACGGTTCGTGGGCCCCGTGCTCTTTGGGTGTAACAACTTGTGTGACCTACAATGGGGTTCTTGGAATCGTCATGGCTGTGTCCTCCACTCATGACATTGGTAGCCTTAGGCTGGCGAGATGACCTTGCCTAGGCAATGAGTGATGTGCGTATCACGTCTAGGCATCGCGATTCCGCGTTTCCGGATACCACCCCCACGGTTTATTGGCGGAGGGAGAGGATGACACTTATCGCTCAGATGCCTACCCTGGGACGTAAAGTCAGTAGTGTATGAAATAACGGGCCACACAATGTTTCCAGCATCGATTAGTTGGGGGGGGGAAGTTGGAAGTAGTTGGGAAACAGGCGGTAGTTCAAGTAGCAGAGGTAGCGGTTTTTTATGCACGTAGAGCTCACAATTGCGGGAATAGGACTAGCACAGTATGTTTACACAGGCGCGAGTTGCTCTAGTTTCGGTAGTTGCAATGCTGATGACAAAGATGGTAGTGGAATTATTGGAGGTAGCAGCAATGTATAGCAGTTGTTGGGGTCAGGATGGTAGAACTGACGACAGTGGAAGTCGTGACGATTGTTTAGAAATAAAAGCGGTTGCATAAATATAATGGAGAAAGTGATGAATGATTCAGTGGTGACGATACTTGGGTATTAGATAGTGCAGCATGCAGGTTGAATGAAAGATAAGATTATAATTGATGGAGAGAAAGTGTGATGATACAACCGGTAAGCCTTTTTTTATACAAACTGAAAAAGTATATTCAGTTACGCGTATGTTTTAAATCCCATGTAGATGCATTCACCATTTTCTTGAAATGAACAAAATATTTCTCTATTACTAGTTTTCTACGAGCTTTAAACCAACGTTTTATAACTATGCATTCATCAAAGGTTTGTATATCACTAAGGCCAGCTAACATTCTCTTGACATTGTTGTTTCGAAACTTTTCCAGGAATCTATAAAATCTGTCGAATGAAATAATGTACAAGCTTTGGATTTTCTGGGAAATCCTATTACAGAAACAAATCCTCAAAACAGGACAATGCGCTTTGTTGTAACGGCGTATTTTAAAGGAAGGAGAAAGCTGAATCGATAGAGCAAAATCGTTTCTGAAATATTTCTGTCTCTATAAATTCTGATTCAGATATGAAGACAAAATAACTTAGGAAATTAGCATTACACAAAACTGAAAAAATAAGAATGGAATACCATAAAATAAAAAATAATTGAAAACTTTTAAGAATAAGTTATTTCATTTCTTTTATATATTTCACTTCACAAAAAAGACATGTGTTGCATTATTGAGTGAGCAATAAAATTAGAAAGTGCTGTGGGGTCTAAAGTAAAGTGCTGTGGAATCAGAACACAATGTTCAGATTTTAGTATAGTTATACAAAATAATTATCGTTCGTTATTTTGTGATTTTAAGTTATTGAGATATTTAAATATTATTAGTAGTAAAATATGTAGTGTTTTAGAATTCTGACACTAAGGTGCAAAATAACAATTAACAAAAACAGTAAAATCTATCTGAAACTCCCTTTCATTGTGTAACAGATATACATTGTTAAACATATCTTCCTGTTTCTAAAATGCCAATTATATGTCTTTTATTTTTCTATCTATAATGACAAAACTATTGTGAACACAATTATTGCGACTTCCATACAATCGACGAACTGTTTGCCATTAAAATGAAATATAATTTTCCTACAATTGCCTGTGTACTTGTACAATATCAGGTTGACGTGCGCAAATTTCTACGAAATGCAAAGGTTAGTTAGAACAAAACACTGTAACACACTCAGTTTCACAGAAGCTCAATGAAAAGCAATTAGTTTTTAGTTCAACGGCTGAGAAAGATATAAATATTAAAATATGAAATTTAAGAATACAAAAGATCTCATTATCACGATCACACTGCTGAGTTTTTTCATCCAAAACATTTGATATCAGTAATAAATCCGAACATTTGTGTTTCTATTTTTAAATATAATTTTCAGGAATATTTCACATGAATGGGTGAAATCCTGCAGAGTTTTAAAAATACTGAGAAGTATGTTTATTTAAGTCAATAACACTAAATTCGTGGTGCTCTGTTTCATTTTGAAAGCCACGGCATTTCAATTGCTCAATAAAACCACGAAAATATATTGCTGCGACATATAGCCTAAAATACACAGGTTTTCCTCAGAACTTATAAAATGTCAGTTATACCGTTCTAGGTTTTCCCATTATGTTCTAGGTTTATGACATTAGTAGAGAACGTAATTTATTGCAATAAGAAAGCAAAGTATGTAGGTATATGTATATGTATTTTTCCATAATATGTTACAAAAGAATAGAAAATATGTTTAAAAAAAGTCATTTTCGTTTTCAAAATATCTCAAAGAGCATTTTCCGAGCACAGAAAGTCGCCGATTAAGTTCTAAAATTAATTTAGAGAGTCTGGAATAAAGTTCTATCTCTACAGAAGTAATTGTACATTGGTCTTTATCACATCTAAGAGTTGTATTCCAAATACAAAATATGTTGGTTGTATATAAATCGTTTACGAGGAACGGGAGTTTAAGTGAATGACATTAACGTGAGGTGTGTGATGGATCCCGGGAAAAAATAACGACCCCCTCCCTCCAAATCATGATAAAACAATGATCTTTAAAAAGTACTTATTAGTTTAGTGTACTTATTTTTTATACGTTTAGTGGACTTACTTACAGTATTAGTTTACTAGTACTTATTAGAGATGATTCCAATAATATATTGCAAATCTCTTGCATTTGAAATATTCTGTATCGATGTACAACTATATTAAAATGAAATGATGTAAGAAATATGTACCAATAAGTAACAATATATAATTGAAGCAAAATAAGTAAAATAAGAATGATTCTATGCCTTTAAGAATGTCTTGTAAACTCGGAAAACTGTTTTTGATTGCATGTACTTTGATCTTGTGAATACGTGTGTTTATATGAAAATCAGTTCCTTAGTTATTAGAATGAAAATTAATATTAAAATAAAATATATGAGTATTAATTTTTGTGAAAAAAGCTCTCTATTTTCAATGCAATTATCATATAAATATTACAGCCCAGAATAAGTCAAAACACGAAAATAAGGATAAATTCTCACGTGCGTCACTCAAGAGTGGGTTCGCGCTATCTGGTCAAACGGAAACTTACACGCCACTCAAATCGAATCCGTTTGTCCCACACCGATCGGCTAGGCGCAGCGATACAATTGTCGGCCGCACCCCCCGCACTCAGCCCTGCGGGCGGCGCGGTTGCCCCTCAGCACGGCGCAGGGCAGGGGGGGGGGGGGCAGGCGCGGGTGCGGTGGTCGCGAGCGAGAAAACGAATCGATTGTCGCCTGCCGGAAGGCGCGGTGGGACAGGTGGGCGTCGTGTTGTGCGGAAGGCAATCAAACGGCGGCGGACCGGGGGGGGGGACAAGCTGGCGACATGTTGGAGGAGGGCGTGGGAGGGGCGGCGGCGGCCGAACAGCCCCGACGGGCGGAACGTCAGACGACGTAATCGGCTGTTGGTGCTCGCGATGCCAGGATAAGTGCATTCTTTTATATTTATTTTCTTACGGTTTGGCAGTTTTGCCTGTCAGGGGTTTGTACATTTTTATGTTTGGTACGTAACATTTGGGCGTACAACATCTCACTTTTTTTTATCTTATTACCCTATTTTTCAGGATTTCAAACTTATATTTGTAACATATCGCAACAATTTACACACAAAACTCAATTTTTACTATACAATATTCATTCTTAAATCTAGATACTCTCTTAACATACATTCAAAAATTATCTTAATATTGAAGTGAAAGAGATTTACAATTTTTTAACATATATTCTTATAGTGAATATTTATTTTCATGGGGTTTTAACATATCTTTCGGATATTGTGACCGTATCCTCTTGGGATTGTTTAATATTTTCCCCATTGTACATTTTATACTGGAAGGAGAAGACGGAAGAAGTATAAAACAATTGTCACAGTTATTTCACATATACTCGAATTAAATGTAACTGTATTATTTGTATTCGTAATAAGACAATCGTGTAAACAAATTACTGCTAAAATTGAATTGAATTTGTTTATTTCAAATTTATCTTCCTTTATTTAAGGTCGCATCAATGTCTAGGTCATTGGCGACCTCCACTGCTTTTAACGGTATGGCAACTGTGGAGATGACATCATATGGTGATGACAGGGGGTGGATAAGGACGAACACAAATACAACCGAGGCGGGGCCCAACCCGCGATCCTTTGGTCCGAGATCGCTACGGCACTACTGCCTTAACGATCGCGGCGATCTGCACCGGCAAAATTAATCTTATATTGTTTCTTATATAGTTTTCTGCTTTAATCGAAAGCTCTTCAATATATTTCGATATTCAGTTCTTGTTAGAAGGGTACTTGGTATTCAAATGGTTGTATTTTTGTCGACTTTAACCTCATGCTTTTCCTGTTCATAACATTACAACCCTTCTTATCTTTGACAACGTATAATGAACACGTAGTATCATCAGTGTATCTTTTTGCCTTCCGCACGTATAGTTACCATTCACAGAAAATAAAATTATGACGGACTGGACTCTACCCTTCCGAACCGCATTTGCAGCACATGCTCTGCAAATAATGACACACACATCATCAGACGCAATAGGCAAAGGGAGCACTTGCCCGCAAAAAATAAGTCGAGTCCATGAAACAGCAATAACGAAATAGATTCGCAGCGGGGGCTTTTCATTCAAGCTGACATGCGACGTCGACAGACGGACGTCTCCGCCCCCGCAACAGGTTATTTGCGGCGCCACATCAAAGAGGAATTCTAAAGGCTGCCACGCGATTGCGCCACGTATGAGTGATTACCACGCTCGTCCCGAGCGCTTCGGACAAAATGCTTTCGCAGCGGGAATATGAAAGAGGAGCCGCGCCGCTCGACGTGTTGACTCAGCTCTCAAGGCAGAGGCCCCGCGGGCCCGTCTCCACGTGTGTGCGCCGGGGCGCTCCGCAGAGCGGAAAATGGCAGCGAGAGGCGCACCGGAGGGGACGGCGGCTACTGTTGCATAGTTATCTAACAGCGGCATTGCCATTTTCTATACTTTTTTACTTGAAGTGTGGATGTTACGGGGATACGGAACGATTGCAGTACAAAAATCGTTTTTTAGTATTCTGTTTTTTCTTAAATCTCCATAAATTTAACTTTAAAATGGAGTTAGAATTATGTTTATGACTCTCTTATAGGTATTTTATTTTATTATGATTATGAGAAGGCCTCATCTCTTTAGGTTTTGGCGCAGGTTCCAATATTGTTAGATAATATTGTATAATGCAGCGCGCAAACACTGAAAGACTTAGACATACAGAAAAAATGTGAAAAATGTGTGTTGCCAACCTAATCAACATAAAAATGTGTCAAAAGGTAGCTGTTATTGGAAAATTATTACTCTGATGAAGCAAATCATACTGCTGGCAAGTACTGAGGGTTGTATCTTCAGAACCCATTTCCCGAATGTTGATATTTTTGATACTAAATGTACGTTTTTTCCAGTTTAAATTTGTAGTAGGAAACAATCTCTCAGGATTTGTTAATAAAGATATTTGAGTTTACTGAAATCATTTTTTCTGATAGCTTAAGTATTCTGACGGGTGTCTGCTCCTGGTACCATTCTGTTACTTATTCTGCTTAAATTACTATTTGAAATTTCATACAAAATGATATAAATTAGTCAGATAAATTTTCTAATAGGGTAGTCAAACCGATGAGTATGCATAAGATGAACGTACTTCTCAAAACAGAAAATTTAATTTTAAACACTCGGAATCTTCTTTCAACATTGAAATTCTCATTACTACACATTCCTCTGAAACTTGATCGTCAAGACATCCTGAAGAAGGCAATCCATATGTTTAGAGTTTCTGCATTGAAAAGGGAAATTGAAGGACTGAATTAATACATCGGGAAAATTGGTGGAGAGCGTTTATGTCAGGTTAAATTGCTGCGATTTAGCATAGGTTTTCATATAAAAGTAGCTTCTTGGAACACTGAATCATTATTTGTTTACCTAAATGCGTGTATAGGTTGCCCGCATATATAAAGCGAAATTGTGCTTTCTCAGAATTGAATATTAAACCAACACATTGTATTTGACAGAGGGAAACTTCGCATAACAATAATGGACAACATATAGCTAGTATAATTCTCTTCATAAAAAATGAAAACTAATTATTATTGCACTAAAATTAAGTATTTCGCGATGAATTTCGTAATCATTATTCAATTAGAATTATTGAAATTCCCGTAACTCCCTCAATTAGTATTCTCGACGAATCACTTGAACCTAATTCTTGGGTTGAGAATCAAATAAAGAATCGCTCAAACAAACATAATTTTCAAAATGAAACTATAGTTGAAGGATTTGGATAATTATATGTATTTCAATTATGCACCATTGAAGTATTAGCTGTGTGATCCTGCAACCGTTTTACTTCTCAAAAAGTTTCACAAGATATTTGTGATTTTAAAAAATTACTGGCAATTTAAAAACCAAAACAATAAATATTAGTATCTATAAAGAGAAAAGAGACCAGAAGAAAATATTGATCAATTATAGAATGATAATATAAAAAACATATTTCTAAACGCATTAAAGCATAAAGATGAGAAAGTGAAAGAACGGGAACATTACACTCAGAGAAAAAAATTGATTCTAGAAAAGCAGTTAAGTGTTTTAATATGCAACTCAACGAAAATTAAAAGTATATGTCATTTTTACTGATAAAGATAAAGAAGAATGAAAGCAAATATTAATGACAGTCTTTCTTCGCAAAATACGTATATTTTTCGAATTATTAATACATCACAAAGTAGATGAAAACACGACTGCAAAAGTAATGAGTTACACGGAAGAAAAATCCGAATTCCCTTGACTCTTTCTTGTAAACATAAGAAGAGAACGTTCAAAATGTTTCTTCAGAAATGTTTAATTCGTTTTAAAGCCATTTCCTTGTGCGAGTAAACGTTTTATGAACCATAAAATTGAGAAAGACCAGAAGAAAATATTGATAAATTATAGAATGATAATATAAAAAATATATTTCTAAACGTAATGGGAAAAAGAAATTTTCGTTTAAGAGTGAACGGTAACGAATTAAAAATCCATTTTAAGAATTCAAATACATTTGATATTAGAATTTAAATATATTTCATTAGTGTCCACAGAAAGTGTTATAAGGACCAGTTATTCGTCTTACAGTTTCGGCTATACACCAGAGTCGGTCCCTAGAGATTTTAGGGGATTCACTTCCCTTCTTTAATTCGTAAATACAAAAATTCAAAAAGAATTGTGTTGTCATAATGTTGTAGGAGAACTGTCAAAACCAAGCCCTCTTTTTTATACCGTGTTTGGCACGCATAATTAAAGGAACAATAAAACAATTTTAAAAAGTATGTAGTAGTTTATAAAGTCGCAAATTGCTTCACCACTAAAACCATGGAAGAGCACCACACACCTGTCCTCCAAAACCACCACCACCTCCTTTCCCTTCCCCGCAAACGTGTAACATTTCACACGAAGACCTAGACGCACCTCAGCACTCTCTCCGCGGAGGCATCGCGAGGGAATATGAGGAGAGGAAACGGCATCTCGCGGAGATAAAAACGGGCCGTAAAGCAAGGCGTGCAAAAGCTTCTCGCTTACTTGAGCGCGTGCTAAAGCCCCTAGGCCTAACACTTGACGCATTTCCCAAGATATAGCAGGATTAGCGTGGAGCGCGCGCGGGCGGCTGGCAAGGGTGGATGGCGAGGGTGGGGAAAGTGGCGAAGCGGAACGGTGGCCAGAAGACACGGAGGCAGAGAGCGATGGATGGGAGAGGTGGAAAGAGAAAAACGCAGATTGGCATGGAGTATTTTTAGTGTGATCACAACCATGTGATTTCTAGAGTTAAGGGTGTTAATTTTCAAGATTTCAATAATTTCAATGATAATAAAAATCGTATGTATTGTTATAAGTTCATTAGCAATTTTATATGACAAAATTAATTCACTCATAAATTCTAAATGTGTGAAAAACACGTTTACAAAATGTTTAAGTTAAGTTAATACATACGGTAAAAATATGTTTGTTCTACTAAATGTATGAAATCCAATAGAGAAACAAAAATATCCACTTTCGAATTCGTATTAAAACAAACACAAAAAAGTAATTTTAAAAAACATTAATTGAAAAGTTACAATTACTTATGAGAATCTCAAAAGTTGTTCACACCAGAGAATAATGTAATGGCGATAGAAGGAACCTCTTTGTATACGTAGGCAAGAAAGTAATGAATTACTGATATAAGAATATATCAACTCAACGGTTTTTACTTGTAATATTCTTAACATTCTAGAACTTCATTAACTTTCTAGAAACGTTTATGGATCCAAAGAATTTACAAAACTACAAACGTTAGAAAGTTATATATCAGAAGTCGCAGACACAAATGCGCCAGGTGGAATGGAGGGTAATAAAGAACAGTGGAGCGGGGTAGAAACGCACTCGTCACAATAGGTCACCAAGGTCAGAGGATAGCGTAACGGAGGGTAGGAGGATGGCAAAGGGAGTGGGGACATGGGCAAGAGAGAGAGAGAGAGAGAGAGAGAGAGAGAGAGAGAGAGAGAGAGAGAGAGAGAAGAGGCAAGTGGCTAAGGGGGCCGTAGGTAGGGCAAGTGCGGTTGACAGAAACCCGACGGGAGCTGGAGTGGGAAAAGGTACGGGAGCGCGAGAAGATGCGGAAGCGGAAGTAGAGGTGGGGAAGTGACTTGAAGGAGGCCAGAGGAGAGAGTGAGAGAAGGGGCGAGTGTGCGGCTGGAGGAAGGTGGCGTGGGCAGGAACGAGGGGAAGGAGACAGAGACTGAGCTGAGTGGACCGGAGGAGGCAAGGACTGGGGCAACGTCGACGAAAAAGGCAAGGGATGGAATGAGGGTTTGGGCGAGGTGCGAGGGCGGAGGACAGAGAGGGAGAATCCGATCGCGAGCAACTACGGAAGCGGGAGCAGCTGCGGAGGCGACAGTGATGCGGGTGGGGAGGATGGAACGGGACAGGCGACGGGGACGGGTGGGGTTTTCTCCGCAGTGCGTTCCTGCCGACGTAACGGTCGTTTTCCCGTTTACGCTCCGCCACCTAGCACCTGAGCGCCCGTCAAGACTTCGCCAAGCCTACAAGTTTAATTTCCAGAACGAAAGAAGGGCACGACTATGAGTGAAGAACCGCTAAGAGTGAAGACAAACTATGAATACACGCAGTATGCGACTTTATTTTGTATTCCCTTCGTTTTGAAGTTTTATGTTGGGTCTATAGGTGTGAAAAGTACCCGCTAACTTTTTAGATTCGAATTCGCGTACAATTTTGCGATGAAAGTTCAGGATTTCGCCGATGTTTGTTAGCTACTTTCATGATCGGGGAACGTCAATTTAAGGGATTAAATTATAGGTTTACTTCATGGCTAGATCCCGAAAACAGTTTCAGTTATTTTCATTTTCGAGATTTATTGACACGACACAACTGACAGTAGAGAAAATTCAAAACCTATAAATATCAGTCAAGAAAAATTTATTTCTGATACAAATTATTTACCCACCATATTAAATGGGTAAAGCAGATCTCGGAACGTTAGTGAGATTACATAGCATAGTAGGCTTTGGGAAATTAATAAAAAACTCAACAGAAATTAAAAAGCAAGATAAGAATTTTAAATTTAATTACGTTCGTTAATAATTTTAATGACTTTGGTCCAAGTGTGACTCAACAAATCTTGACACCTGTGTTCGAGACAAAATTAGACTGAAGTCCGTGTGCGAATGCGTCGTTCAGCGATGTCTTTGCGCTCTAGAAGACCTTCCTTGGCCCGCAGAAACACCCGCCACCAGCCCTGCGGGACAATCAATACCTCGATCCTGCGGTCGCGGCGTCGCACCCCGCCAGGGCCCTGGCCGAGCCCTGCTCTGCCGCCGGTCCTAAGCAGCTTTCTTTGTGCACTCTTTTCACGTCTTGGCAAAGCAAGCTACGAGAGAAGATTGTTTGAAGAGAGGTTCGGCGAGGGAAAATATGAATTTTATCGAACACGCACATAGTATCGTCCAGCAGTAGGGGAAAATTGGATGCCAAATTGATATTTCGCTTTGACCTCGTGGGATCTGGGACGACGCGAAAGTAGATAGGTTGCGGGGCTCTATAACTCATGTTCACGGCTCGCTTTGTATCTGATCCTGGTTTATGGGGGGCGGCGGCGGCGGCGGCGCCCTGCTGCGAGAAAGGGGAAGCCGTGCGCGGGGACGGAAGAGGAAGGAGCGGACGGGGGCAGGCGGAAGGAGGAAGCCAGACGGAGAGGGTGATAAAGCGCCGTCTTGCAAGGAAGGGGGCGGCACTGCGGTTGCGACGCAGGCAGCTGAAGAAGAGGTGGAGGTGAAGGTAGCTCGGGCACCTGTTCGGGGAGGTAGAGCTGGGAAGAGGAAACAGAATGTAGATCTATAATCCAGGACGTCGGGAAAACATGAATGATTACAACGACGTCTGGATAATGTGAATGTAGTTGTGGATAATGTGAATGTAGCGTTTGCGGCGGCAATGGTGTAACGGTTAGCGTACTGGACTGTTGTACCCAAGTTGGCGGGTTCAAACCCGATCGAAGCCGTGGATTTTTAGGGCGAAACAATCCTTCGTACGCCTTCTCGCCTTCGGAGGGGAATAAAGCGGCCTGTCCCATGTTCGTAGATTTACTTGCATGTAAAAGATCCTCAAGCCCTAAATGACGCCTCTGAGCTAAATTTCAAATCGCCTGTTTCTCGCCAAGAAATACCTCCTTTCTGTCCTAGTTGGTGGAAGGAGCGTGAAGCGTTTAAATTTGCGTGGTCAAGACGGAAGAGCGGGCTGAATGGGCCAGAGTCTCGGG
>BOPP01000022.1:7274536-7299532 GCA_017312745.1 Gryllus bimaculatus
CTATAATCAATAACTTTTTAATCTTATAATCGCAGACGAGGTCATACTAGTCCATCGCTTCAAATGACAATACCTTCTCTTCGCTTCTCATAGTGTTAACACAGTATTATTTGATTATTGAAGAATTGTTTTAATTATTTTTAAATACAAGAATAATTGTCATTGTTCCATCCAACAAGTTCCCTATGTTGACAGTTATCTTTCAATGATTTGCCCCATCGTCAAGTGATGCGCGTGCTACAATAGACTAATACATCCACGCAATTCTCTGTTATATTCAGATAATTTGAGGGTGATAATTAAATGAGAGCTTGGCACCGATTTCGAAAGCAACTCAAACACTCGCATGTTAGGGGAAAACCCAATAATTCTGATTTTCGACATAAATATTCTAACGTACCAAACGTTCTTCTTGAAGGTAAGATAAGGAAGACCCAGTCAATTCCAAGAATTAAAAGTTAGGTCGTTTTCATATCCATCGTCACATAATAACAGATGAAAGTAGAACGGAACGAGCAGTTGTAGTTCTATATCGGATCCCACTGTACATTGTAACATGATTTCCGAATTCACCTATCCCTGCATTTTCTTCTCGATTAAATATTAGGTAATAGACCTTGTCTCGCGAATACCATTTGTAATGTCGTGAATTTGTAATTAAAAATTTGGTGTTCTACATGCTTACAATTTCCTTGAAAGTGGTCTCTTCAAAGAAGTAAATTAATGAACTTACAGGGAAGGGGCTGGTCGGTGGTAGATGACAGGAGTGGTCTGTTAACATGAGTACGATTTACATCCATTAAACGGGTTTCGGTATTCGTTCCAAGTAAAGATTGTTAAGATGAGTGGTCGTTTAATAGAGGTAGTCTTTCGGAGAGGTTTTTCAGTACGAAACAACCTCACGTGTCTCAATTTCATAAGAAATACCATAAGAAGAACCGTTATGCGACAAAAGAAGAAACGTTATACATAAAAACAAAAAATATATATTTGAAAAGGACATAAAAGGAAATATAGTTATCCGAAGACACTTAAAGTTTCATTTGTGAGGTACACGTTGTCCGATTTTGTGTTGATTTGTTAGGTTGCTTTTCATCTTTTCAAATCCCAAAAAGTCTATATGTAGTTAGATTTATTTATTAATTAGTAGTTCCGGATGCGTTAAATGCTAAGGCCGTTATTCCCGTAAATGTAGTGCATGTTTATCATGAAAAGTGGTAGACATGGCTAAATCCGGTGACCTAAGTCAACTAAGCCAACTGAGCCACCTAGGACGGAATGTGTAAATTTAATGCAGGTTTTGGCGTGTACCCACAAGAGAGGATACGAAAATTGATAGTTTCTGATAATTTTGTAAATTAATAACCTCGAATAATCATTCTTCTATTACGTCTACAACTGACGATTAATTGTAATGTGTATGAATGATCGCGACCGGTAGTATAAAACTATCTACGAAAAGTAGTTTGTTTTTGACACTTGGTTACAAAAAAGCAACATAGACTTATGGAATAAAGTAAAGAATGTTGGTGTTTTTGCTTACAAATCGCAATTGCCTTTATTAACTAGGATCACAAGGTAAAACTCTAATGCGTTAACAATACAACACGCATCAAAATTTATTTACATGAAACATATTTATGGATCGTCGTTTTAGTAAATAACTTAGTAGTCCAACTTACACACACGAGCTTACACACGCATGCAGACACGAGTTTACTGATTTGAATGAGAGAGGCAATTCTCTTGTGAATTGAATGATAAATCACAAAAATTGTTTATTGTGAGGTTTAAATCATATTTTCAGAATGTCATTACCTCATACATCCGATTCCAAACAATAAATTCCACGCAATTTTACGGCCAAGATTTCCTAACCCACAGCATGCAAAATGGCACTGGACTATATCCGCGCTTTCTGCACCCTCCTCCACCGTTGTGTTAATTTTCGCAACAGTAATTTCGAAATGAATACTCGCTTTTGCGTAAATAGCTCAATTATTCCTATCGCATTTCCCTGTGCTTAATTATGCCGATATTTTTATATAGATATTCCCCACACATTCCCCACGGCAGCGCACGCAAGCGGCGTCCAACTAAAAACCTGTCGCTAAACGAGTAATTTCAAGGGCCAAGCTCGCTCGGAAAATTATGCGTATGATTCGTTTAACGATCCAATATTTCGCCATGCTACCCCCCGCGGCCCTGCTACCCCGGACCCATCCATTTCACTTTAGGAGGACGTGGTACCATAGCCTAACCTGTCGCTCTCCCTTTTGCTCTCTAGCGCTCTCTCGCTCGCTGCGCCCCGCCCCCTTCGCTCGTTTGCACTGAAACGCGTTGATCATGCAGCTCGTGTTTGCCAGATTGCCCCCAGGTTCATAAAATATTTTCGACTCGTCGAGTACTCAGTATCGCGCGTGGAAATAGATCTTGTTTGTATCGGTTCTCGCAGAGAGCTTTAAAAGTTCGTGATTAATAACGCAGCACTCTTTTCACGAAAACTAGCGTTTTATTCTTATTCATTCAAACAGTTGGTTATACAGAATATATATATATATATATATATATATATATATATATATATATATATATATATATATATATATGTATATATCGCACAACGCCAATGAATATCACTATTTCAAGTATAGGTCATTATTGTGATCTACTCTCACACACAAACAAAACATACAAAAACCCGTTTCTATCAGCATTTCGAAGAAAACATTAATTCAATAATTACAATTCTTGAAAATAACTCTAACTTTATTAACTTATTATAATTCTATAGTGTCATTGATGCAAGTAATTTGCACTTGTTCAACTGAAACACAATATACCATTATTGCACCAAATATGTGATTAATAAATTATATATAGTTCATTTTGTGAAATCCGTGGAGTGTTTTGCCAATCCATGATGTCAGAATGGTAAATCATACGCCTATCTAATTGAATACTCTTTCAAAGATCCCATACTCGTACACTTTACGCTACAAAAATACAATAAACTATAATTTACACGACGCAGATATGCTACTATTGACATAGTGCATTCATATCTATGAGATGAAGCCAACACAACGGTCTTTCTGTGATCCCAACAAGCAAGGAAGTCACGTTCTTGGCTGAAAGGCCGACGTTTCGCCTGTCATATCTCAGGCTTTCTCAGGGTACTGAGTGTTACTACCCCGACGAAGCCTGCGATATGACAGGCAAAACGTAGGCCTCTCAGCCAACAACGCCGCGTCATCCGGACAGCCAGGATGTCATGAACTGAAACCGCGGAAGCTTACGTGAACAAACAACGAAGTCATTGCCGCATGGGTTCTACCCGTTTCCAAACTCTGAAAATTCCTCTGCCTCGCCAAACTCGGGCCGTCACTGCGCCATCCCCACAACTTCCCCCAACGTCCCCCCCACCGTGCCACCGCCACAACCCAGCGCCGCACGCCACTGCGCTGTCAGCGCAAATTAACTCCTCTTTAAATTTCCTCACCGGGGTTGACGCAAACACTCCAACCCGGCCTCCCCAGGCCCAGCCTCGCCCGGGGCCAACAAATCGAAAACCACGCTGCCTATATCGTCCACGCCCAAATTAACAATATTTTCAATACGCGAAGAGCAATCAATAAAAAGGATGGCGAGCGATGAGTAGAAAATAACAAGTCATCGGGGCGAGTACTTTGCATTGTATTAGGAAGGAATTCTGGGCTCGGTTTATTGGATGGGAATTAATGCATTCAAGCGGGTCGTGTTTGTTGGATTTAAACCGGACACAACGCATCAACAATGGCAGGGCGGTTACCAACAAAGCGTCCCGCGCGCTGCTGTAATGCGTATGTTATTGTGACAAGGCAAATAAAATCAATCAATGTGGCCGCGTTGGGTGTGTTAACCTCGACGCGCGGTGCCGTCCACACATCCAATCCTTCCCTCTTTTCCGACCCGGTTTGGCGAGCGGTGACGAGATTGGACCGACGACCTCGGGTTAATTCACCTGCTGCGAGATATTTATGTTAAGTTGTGTCCTTGTTAAATTGCGAGTGTCGTGTTCGCGACGGCTGAAATTGGTTACATGTTTTAACGGAGGGGAAGCAAGGTCGCCGCAGGGGCGGTGATGGCGGTGGTGGGGACGGCGGGCGCGGCGTATGGTGAGCGGCGTCGGCGTCGGCGGCGGCGGTGCCAGCTTTGTTTTGGTCGCCTGCCAGACGCAGGGCGAGCCGCCCCTCCCCGGCGCCCTGCTAACCTTCTCTTTAAAGGTGAGGGAGGAGGAAAGGCTGTTGACCGCAGAGGTGCCGCAACGTCGGCTGTCGAGAGGGTGTTCTGGGCCCGCATTCCACTTTGCGCCCTTTGTGGCGCCACGTTCGCTTTCACGCCCGCGTCGGGTTTCCACACTTTAACGATTTCTTTGTTCCCTCTGTGCCTTGAGGCACCTGACTGTCATGCAGACACTTTTTCAGAAAGTAATTTGCCTAACATAAAATCCGCTATAGGCACGCAGTAAAAAAATATCTTTGTAAACTTGACCCGTAACAAGACGGATTCTCTATACTCCGATATCTCCGAATAAACAGTACGCACCTCTAAGACCAGTAGAGACTTTGAAGATGATCACGAAAAAAACAACAACAATGTGGTGGGACATCTTCTATAACAAAGTTAAGCTAGTGACATTTATCTTTGATTGGTAGGCGCGTCATTTTGCCTTGGTGTTTTCAGGCAACCGCATATGATTACCTTAGAGATGTCCTAAAAGTACCCTGCATTTTGCGACATTATTTGATAATTTATCTTCATATCATACAAATATAAGTGAAAATATTTATCCTGGCACATCTTAAGAGGCATATTTCTTCCTTAACGCGAATAAATTAATTCGATAAATAATACTTTCAACATCTAACATAGTTTTATTTACGAATTTTAGTATGTTCTGTTTTTTCCTCACCTCGAACACACCACATTTTAATGTTTAGATATTATTTTCTGTAATTTGTTCATGTCGATTGAGTACCTTAAACTGCAATGACGTATACATGAATGAGAACTTAAAAGATCTTCTGATTCACATTCAAACATTAATAGGACTAATTTATAATACAATTTATATATAATTATTTAGAAAACAATATATTGTTCCAGAGAAGCGCAATGCAATGTTCTACGAAATTAACTTACATTAAGCCTATTTAAAAATATATTTTTTACATTATAAAATTGGAATTCGAACTTTACGAAGAATATTTGCTCGTTTTTAGTTCACTGACCATTTGACCGCAGAAAACAATTAAGGAAACAGACTTTCGAACCGTACTTCTCTGCTGCCATAATATGTATGTGATGTTCTTACATTTGCCACACAAATCAATATTTATAACCAACTCTATGGTAAAATACACTTAATAAACTAAAACATCCTTTAACGATTCCCTTGTATTTCTCTCCCAAAACGACTTGATCAATATGACTGAATCTTGAGCCTGCTACAGTTTTGCATATTAAACTAATTTTTGCCAAGAACCCAAGAATTCCTGATTTTTTGTTTTAATGCTACTATGAACAGCTAACAGCGCCAAAACAAATCGGTTACGAATGACATTATTTTTTCTATTTCTCAATACTTGCTGTTGTGCTTACACAATATTTGTACATTTTATGCAATTACGTGGATTATCGTTCTACAACCACTTGCGAAGGAGGTCACAAAACTTCTTTCTTTTTTAATAACTGAACGTTTAAATATGTTCTACGGACGTCTCCAAGTTACTATGACTTGTATTACATATAATTTCTTACATTTTCTACTCTACGGATGCTTTCTATTCTTTATAAATGTACCTAATTGTACGTATGTTTCTTGAACATCCCTATGATAATTGCTTTCTTTCTTATCCGCAGTCATCTTCTCTAATCTTTTGCTGATGTAGATATGCCCGTGTTCTCCGAATCCGTTTTCACAATCGTAACGGTTTCCAATTACCAATATCTCGTTTCGGAAGGGCCTCCCGTGACCATCACCGACTGAATCCCCTCACAACTGCTTATCGTTCCTGCACCATTTTCTGCAAACTTACCATTGATTTTTACATCTACCATGAGTGTTTAAATACTCCATATTAACAGGGGTTTGGCAATTCAAGTTCTGATGCAGTCAAAGGATATTTCATGTACTTACCGTACACACGTGCATGCGTGATTGTTTAAAACATCAGGGGCAAATATCACACGTGCAACTCAGTTAAATGAAGTGACTCACTTCATTCTCATTGGCAAAATGTTGCGTTTTCGACTTCTGTACACACCCTAAAAATGTAGAATATTTATTCAAAAACGGGCTGTTAAACGAGTACATGATACACTGTGAGAGGGATATCCATAGTTTTTAAGAGACTGGCACTGTTACTAACCATAACAACAGCAATGGGCCGGGGGAACTGATTAATTCACCTTTATATGTGTATGAAAGAGATACATTAAAAACTTATAGAATCTAAAATAATGATGAAAATAAAAAGAGAAATAAAAATATTACAATTTTGTTTTATGTACTGATGTCTAAACGTGCTTTGTATATATATATATATATATATATATATATATATATATATATATATATATTAAAGACGGTCTTTAATGAAATATAATTGTATTTTTTTAACACGAAATATAATCCATGTATTTAAATATTTTTTGTTAGGAACTTCGCTAAGAAATTCTTCCTATACATCAATTGGGTTTTCGAAAGTACAGTTTAGTTTTTTATAATTATTGAAAATAGGCATTCCAGTAAGGTTGATTATCGAGATGTGTTAGAATGCATTTTATTACATAATATTCAAAATTTTAATCAATAATTGTAGTTTTTATAAAAGCATTGCTTTAAATTGATTCGTGAATGATTATTATGATTAACGGACACATCAAAATAGAAAGAATAAAAATATGACAAATCTCTAGGCTTTTAACACACCACAACTAAATTATGATAAATGCAAATGTAATATTGAAAAATGTAGGAGTATTTTTAATAGCAAGAAATGTGTTTAGCAATTTTAAACCGTGACAATAATTTATATAAATTTGTACTAAGAATTGAAATGGTTCAAAGAAATTAATGTTTAATTCTCCTTGTTGGCTTCACAACTTTTCAGTCAGTTAAATGTCACCACGAAGGATGAACTTTCATGGCGCCTGGAGGTTTTCATGTGCCGTAACACACTTGCGTAGTGCGTGTTGCCCAATGTAAAAGACGCAGGGGCGCATGTTCATTCCTTTCAACATGTTGCGACGTAAGTATTGACTACGAGTGAACTCTAAGAGACTTTTTTCCCCCGTCATTAGATGGTTTTATAGTTACTCCATCCACATTTATGTACTTCTAATGGCGTTTAGAGTTTTTTCGAAGAAATACGCAAACTGGTATATGACGAGAAAAAAATATAAAATCTAACGATTTATTCAAGGAAAAAAGAGGGGAAAAATTTGAATAACTGAATTATTTGACAAACCAATAGTTTTCCAAAATTGAAATAAAAAAATATCACAAAGGCTTTCTCTAATAGACGAAGAAATTGGTGCCGAAAGCTTATTCCATCCTCTTCAACCCAGTCCTCATTTCTCAAGCTCTGTGTACCTTCATTGTGTGACTAGCCGGTAAAATACACGTATCGTTGTGCCCATGCCTATTTCCGGAATACACCATTTTAACACGCGTCGTCCAATAGACTACGCCTTTGTAGTTACGTCAGTGATATTTTTAGTGCTTTATTCGCTAATATGGTAAATAATAAATACAAAATTGTCTCGTAGCATTTAATTTTTGTTCCGATCATTTAGCAATCTTAATGGGTCGAGCGTAATCATACGAAAGATCGCATGACGAAGTACTTCTGCGGACGCTTCGCAAAAGCCGGCGCAGAACCAAGAAAGTGTCTGCTGTGAGCGTCAAGTCATTTAGATATATCTATAAAACCCTTTAAAATGTATTTTATAACTATTTGTCATACACTCTCAATCCATTAAATTTAGCCTTTCATTGTAAAAATGATTTTTTCTTTATTTTTACCCAAAGTTACTCTGCCAGAATACGCCTTTTTAATAACCCTCAGTACAGTAAGTCTCTTTAACCTATGGTTAAAAACCGTTGTTGCAAAAATGTTACATATAACACATACAAAACCCATTACATTGGTTGAAGTACATTATTATTAAATTACGTTTCGACCAAAATTTCTTTGGCCTCAATATACAACCAACCATATTTATCTCCTTCTCAAAAAACATTTGTGAACACAGCATCAAGCACGTGTCTGATGTGAAAGTCGTACTTTAGGTGTACATACAAAACCATTTAGAACCACTAGTTACCATACATTTATCCCAAATTGCAACAGAACGTCCCAAACTGATGAATCCTAGATTACAAAGGCGTCGTCCGTTAGTCGACGAATCTAGCGCCGAAGGCATACCCCACGTCCTTCCCCTCACTCCCCATTTCTCAAACTCTGGGTAGCTTCATTGTGTGACAGAACTATAACTAAACTCCAATGAAATATGGAAAATTGTACGTATTCTTAATAGCAGGATATGTGTTTACCAATTTCATACCGTGACAATAAATTATATAAATTTTCACCACGTATTGATAATGGTTCAAAGAAATTAATGTTCAATTCTCCTTATCAGCTTCACAACTTTTTGTCAGTTAAATGACACCACGAAGGACATTCCTTTATTCGCGAAGTCTTGTTTTGTATCCTTTATAAATTACATGTTTATTAAATATGAAAATAACTTAAGAACTGGGGCATTTCAACAATTACCAGCAAATCCACACCGACAATTTCCAGCGCGTCGTCTTACAATACCAAGAGGAAGCAACCCAACTCCCTGCTTGAACAAACACCTTACCTAGCGCTTCATTCGGCCAGAGCAGAAATCACCGCCGCTACGAGGCTGCCAGTGCGGCGCGCCTGGCGGGCTGCTGCTGCCGCTGCCGCAGCTGCTGCGGCGGCTGCCTGAATGCGTCGGCGTTGACAAATACGCGCGCGGGGGCGGTAAATCAGGTCGTCCGCCGCGGCGGGCGCGCTGCCGACGCCGCCGTTTCCACCGAAACCCCAACCCGCCCGCGTCCGAATTCCCCGCGGCTGCCGACGTTGCCATCAGGTTGAGGGCGTTACCGAAACTACCGTTACACCCGCACGACTACCGGTGCCACGTGGCCCTCCAGACACGCCTTCGCGCGCCGGCCGGCTTCGCGGCCGACAATTGTGCTACGATGCTATGCCTCTGTTGGAGTCCGTTAATAATCTGAGACAGGGCGGCATCTCGTTATTATGATGTATCGTCCTGGTCGTTATAGAATCGTAGTCGGTATTTTCAATCACGCCAGTGTAGTACGTGTGTAATTTCTGATCATCTAATCGTTTCATTTTATAGTGCCTTGTTTCACTGTATGTAATTATATGGATTCTCTTGTGGTAGACTATTACTTTCATATCAACTAAAACACAATGGTTTCTTAACAGGTTTGCAAAACAAACTTCCTCTAAAACATTCCATTCTTATTTTGTGTCTTATAAATTAGGAAGTCGTCACCACCCTCACTATGTTTCAGCGGGCGTCAACCATCTCTTTCTAGAACCTTTAGCACATTGTATCACTTCACCGCAATCATCTTCGTCTGTTTTTTCACATCGCTTTCACAGACAAAAATGTTATTCGGAGAATTTACATCGCTTATAAACTCGTCACAGGTATTATCTCTTCACTTATCACCAACAACTCTTTCAGACCGACGTTATTCGCGTTTGTGTCCCTGGTATTGCTGATTATTTAGCAGCTTTTACCTTCCCAAAAAATTGGAATCATTATTTCATCATGATCTCTTCAACATCACTCGTATCTCACTGCTGTCACTACGGCATCTTCTACCTTCGAATTCATATCCAAATTCTTCGTTGCCGACATATCATTTCTGCTGCTTATCTCGCGTTTACTACTTTTCCTGCTGACCTGCTACCTCACCTACCACAGTTCACCACAGATACTTGGTTGACCTCAAGAGGTCGCATTTTAAACTCAGATGTCCAAGTTTAACTGTCAAGACATTCCTCATTGGCAACTTGGACTATAATGGACGCGACGTCTCCCACATAGCCAAGAATCTGTTGACTCCGGCCACGGAAGCCCCCGCGTTCGCCATTTCCTACCCCCCCCCCAAACCACCATCACCATCACCACCGCCTCCTTCCCGCAGCGTGGGCTAGCGCAGCGCAGCCGTCACGTGTCCTTGATTAATTGCTGCGCGCGCGCTGCGCAGGCACGCGCGCGCGCGAATTGAAACAGATACACCACCCCGCCCCCCCCGCCCGCGTTCCGCCATCCTCGACGCCACCGCGCGTAAATATGAGGCGGCTTGTCTTCCCTCAGCACAAATTCAGCTGGCTTGTTGCGAGCCGAGGGAAGAAGCAATTACGAGGAAACTGATCGTCGGATAATTTCAAGATGGCGCGGTGCGAAAAACGTCTGGATGGAGACGGGGTGGGAGTGGGGGCCGGGTGGTAGGGGAAAAGAAGCGCTTCTTTCGGTCGTGACGCGGTGGGTGGTTAGGTTCGGGAAGATTGCGCCCTGTCGCGTTCTTAATATCAAGGTGCGTTAATAACATCCGGATTTGATTTACGGCGCGATCGGGAAGAGATTACGAAATCTCTGAGCTGCTGCCACCGGGGCGGAATGCTGAGAGGGTGCCGCGGCGTAATGCAGTTCGTGATGACGCTGATGAGGCCTTCGCAGGGCGAACGCAGACGAGGGGAATTCGTTGTTTCTGTTTAATGCTTGAGAAGCAGGTTTAATGTTTTGACTTTCAAGATATGAAATCAGCTATGCAGCTCTTGCAATCTAACCATCTCAAAAGACACAACCAAAAATCTTAGCGTTTTGGGAAAATGATATTATCCGTTCAAAAATAATTGTAGACAATGTAAGCTTAGAACAAGTTCTAAATTTTAATTACATATGATGTAACATAGAAGGTCAGAAAGCCATTGATAAAATATTAGCTCGATTTCATCTGTCGGACCATACACCCAACTCAAAGACAAGCCCCGTAAAGATACTAGAATCAAATTTTATTAAACATTAGCTCTCCCGATTTTTCTTTGTGGCATTGAGTGCTGGGTTCCAAAGCAGAAAAGACTATGGAAAATTCAGAGCTCAGAGGTGAGGTACCTTCGAAGAACAAAAGGCTGCATCTTCGAAGACCAGATAAGAAATGAAGAAATCAGGCGAGAATTGAATGTGAAAAGCACAAATAACATAATGGGAATGAACTGGAAGAAGTGGCAGCAGTACTTAGAAAGAATGGAAGAAACAATACTGCCAAGATTAGCATATGCTTACAAACCAAGGGGGAAAAGAGATATGGGAAGACCCAAGAAAAAATAGAATGATACAGTGATGACGGAACAGGCGTAAGCCTAACCCGGGAAGTATAGAAGAAGAAGAAGAAGAAGAAGAAGAAGGAGAAGAAGAAGAAAATATAAAAGTTAGCAATGTAATAATTATGTAAATGAAACATTAATTTCCGTTGTTTTCGATTATTTTGATGGACAATTGATTTATTAACTATGAAGTTTTTATTAATATAAAATATTACAATAGGTATCGCAGAATACAATAAAATAAGAAATACCGCAGATAAATAACGTTAAATTTATTCTTCTATTCTTCATACACTATTCTAGTAGAAACAAGTATATCTTAAGTTGAACATGTGATAATATTGGAATATAATGTAGAATAAACTTTTCGTACATTGGAAGAAATTAAATTCGCACAATCATATAAAGAAAATAATACTATGTAGGATAAGCGCAATCAAATAGTGGCAAAAATAAACAGTCTTTTAAAGAAACAGGAAAAAGCAGCCGCGGATTTTTTTGTTGAATTCACAAACACTCATTAAGGAGCAGTTGTACAATCCGAGTTTAAACGCGATCCACCGTTTAAACTCGGTTTCATGTCCTCTGGCTGGTTGTACAACTGGCAATGATCACTAAACACCGTTTATACTCAAGCCGAATCATATCATCCGATCTTTAGAGTTTAAAATAAGTTTTGTCTGTTCCCTTGGAAACATAACCTTAAAATAGTAGCCAGTAGTAGCTTGGTGACGACTTATGTCGAAGTAGCTAATATGAAAACTGCACGATTATCCGACGATAAGGACTTTGAAGAATTCTTTTTCAAATACGCGTTCTCGTGACAGCCAAAAATATTTCGTCCTCGTCCAAATCATTTAAAAAGCTCCTTTCAGAAAACTAGATAATTGACTTCAGATATAATTGACGTTCTTTATTTTCAGTATATATTAATAAACAGTCTTCTATATATTAGAATAGTTAGCGTTTTATTGACGTTGTCTTCAAGCAGTTGCATGGGCACGTCCGCGAGTTGATTTCGATAGTGACGTCATGTGGAGAAACCATTGCACATCCACGCATTTCGCTCTACCTCTTATTCTAAAAATCTTGGATTGAATCAACTACATAAATAAAAGTAAAGAGATCATATAGCGACAAAGACGCTGTAGTACAAATTCATCGTTTTTCAGTTGATCGCGTTTTTTCGATAGTTCGGAATACACAACTTTCTCAACCGAAAGTCAAGCATTCGTTTAACTGAACTGTCAGTTAAGTTTGATGAACAACTGAGATGACATTCTGAACGGAAAGTTCGCCGATCTGTAGTCTAAACGTCGGCTTGTACAATTACTCCTTACATTATTGTATTACTCCAATAGATGATAAAATTTTTAAAAACGTTTTCTATTCTACTATTTAAGAAAAAAATTATTAAAATGAATAACATATTGTGATCAAAATTTCAAAAAAAAATTAATTTCCGGCTTACAACTACAAGGACGAAGGAAATCAAAAAGAATCAATATTATTGACAGACAACAATCCGGATTTTTCAATGAATTTACACATAAAAACACCATGCTCATATAGCATATTACAGATACTGATCAATAAATATATTCATTACCTGCTAAAAAGTCCCCAAAATTCTCCAAGTTTGCGTGTACTCACAAAAAAGACAAAATCCATCAAAAATTAAATCACGCGCGAGACACGCATTCTGGGCTCACACGTGCCGCGGCGGCCGCGGGCGGCGCGGGCGGTGCAGGGTTGCCCGCCACGGGCGGGGGCGGGGTAGGTTGACTACGATGCGCGTAGACGGCGGGGGCGGTGCAGCCGGCTTTATCACAGCGATTACGCGGCGGGCCTGCCGCAAGAGCGCAGTGCCTGCGGCAGGCGGAAGCGGGCGTGCGCGCGGTCGTTGCGGGTGGGAGGGAGGGAGGGGCGGGAGGGGAGGGGCGGGAGGGGAGGGGAGGGAGTGCTCTGCCACGGCGAGCGCTCCCATTTGTACAGCGCGCCGCCCACCTGGTGGCCCCTGGCGGAAGGTTGGGCCCCGGTCGACTGTCGGCGACGGGGATCGAACTCGCCCACCGATTCCTCAGGGAGTTCCACAGGGTTGCGTACGCCACCGTTTAGATGGAAGGCGAAATGTGAAAGTTACTTTCGGTGGATTCGGGGATGGGCTCATCCATTTGGTGGCAAAATCTCTTTTGAATCTGGATGAACGAGCATGCTTTGTTTTCTTATGTTTCCGACTATCTGTCCAATAAAATACGAAGTTGATTCGAACATATCAAATATTAAAATATCATCAGAAAAATGTATAGAAATATGCTGAATACATCTGAACGTGTTTTTCAAAGGAAAATGTGTCCCTTCTGTTGAACACTTTTCAATTTATTAAGACTAACACCCCTCCTTGCAAAATAATGTAATTCTATGTAAGCAAGTGGAGTAACATTACTCTTCAATAGATATAATCATGTTATTTCTTTCTGAAGTATTGGGGCAGTTATTATGCCAAAAGGGTCTCAAGAAATATTACAGATATTCAGAGCAATGTATCTTGAACTGCTGAAAATCCATCGGCAAATAAACATAGAAACATTGATAAAATTGACTACTTAAAACTGATATTGACTGATATTGAGGTACTAACATTCTAACAGCTCATTATCTTTATCAACATAAAGCCTCCTATCGCCCTTTTATAGACGTTGGAATAGGTCACAAGCACATCCCTTCCCAGCAATACAGATTCACCTTCCCAACAAAGGTCCGACCTTATTCGATATTCCATTTTCATTTACGAATTGAAATGCGGGCAATATCTACCAAACGAGTTACCCTCAAAAGTCAAATCCGCATTTGCAGATAATAGTGCAAAACATTGCATCGGGGTTGTTTTGAAACAATGGTAGTTTTGTACCAGTCTCTGCTGATGCAATGTTGCATTGTATTCCGACTTTCAGAACAATGTCTGAGTACCATCACGGATTCTCTAAAAATACGGATGCATTTTGGGGTGTGTGTTTGTTGCATGTTATTGCTAAACTAGAAACTTGAAGTGTGTTGGTAGCTAAAATTGAAATTTGAAGGAAACATATAGCCAGGTAAAGGTAAAGGAAATATAAAGGTAGTGATGTAAAAGATTTCAAACTTTAACAAGAACAACCACAATACATCATAATTTTCTATACGACCACGTTAAGACTATCATTTGTGAAATAAAAATATAGAATAACCTATTTATTACATTCTACTTTCTTATTCCAAAGTTACATTCAGTGAATAGCTGACTATTAGCCTTATGGTCAGAAATTCACTCTACGTAAATGTGTTACAAGAACGACAATGCGTCATAAAAACAGATATTTATCTAGTATAAATATTATTTTTTGAGAAGATATTACCCAGATTAGTATACACATTACAGTACCTCATGCTGAGAACCTTGTACCTACTAAGCCAACACGAAAATCGTTACTCGCACAACCCAATCCCGTTATTATCCATTGTTCCGCAACGTGCCTCGCATTTCTAACGCAGAAAGGAGCAGCGATGGACCGAACCGAACGCTAGCGAGGCGCGCCGCCGCGATGTGCAAACAACATGTTATCCACCAACGCAACGAGCGCCTCGCTGCTCCGCTCGGCATGCAGAGCACCTCGGCGCTGACCTCAGCGGCGCCATCTGCGCCGACCGGAACGACGGCGCGCGCGAGGGCGCGTCAGAGGTCGCGAGAGCGGCCCCCGACCGAGGCAAAACACCGCTCGGGAATCGGCCGGGCGGAGCCACTCGCAGAGGGCACGCGGTCACGTTCCTTGCTTTGACCTAAGCAACATCGTTGACCCGGAGGGCTTAAAGTTCGCGTCACGACGTTGACGTTTTAGTTGGGTGGATTTCAACCATTGGACGAGAATCCTACTGGACGGCAGATCTGATTGCTAGATTTCCGTAGTTAATCCATGTGGTACTGCTCCGGCACATAGCGGAGCAGTAAGGTAAGGTAAGAAAATAATATAAGGTCAAGATTAATTAAAGATAATAGGTAGAGATACAATTAAAAATTTATTGTAATTTATATCTTATGTTGCAGGCAACTAAATCTAAAACAAGAGCTTGGACAACATATTACTGATAATATTTGTATTATTACACTGAATTAAATAATAAGATGCGCGTCATAATACATACATTTTAAAGATGTACTGGAGACTTATGGAATAAAAGTATTTAATTCTAAGCATGGAATAAAGATTCAATAAACTCATTAAAATAAAAAATATGTATATTCTAAACTAATTGACCACTTACAGTGACATCTGCTCGTGTGTCTTCAATGTGAGCGATGTAGTGGTAATACTCACCTGAAACAAAAGATAGTCCATGCTTTAGTATAAAATATCATACAATATCCGTTTAGAATAATCAATATCTGTTATAAATTTGATATACTCTCTCAAAAAAATAAGATAATAAACGTGATCTGTGCAAAACCATATCGTTCAATAGAAAAAAAGGAAACTTCTAGTAAAGTGTTGGGGAATAACTTTTTAAAATGAGCTAACACAGAAAATGTTCTCCAGACCGCAATGTGTTGTTTCCTTTAGAAATAAAATATCTCATAAAATAAACAAAATAAATGTCATTACACTCTCCACTATGAAACTCTCAGATGTTTCTAATATCGGCACCACACGTGTTCAAGAGTTAACATTCAAATGTCAGATGTAGATATTACATCGCGGGCCTTTTGTTGTCTTCTGTATATTTTGAGTGTCGTACATAAATTGCAATTTTTGTGAGGGGTGTAAATCTTAAGGCAACTATCCTTTCGGATTTTTATCAGCTATTTATATATCTTCCCATATTATTTCAATGTAATACATGTGACATTGCTTAAGTTGAGTCATCGCAACAGCTTATCTCAATTATATCAGTAGGAATGAATGGACTTGTCGCGACAGCCCGTGAACGGGATCAGGCCTGCCGACGACATCCCTGCCTCGCGGCCATGGGGTCAAGGGAGTAGGTGTGGTTAGCACGTGGACATCCCCATGCTGTATTCCGATCTTCCCAACCTGAGAAGTGTATTTTCTCATCGTCACACAGCAACATATACTGGGACATTGCAAGGAAAACGCATACTATAATCTTGACTCGACCGGGAATCGAACCCGGGGCCGCGTACTGGAAAGCGATAATTATAAGGGAGGAATAAAATAAAAGGAAACCTATGGTATACTTTTTTTTACCACGCGTATCCTCTAAAACAATCTGAAAGTTGAAATCAACTTTAAAGCAATGTCTCACACAATATGCAACGGCAGCTGCAGTGGTGGAAAGATGGGAGAAGTTGGGTCGGGTGCGATAAGGAGACCGCTGCAATCGCAGTTTCTTCCCCTTTCCCTCGCCAGCGCTCTGCGGAGGTCTTAATTGAGGCTTCGAGGAATCGATAGCTACTTGTGGAGTGGCGCCGAAGGCACAGTGGTCGCCGCGGCCAGTGGAGTTGCCTTCCTCCACAGCGGACTTGGAGTCCTCTTCTGTCGATTGTGTGCTCTCGCGCTCTCCAAAGACACTTCGCGCCACTGGACCGTTTCTGTTTTGTTGTTTTCTGGGTTTTATTGTGTTCACTGTATGGTTAAGGTCAAAAGAAGTTAAGAAGTGTCCTTTCTTCTCTTTTGGGCCATACGATAGTTACTTCATAGATGTTACTGATAATTGGTAAATTTGATGTATAATTGGAATGATAAAACTATCTTAGAAGTGCAGAGGGTTATAAATGTTAAATATTACCTACTTCTAAAGAAAATAGATTATTTTAAAGAACTCTAATATTGTTCAGTAAAAAAAGGTATTTAAAAAAATAATTTCTACTGATAAGTTTTACTTTCGATTCATTTCCTGTAATGAAAAAATCAACTCTTTTATTTTGGTGTCAGTATCATGGCATTCCTAACAAGACACGATGTTTTAGTGGTTTCAGGTCAGCAAACATTTTTTTATCAATTCTAAAACTTGAGCGTTGCTGAAGACGGCATGGTGTTATGAAATGTATTCTGCTTCCAGCCAAAAGAGCTGGGGTGACAGGTTCTAATACCTTAGACGTATCTGATCAGGGAGTGCACTTTAAGGCAGAGGACAGTATCAATCATGTCGTAAACATATTAGAATAATAGAGTGAATTTTCTGATAGAAAAATTCAAAGTAAGATTTGAAATGCCAACAGTACTAAATTACCAAATATCAAAGAACGAGTGAAATTAAACTCGTAATAAAGTAAAAATCAAATAATAGTCCTAACAAACATTATTTCTTTACACACAGATTTTCGGCCCGCTTCTCTTCATATCCGAAAGAAACTAAATAAAATGTCATACGAACATGTTCCAGTTGATGAAATGACAAATAATCAAATTACAACCCTAACATAAAGCAAATTGCCTAACATTTGTGAAAAGAGTGTAAAACATCTATATGCTACTCACCAATCAGAAATTTAATTCGGGATTGATGAGTTGTAAAATAATTCATTTCGTGACGAAACCGATGGTGGAAACTGATATTTGACAAATTAGAAAACGTTTTCATTAAAAAAAACTTATGCTTGGAAACGTTCACGTGTCAGTTGTCGAACACGGCACAATTTCGAAAAGAAGTAGTCATATGCCACGTCGGAATTGAGATGATGAACTCCACAGATATTTTTGCTTCAAAACACCTAAGTCGTTCCTAAACCTACGTTCCACTCTCAGAATCTCTTGAAATCCTTGAGCCAGCTGTAGCATAGCAACCAATGATAATCCGTATGCATGTAAAATTGCATAAACAGTTTCATGAAATATTTAACCAATTCTCAATTTTCATGCACATGGCAATTAGCAGCTATAGAAATCCATATTTCGCGCTTCACCAGATCCTCCCATTCCGGTCACAAAACCGATCTGAGCCATTCCTCACTTGCGCCACGTCTAAAACACAGAGCGGTCACCTCCAGAGCGGCGGATCCTTCATTCCACCCCAGGATGCTACTAAGCCCCGGTGTCCCTCTGCCCGATGCAGCGGACTGCGGCGGCATCCGAACGCATAATTCCCGCGGCGCGGCGCCACCTCCGCGCAAAAAGCACGCGACCCGTCGGCCCCGGGCGGCACCGGCACTTCCGGCACGCCCCCTCCCGCGCCCACGCTACCCTCCCTCGCGCCCGCCACCCGTCTCGCCCCGGGCGAGGGACGAAACACGCTGGGCTCTCCGCGCCCACAAACGGAAATAAACAGTTGGGTCGCTATTGTAATACTTGTGGGACTACGGCATAGAGCAGATTTCTCATAGCACGGAACCGCCATGAAAAATTATAGAAATTGTATTAAAAGACCTAATATTTCAAGTGCCTTTCGCATTGGCGTTAATTTTTGCACTCTCTTTTTCTCATTCATCCTCTCTCTCACTCCCTCACCCTCTCTCTTTTCCTCCATCACTCAATTTCTCCTTTACTTCTACTTTCTCTCTCTTATTTTCTCCCCTTTTCCTCCGCACTTCCGCTCCATACTCTGTTCCTCTCACAACCTGTCCCTCTCTCCCCCTTTCTGTTCGTCACAATACCCTGCTTCACACACAGCAAAAAACGTATTACGTTTTAGAACTCATTACATAAGGAAACCCGATTTTTTCCTGTTCATGCATTGCTAATAATTTGAAAACGTCAGGAGTCAGTATGTAATAGGCTGCCCGGGAGATGCCGCGTCCTAAGCACAGATGCCATGCATTTCGCTCGGAGGAAGGTCGCAGCGCGACGATCTAAACGTTAGTATTTGTGCCTAGGACGCAGATGACAGTCGAGTAGATGATAAAAAATTGTGCATTTAATCCATTCATTCTTATGGATGGATTGATACATTAATATCTACCGACAATGGTAAAATCTATTGCCCCACCCTTATTGGGCAATTCGTTGTGAAGATAGCCGCAACGCGCGCTGCCATGACACTTGGCATCGCATTATAAAAGTTTGCTGTTTTATAAATTTTTGTTACTCTCATTTATACTTGTTAAATGTAGTTTTGTTTTGTAATGTTTTCATGTTTCAATTAATTTGTAAGGTTGTCATGTCTCGTATCATTTCCTAAAATACCTGCGTATCACGGTTCTTCAAACTTATAACACAAAACGCTGAATATAGCGGAAATATCAAAGTGAAAACAGGCCAGAATGTGTAAAGTTTCAAATAAAGATCAGAATGATTTAAGGTATGGATCTACATATTAGAACAGGTATTTCCACACGCGTAAGCTTTGAAATCAAATAATGTTTAGCACAGATATAACGTACAAAAAATGACAATACTTCATAAAACATAATGTGAGATCTCGTTACAAAAATAATTGAACACTTTGTAGTGTAATTTATTCCTCAATCAAAAAGAACATTTTGCAACATTTGGGAAACGGGCATCTCTCCCTAAATAAATTATTATTACGTTTATGCAACGAAAGATTTAACAAGAGTTATTATACACATAATGAGTTCATGGAATTGCTTACGTAATAGTTTACTATTTTATTAGCAATAACATTTTTATAGATTTTCCAGAAACGTTTGTTAGCTCAAATATTTGCCTGAAAAAATCAAACAGCTTTCTTTATACCAGCGCCTGGTCGTTTGGCCACACTGTGTGTCGTTAAGACGCGACCCGGCGAAGCGAGTTGGCGAGCAAGAAAGTGAAAACGCATTCTTTAATTACTTCCGGAGGGTCGAGGGCCCACTTGGAAGGCGAGAGGGGTCGCGGCGTTGTAAAACAATTTAAGAAAAGGGAGTTTTGCTTTAGCTCCAGGGGCCGGCCCTCACAGCCGGAGCCATGACGATACGGCTACTGCCACACCGCACTACTGCCGCCGCCGCCGCCGCCGCCGCGGTCGTTGCCGGTACCGTTTCCGGGACCACGCCCCCTTTTCCGACTTCGCAACATCGCCCTCTGGAGACGCCGCCGCCGCCTCTGAGCTCCGGATGCCGTTATCGCCGTCTCTGCTGCGGCGCTAATCGACGCTTCAGGCCCTTGTTCCTGCGTAGTAATGCCTCCCGGCTTCCGCTTTCGACTTTCTAACTCTTAGCGTCATCCCTCAGGAACTCCGCTTTGCTTTCGTCTCCCCACGCACAAAAAGAAATATCACTCTATTTTTTGCTCCCTTTTTGCTTCATTCCTAGTTAGTGTGTCTTTGTCGGGTACCGCACACATCGTCAATCGTGTTTCAAGGGCTTCGTCTCTACTTGTTAATGTTTGGGGTGAATACCAGAATTTGGGGTGAATAATAATTTGGGGTGAATGCCAGAATTCGAAAGATTAGAACGCGAAAGGATGTAGGTGTTGTAATGGCTTAAAAGACTCCGGCCTAGCCACCTAGGATCAAGTAAGCTAATTTGTTTGTAATAATTACCAATTAAATAAAATAAATACTTGTTAATGTGTTACAATTTTTCCAAAGAAGAGCATTCTAATCATTAACTCACACGAGTATTATTTTAACAATTCAAACCACGAATATTTTCTTACATAACAGTCCTCTTTCGTACACAACAACTATACAGAGAACATGTAAAGGACTTCTCCAAACTATCTCTGCATTATCTTTTTTGTACTTCTGCTATTCAATGTTTACCTTTATCCGTTATTTCCTTTGCCATCCTTTCTTTTTTATCCACCCCGTACATTTCTTTTACTTTGTCCTTCGTACGCCGCTTCCAATGTTATGGCCGTCTTTGCTATTCTCATTCCCTCTATTATTCTTACTTTCACTGTAATCCCTCTCATATCTTCCGGATCTACACAAGCTTCACAGTCACCCTTGTTTCCGCTCCTTCATAATCTCTTCCCTCCGCGTCCATTTCGCTCCGCAAATCTTCGTAGCTCCCGGCGCCGTCACGACTTGCATATTAAAAAAAGCGCGTCCGTGCTTTAAGTCGTTTCTGCGCGCCGGGATGAGAGCAAGCCGGGATGCGAGCAAGCCTGGTTGCGAGTAAGCCTGTAAGAAGCGTCCTTCCGGCAGGAGCTTGCGAAACGGGGATGTCTCCGGAGGGAGGGAGTCACTGCCCCGCGCTGCGTACCTTCCGCTGCCTGGCCGACTCGCGCCATGCAAACCGACCTCAGTCGGCAGCTGCATCAGTTAATGCGGCCTCCAGGGGAACTGTGTAACATTGTGCACTTTGTGGTATTAACGTCTGTTTATTGCAGATTCAAAGGGAACGGCCAGATATTACGCACTCGACGGAGTACATTTAGGTTGGTACGGATTCCAGGCCAACGAATAATATTGTGTATTTTATGGTATAAAAGGTGATTAGAACGTATTAAATAGGACGATACAATTTTACAGATTCTGTGGCATGAAAGTCGGATAGTGAGGATTCAAAGTCGGTACGACATCGTGGTTCCAATGATGTAACACCACGCACCAGTGGGAAGTTCCTGCACTCACATCTGACTTCTAGAGATCAGACCCGCGAACATTTTCAAGTGCATTCTTGAATTTTGATCAGTATCTAATGGCAGAAATACAGCTACCCAAACGAGCAATGTAATCGTACTGAGGGAGGATGCTAAAAATGGTGAAAGAGAGTATTTTTTTAAGGTTACTCTTATTGAAACATTTGTTCATTACTCCTGTAGCTTTATTAAATTCTTATTGACCGAAAGCACACTTCTTGTGTGTTTTAGGCTAGATTAAAAATATGACTGATATCTCAACCCCTGGGAACTCGTGTTTGGAAGAACTGCAGTGACGTCAGTTGATACTCACTTTGATAGCCATCTCAGTTGGTTAATATTACTATATTTAGTTTGGGATAATCCGTGGATCTCTTCTAGTCTCGTTAAGCGCCTCTCATTAAGAAATATTCCATCTGAGAGCGGCCTCAACCAAGCCTCGCTGACGGCTGGGCCGGAGGAGGGGAGGAGAGGAAATTTATTATAGGAGTATCTTGCATTTAATCTACTCGCGTGATAAATTGTGCCTCGTTAATAAAGCGTCGCTGTTTTGTGAGAATTTCGAATTATGAGCTCTGATTGACGGGGCTAATAAAGGTATAGACGCAATCGCAGAAATAAATTCGACGTGATTATTCAGTGCATTGGAATGCGCGATAGTACTAATGAACGCATGGGTGGGTTGGCTGCTGTGAATTAATGATTCATCGAAGATGAGTGGGAGACACATAAATAAAAGCAATAATTGGAAAATTATATAATATGATTTAGTTTTGACGAAATTATATGAAAACAATAAATCAAAGATTATGAGTGGTAATAAGGCCGCCAAACCAAATGGAGCGCACTTACGAATTCAATGCTCTTTCATTCTGGCTCTCCCTTCTTTCTTTCTTTTTTCTTTCTTGTAAATGAGCTTAATGGAGCGTATGCGACTCGGAAGCGTTCATTCAACATTCGTTGGGGTTGTTTTTTTTCATTCTTATATTTTATTATTATTATGATTATGATTATTATTTTTATTATTATTGTTATTATTTGTAGGATTATTAATTATTATTAGCCCGCGGCAGCAAACATGTTGCTGAATAAAACCACACAAAATGGTTTTACAAAATGTAGCACGCACACTTCTCAAGAACAATAAATAAAATATTCTAGTATATCTCTGCAATAAATAAAATCTTTTAAAAACCAACAATAATTTCATTATTATTATTATTATTAATGTTACCTCTATTCATAATTTTCAGTGCGGAAAAAATACAGCATCCTTCCTCCAGCCATGAGAGATGTCTGTAGGTTTGTTAGATACATACAAACTCGAAAATACGCAAAATCATGAAACAGATTTGATTTTTAAAGAAAAAATTAAATATTTGATTGTATTATTGTGCGCATTATAGTGAATTCTAATACTCAGAGCGTCTCGCTGCTTACGGCACAGCTAAATGCATCCGACTTTGCTTTTTACGCGTTACGTTATGGAACATAACTTTTTTATATTTATGATAGTATGCTGTTGTTATACTGTGTTTATTCCAGTATTCACGAACACATTTTTTTGTAAAATATTTAATTTATTGCAGTTTAACAAGAGTTTTTTTATATTGTTTCTCTAGAGAAGTGCGCGTGCTACTTTTGGGAAAACCATTTTGCCTGGTGTTATTCAGCAACATGTCTGCCGCTGCAAGCCATTAGTTAATAATAATCGTACAAATAATACTAATAAAATAAATAATAATAAGAATAATAATAATGTCATTATAACAAAGTAGTTTTCTTATCATTATAAATCAATCTATGACAGCAAACTGGGAATGACATTAATTTCTTTAAAAAATTGCAGAATTAGTTGACCACATATTGCTACTTCGCAGTAGTTTTCACAATCAGAAAAAATTAAACATGATGTAACGAAGGGACACAATTATTCACAGAATACAATCTCAACGAAGGGATATATTTTCGCAATTTTAGACGGTTTTGTTGTCAATACATACCATATTGATCTCAGAATTTCTTCAAGTAGGAAGACATTACATTCTCACTTTAGAAATGTGAAATGTAGAACTTTTGATGTAGAAATTGCTGAATATGTTCATGCTAACGGTCTTTCTAAAACCGTTGGTCCAAACACAAGTACTCTCACAGACTCAACTCATATAGTCGCACAAAAGTAACAGAGAACTTTAAGAGAAATCATTGTGTTTGCTTTTCATTTGCTCAGAGACAAATAAGAATAAAAGTATAAATACGTCCCGGCAAGCTGAAAAAGCCAAAAAGAAACGACGAAGTAAAAAAAGCGTACTTCATTACACCAAGAGGCCGCACTTTTGTTTAAACGTCTGAGTCTGCAGCCGCAGCCTTTTCGCGAGCAGAAGCCATCGTCCGTCGCTGACAGTAGGGATTCGAGGTACCCCCTTGACTTCATCTCGCTCTTCTCACGCCTTCTCCCATATTTTCTCCCCCTTGTCTTCACTACGCTTCTTCTGTCCTGACTCTCAATACTCGCAATCTCTCTTTCTCTTCTTCTTATTTCATGCCTTTATATTTTCACCAACTTACTGTCTTATCAGCCACTTCTAACTTCATTATGAACACCTTGTTCTTTCTAAAAAAACTCATCCTCTTACAATTCGTTCTTTTCTATAATAAGTTATATTTGGCTCAATTCCTTCCTCTTTTATTTTTTCACCTTCATATGCTCATTTTAGTTCCTCCATCATCCGTTTCTTCTCTCTGTCCCCTCTTTTTCTCTATTCCAATCCATCACTATCATCCTCATCCAAGTGACTGCACAAAAAGAATGAAACACGGTTTCTGGTAAGGAATTCAAATGAGAGAGAGAGAGAGAGAGAGAGAGAGAGAGAGAGGGGAGGCGAAAAAAACAGGACATGTGTGCGGAGCGCGCCAGTTAATTAACCTGGGCGGCCGTGGGGACGGCTGCAGGTGGAGCGGGCGCGCCGCGGAGGCCGCGCCGAGCGCTGACGAGGCCGGGGAATGAGGGACGCTGCATTGGATGTCGCGCGTCCCGCGGGGCCGGCGCGGCGGTGGAGGTGCAGGCGGTAGTGATGGCGGAGGTGGAG
>BOPP01000022.1:7300088-7335140 GCA_017312745.1 Gryllus bimaculatus
GGCAGAGGCGGAGATGGAGACGATGGCGGAAGCGAATGCGATGGAAGGGGCTATGGCAGCGGCAGTGGCAGTAGTGGTAGTGGATGTGGAGGCGGAAGCGGAGGTGGAGGCAGAGGTGGAGGCAGAGGCTTAGGCGATGCAGAAGCGGTGGCGGCAGCAGAGGCGGAAGCTGAGGCAGACGCGAAGACGGAGGCGATGGCGGAAGCAAAGGCGATGGCGGAAGCGAAGGCGATGGCTGCGGCAGTGGTATGAGTGGCGGTGTTACAGGCACGAGAGAGGATAGGGCAAGAGCGTGGGCGGTGCGATGACGATGTAGAAGGGGATCGCGGAAGGGGAGGCGGTCACGGCGGTGGCGGACACGGGGCTGGGAGTGACGGTAGCAGTAACGAAGGCGTGGAACGTGGCAAGGAGCGGGGGGAGGAGCGGACTGCGGGGGCCTTGGCGGTGACTAGAACGGGAGGGTTGACCGTGAGTAGAGCGGCGGCGACGGCGGTAGCGAAGTCCTTCGCCTCCCGAAGAAGCAGGGCATGCAACGGATCTTGCAGTAAAACGTTTTCTGGAATGACCGGAAAAATGAGACAGATGTTCCCAGGTAGCACTCATTTTACACATATTAATTAATGCTTCGAAAATTGCTACCTGACATAATACAGTTTTGAATACTAAATCATAACATTCTTCGTTGTATAGTTTGTTAAAAATCATATGTTGTTTTTATTCTGGTGGCACTTAAATTACCATATTTACGCAGGATTTTACATTCAGTCGCCTTTTTTTAGATGAAGTTATAGTGCATAATTAAAATTTCAGTAATTCGTTTAACTATCCATATTAAAATAAAATACACAATAAGTATCTCTATGAATTACTAACGTTGTATTTCTCGTTGTTTGAAATGAGGGACGCAACCTAAGCGCAATACGCCAGTCAATAGAATGTTTAATACTCGTATCAAATCCAAATGATACCTGTACAACTACCTATACTTATATCATTATCTACGACAATTTACAATTGTTCCGTCAATATTTTGAAATTATCATGATCGATACTACTATGTTCTGGAAAATTGTCTTAGAACATTGTACGCACGCAGCAGATAATTGGTTAAAAGGGCATTGCAGACGGCAATTGTGGCAATGAAAAAAGGGCTGTAAACGGTGTAAACTGAAACACTGTACGATCAGCAGCGACACGAAATATATTCTTTATAATGATCCTTAGTTGAAAATCATTTGTTATATCAAATTAAAATATAACATCTGGGAATATTTATGATTTTTCATACTAGCATACTACATCAAAGTCGCCTCAGGCATTTTAACTTGCAGGTACGCTCTCTGAATCAACCAATGGTGAGTGAGCTACAAGCGTTGAAACAAGACAGCTAAGTCAATATAACATGAAAATAGATGGTGGTGTTCATATATGTGACCAATGAGGGGTATAGAACTGTAAAACAGCAACGTTTCACTACAGGGCTTTGTAACTGAGTATGTGCCATATAAGCGAAATTGTCGCAATACTGATAGAAAATATGAAGAAGATGAAGAAAATATACGTGCTGTCAAATAAACGAAACTTGAACGGACAAACCTTTGGTTATTGCGGCCACGTCAAAAAGTGACTGCGGCACCTAGCTAATAATTCTGAAATATGCCAAAAGTTAATACATAGAAGACACCAAAGCAGTGAATATAGCCATAAAAGCAGTGAATATAGCCATAAAAGCAGTGAATAGCAACCGAAACTGCAAGGTCAAAGAGTACGTCAAAGGAGCGAAATCCGCAATTTCGATGAGAACATTGGCAATAGAGCGAGGAGCGAAACCTGCAGCGAGCTGCAACCGAGCAAAAGCCGCAAGTAGCCAAAGTCGGGCGTGTGACGGCCGTGGTGAAATGAGGTGGAGAAGTCAGGTACGCAGTGGAGATGTCGAGGAGGAGGGAAATAAACGGATAGAAAGCCCACAGGGAAGGGAGTAGAGGAATGGAAAATGAATGACGGGAAGAAGAGGAGGAGGAATGAGTAGAACCAATAATGGAAAATAGTGAGAAAGAAGGAGACGTGACGAGATGTACTGGAGGGGGAAGAAGGGATGGAAGAAGAAGGGAGGGGAGGGATCAGGGTGGAAGGCATGAGATAGTAAGGCAGGGAAAAGAAGAAGTGAAAGGAATGCGGCAAGAAAGAAGAGGACAGGAAAATAGAAGAAAACGGGCGATGAAAGGGTGAGTAGGGAAGGAAAAACCGGATGGTAGGGAAGCAATAAGCGTAAAGCAAAAGACAAACGAAGGAGGGATAAGGAGAGAGGTGCGGTTCGGGGATGAGAGGGGCGGCGACAGGAAGGGGTGAAGGGGATGGGAGTGTAGGAAGAGGGTTGGGAGGGGTGGGAAGCGGAGGAGGGAGGGCTGAGAGGCTCCAGAACGCGCGAGTACCTGGTGAGGAGGATCGATCCCTGCCTCCTCCAGGCTGCCCTCGCCCGTTGGCCGCGGGCAGGAATTACTGCGCCATTGTACGCGGCAGCGGCACAGCGCCACAGTGGGGCGCATCGACTACTTCGGTCTATTTGCAGCCTGAAGAAGCCAACTCACGACGCTTTAAAAGCCGCACTGAGTAAAATGTATTTAAAATCCCAACAATGACTTCCGCGTTGTATTTTCAGTCTCGAGAAAAGCAAACAGATTTGCAGAAAAAGACTGAGAAAAAAGTATCTAAAACTAAGAACGTTCACATAGTAGAAATGATCGTGTCGATAAAAACTGAAATTTTTGATTGAACTGATCCCTGTTTAAAAGAATCGATTGTGTAGTTACGTAACAAACTTGCACGATGTTACCTTTTTAACATTTTTCACTAACTACCGGCAGTTGTGCACCGGAATCTATTCTCTGCAAACAATTTATTTTCAATGTGGCAAAACAGCTTGCAATGCAATATCCCCTGCACAGCCGATAAGATACGTAGAGTCACATCGTTTCTTGCACGCGTATGTTGATTTTTGAATCGTTAGCGCATGTTGACAGAAAGCCTTCAAAACTGAAGATAAACAAGGAACTATTTTATGGGTGATATAAGTATCTCTCGACGGTGGGTATGATGTATACACATCACTAACGGGAATAACTTACAATCACATTTATAATGTTTCTCATGTTTTTCTTTTCTATAATTTTCTGCCAGTTATACAATACAAGTAATACACTACTGCGTTGCACAATCACGCAAATACACACAAGCACAAACTAATAAGCATGCGAGCATAGTTTGTCGTATCTCTTACAGAATGATAATTTGTTATGGTGATTCATTTAATAAATATTTTCTTTTCTAAAAATTATTTATTTCGCTACTACGCATTGAAAAAATGTTACTTTATTTTGATGTAAGAGGTTTCTACCACTCCTTCTTAGCATGGCTACGATCATTAATCAATTTCTCTTTGATTGTTGGTGAAACTGTCGTTCTCATGTTCATAGAAAGTTTCTACAACAAACATTTTAACATTTTGTAACAGAACAGATCTTTAAGCTACAATGAAGCTTATTTTATTACAAAAAGAGGCCGTTCAGCAGCAGGGAAAATGAAATTATTTTCAAATTGACTTGTCGCTATGCGAACCGCGGAGAACAATAGCTGTCAGGAATTCTGCACGACCGAGGAAACTTTTGATTTGTCAAGCTGCTAATCGTCACGGGCAAATTCAGAAAGGCACTGTCAGGTGGCGCCAGCGACCGGGAAGGGCAAGAGTCACGGCAACCTTCCAACGAGTCCGTTATTCGCAGGGAGGCCACCGCGTCATGAGCGGGGGAGAGGGGCCGGCGGAACCTTTAAATACGGGAGATCCGCGTTTCCGATCTACTTGACTGTTTTTTCGGCTGCTTACTACTTGTAATTTAGACGAGTTCTTCTGCTACTTTTGGGCTGCTACTAACTTAATTTTACTATGTCGACGAGTTCGGTTACTGCTATTACTATGCCGACGTCATTGGGAGCGTCATACGTTTCAACGAGCTTCTGCCAGTGGGGCTCGCATTAATCGCCTGCTGAATTTTCCGCGAACGCGCTTGCTTCCAGCCTCTTTCATGCGAGCTTAGTTAGTCGCGGTATGCACGTGGCGTCTCTACGCATCGCAGTAGCTTGTACGCGCCACCTCATCGCCGGAGAACGAGAGTGAGGCCGCCGCAACCACGCGCATTCACACGGAGTCCGGATCCACTCGTCGTGTCCGCGAGAGGCTCAACGGATCCCCGCCACACTTCCGGACCTCACTTCCGAACCTCACTTCCGAACCTCACTTCCGAACCTCACTTCCGAACCTCACTTCCGAACCTCACTTCCAAACCTCACTTCCAAACCTCACTTCCGAACCTCACTTCCGAACCTTACTTCCGAACCTTACTTCCGAACCTTACTTCCGAACCTCACTTCCGGCCCTCACTTCCGGCCCTCATTTCCTGACCTCATTTCCTGACCTCATCTCCAAGCTACATCACATCGCCAGCCAAGAAGATGAACAATGGGCTGAGCTTGCCAAAAGGGCGGAATTTACGAACCGGGAAAGGGAGAGAGAAAAGGGTGTTATGATTTGGGAAAGGTGTGTGTGTTGTGTACGCCGGAAAGAGAGACTCTAATGTAAATTCTGTAATAAGTTCAATTAATTATTAAAATTAATGTACAGAAAATTATGAATTGCCAATAGTAGGATGAGCAGGTATCCCCAGCATGCAGGCGTCCCCTCTCCCCGTCACAGTTACAGAGGTCAAAAGCATCGTCTGCCAACTGAGAGCCGAGCAAGCTCCATCGCAGGGAGATAGGTCTTACTTCGACGCCTATCTTCGTGGGACCTCAACTTTCAGGTCCGTGTGCGGTTACAATATTGATTTCAAGGTTTCAGTATTTTAATACATTTGTTACCAATTTACTACACATTGAAAATAGCGCCATAGCAAAATTATATAAAGAAATGTTACTGATGATTTCTGGGATGATGGACCGTGGCGTAATGGACGGGTGGATGGGTTTCCAAACGTATCACCCACGACCGTGGCGAACAACGTTCAGTGGCGATGTGGTCTCGTGCGAAGCAAGCAGCCCAGAAAACAAGATGTGATTGACAGAAGAGATGGCAATTTGGGGCCGATCGCCTGTTTTGGCCCACTGCGCCGGACGGTGGCAGCAGTGGCGGATTATGCCTCGCGGTCGCCTCCGCAGCCTCCGGGCGCGCACTTCACAATGCGCCCCCCTCCCCCGTTAGGGCCCGTTGCGAATTTACGGACGGCCACCTGGCGGAGGCGGCCGTGCCGCGCCGCGCATGCGCCACGCACCAGCCCCGGCGCGGAGCCTGAAAGCTCATTACGTCGTAATCTGTGCTCGATGGGCTTCTTCGTGGGTACGTGGAAGAGTTATGAAGTTCCTGGCCACTCGACAGACGTAGGGAGATGTAAGAAGGAACCGCTTAGACAGCTACTGCTTGGTTGCTGCTCACAACATAACTGCGGGTTATGTCCATGCACTCAATTTGCCAATGCGTTCTTTTTATTAGTGCGTTTGTAAATGCTTTTAATCACCATCTCTTGCAATGCCATTCTTTTTCCGTCCTGCCAAGCTGGTCCCTTTTTAGAGTAACTCCTCTATAGCGATCTGTCTCAACAATAACTGTAACAATAATCATGTTACATTCGCATTATTTTTAGTATTATTATCATTATGATTATTGCCATTATTAATACTTACATTACTATTATCCTATTTATTTCAATGTGCAATATGATAAGGATAAGAAACGATTTTTGACAGTTTATTAGATATAGACACAAAAACTCCTGGAAGTGAGCTACTTCTTGACAGGGCTTTACAATTCTCCATAAAACAGGAGAGTTACAGTATTTCTCCTGTGTGAATTATGCTGTAGTATATTTTAATCATAACCTAAGAAACTATCATACCCAGTGCTGTATTTTATAATATCAGCTTGGTGAAATTGTGTTAGCAAAAGATTTATATATTTTGGAGGTATTTTGTAATTTTCAGAAAATATCAATTTAAAGTCAATCGTTTAACATAATTTTCCTATACATTTACGTAGAAAAAAATATAAATATATTTTATTCATTTTTAAAACATATATTCAATATTATTTACATTCCCAAAAACCTTGAAAATTAATTCTAGAGGATTCTTGAAGTATTAATTCATCTCCGGCGATTAGACCGGTTTCAAAGACGATGAAAGATGCCAGGTGAATTGTGTTAATTTTCAAATACGTATATAAAGGGTTCAGTTTATCGTACATGTACAGTAGTACTTTCGCAGACAAAAGACGCCTAAGAAATTGAAAGAATTAAATGTAAGAGTGAGGTTTTCACTTTAATTCTATGTAATTTTTCAATTTCATCAACTCTATGTCATACTGAATTACAACGTATTACCATACTGGGAAAGTGCGCTATTAATTTTTTTATACATACATCGTACATAAGCTACACAGTACCTCAGTAAATCAGTCCAGACACTTCTAAAACCTCTTTGTCGCATAGGCTTCCGTAACAGCCGTTATACAAGTTTATAGTTCATATCTCATGCATCAGCTGCGCCTGAATTACCGATTAAGGTGGATTTTCTTATTCAGAGAAGGAAGCGGGCCTTTAGCCGGATGGATAGCCGTATCGGGAATTTCCAGGCTGCAACAGAGGTGGGGCAGCTAGTAACGTGCGCAACAGCGCCGCAAGCAAAACCAGGAGGGATGTCAAAGATGTTGCACGTAAATAGCAAAGTACATCAAGCTGGTCCGGGAGGCCGAGATCGTAAAAGCAGCGAACTCGGACCGAAAAGTCGTGGGTTCGAGTCCCACCTCACGCGTGGTTGTATTTGTGTTCGTCCTTTCACCCCTTACCATCATCACATCATATTCACTGTAACCATGCCGTTAATTAAAAAAATGTATAATGAGTAGCCAGCTAGCATCAGGTATATGAAATGAATTTAAACAAAACACGTTTGTGAGTTTTCAAGTCTTTGAAGAGTAAGATTTAATGTTATTTCCGATGAACGAATATTATTTGAATTAACATTTTCTAGCTTTCTATTTTGCACATTGTCTGGCAAACATTAGTTAAGATGGAATCCAATATCAATTCCATTACTGGAGACAGCAGGGAAGTGTTGTAGTATGATTATTGGGAAAAAGAACGAAAGATAAATATTTAAAAACTTGTGATAGTATAACAAGACATACTTTCTCGTATTATTTTTATAATTTACATTACTAAGTATTGCAACATTTATCCTACTAATACTTAAGCCATCGATTGAAAAGCTCCATTCACCAAAAGAGTCGCAAGAGATTGAAAAACAAAAGATACAAATATTTTAAGTTTGTATTTTAAATTCAAAATGTTTCTATGAAAATGTGTTTTTAGATATTATATTTACTCTACTACGTTTTGCCTTCATAAAATATAAATAAAACATCTTGACGGTCCTGGTATTTGAATCACCGAGTTGTATCACCGAATCACTGAGTTGTACCGAGACATGCTGTTATTGTTACAAAAAGCAAAATAAATGTTTACATTGAAAAACGTTTGAGATTTTTGGAATATTCTGAAAACATCTTTTGAAGAAATACAAATGTATACAATTAAAAATATCTTTCTAATTAACGTGGAAGATGATACAAAAAGTTTATATACGTGTATTTTAAAAATGCAAGAGTTTTCATTGAAATATGAAGGGTTCGCCATCGTCCAACAACTTTAAAGAAAAAAAATTGGAGCAGTTTTGCTGAAAAATTGTCCCAGATATAATTGTAATAATTGTATCTGAAAATTCCGTTCAAAGTTGTCCGAATGGGATTGATAAGAAGGCCTGTTCAAACAATTCCCAACAATAACCCATGTACAACAAACATCAGAGATGGAGCCACACACGGAAGTCAGATGGAAATTGATAATGGAATATGTGGGAGAAACAAGAAAACCATAACGGCGGACCTCCTCCATACGCTACAAACTTCGGTCGAGGGCACCGTAATTCGACTCGCACTCCAGGGCATGAAAGACTAGTGTATCAAGAGCCGTATATTGCTCCACAGAGTAAAGAATTACGAAATTCCGTTGCAAACGGCGAGACGAAAGATCCTCTACAAACGTGGTCGCCGATAACAGCGAGCATGAAGGTTGCGAACCGCGGAACGAAATCCATACATCTTCGTAGGCAGACATACGTCTACGAAGCAAAATGCTCTTTAAAAGAAGGGAGTGATTACAGTAAATGATGATGAAATGAGTTGCGGGAGAGAAATGAAATTGTACATTGAAAACCGTTCTTTATCCACAACAAACGCAACGCAAAATGATCATGAATCGAGTGGCACTCCAAAAATAGAAGACTAACATTTCGCATGTTGCTCCACACGCTGATAATCATTACGAAGCAAAACCCAACCATTACGAAATTGCGTAATATACGGTTCAGATGTGAACGCAACGACGTGGGGTAAGGTTTCTATGCAAATGATGGAGGTCGATAACGCCGAGCACCGCAAATGCTTGCGGTGGAAGTAAATCTACGCGTGCCAAAAAGCGCGTAAGAAGTGGAGCGAATTTGGCAACGCGAATTTGTCGATCGAGCGCAGGACAGGAAGAAGCAAAAGTAGATGACGAAGATATCAAATGCTGATATAATTAGAAATAGAAACAAGAAAAAAAGGAAACCTTCTTCGCTTATTCCTAACTTCAGATAAAATTATCGTGATTCAACCTGTTCTCTAGTGAAAAAAACAAACAAGAAAACAAGAAAAGTTTCATCTTGTTTTTCATACAACTTCATCTCAACCTAAGTACACAGCCAAACAGAGTAAAGGCAGAAGAGAGTCCCTTAACATGCCGTTTAAAGCCACACGCAACTCCGTAGTACTACCAAACACAAATGTTGGCCAACGATAAAAAACGAGCCCCACGAATACCAGCGGCGGGCCCCAAATACCGCATGGAGATGAAGGGAGGCGCAGGCGATACGAAGGGCTCGCGCGGAGGCAGGCAAAGGGCCGCAGATCGAAAGGAGGTCATCGATTCGCGTGGCCGGCGAAAGCTCTCTCGAGCGGCGCGGTGCGGTGCGGTGTGGCAGCCAGGGCCCTATAACTCCCATATAACGTGGTGGAGACCATTACTGTGGCGCAGCTCTGCGGTAGAACATTCACCTTAAAACTTAATACCAGACACTAAACAGGAACTGCTCCAACGATACTTTAAACTGCGTGAGTTCGCGAGTCGCAAGCAGGCCCAATATATACACAAAGATAACGTCTACGTTCGCGCTTTCTGTAGAGGTTTCTTATAAGCATATATTATGATAATTACATTTAGAAAACACTTTTCCTATTTCTCACAAATAAGCCAATTTGTATGTGAGAAGTTGGCGATCCTAACTGCAAGCCACCCGGCGCTTCCTATAGTACAACCTCGAGCTTAGTCCCGACTTTGATGGAGAGTTGCCGGCCCTGGTGCACCGGTGGAGGATGACGTGACGACCCGGCCGCGTGCGCTGAAGTGGCCTTCTCGACCTCGGCGTTGCAATCGCGGTCGCAGGACCGGCCGTTAACACGAACGCCATGCGCCTGTCAACCGTGCTAAAGCGAGGATGGCTTACCACGCTTCACTGAGGTGTTTGTGGATCACCGCGACACTATCCAAACGTTCTCTGAGTGTTATTCAAACCTTTAAATTGTTATAAAAACCTTTAAATTGTTTCAGACAAAACTCTGAATGATACTCTTCTGTTTCACGTAATGGGCTTACCGAAAGCAAAAAGTAAATGAGGTTACTATTAAAGATGTTGTTGTACAAGATTGTATCTACAATAGTAACAGCATTTGTCACCAATAAAATTAAGGGTGAAGGCGCTGAAGTGGGCCTCTCAGATCTCCGCGTAGCAATGGAGGTTGCAGGGTGCACAAATCTCCGTTAAACAGAACACCGCTACTGTTTCGCACCTTTGCCAATTGCTACAGATGAGCTATCACTGCAGGTGTCCGAGATATTTGCAGATCACATCAACGGTCACAAAGCGTTCTCTGCTTGTTCACTAAACACGTTCAATAGATTTCAGATAAAATTCAGAATATCAAATACTCTTCTATTTCACGTTATTAGCTTGACGAGACCAAACAAGTAACTGGGATTACCATTAAGGATATTGTACAAGATTTTGGTTGGAATCGTAGCAAGCACACACTCATTACATTAGGGTTGTCGCACAAGTGGCCATCTCAGACCTTCACGTATCCCATTTTTCCAAGAACATATTTTTTACCCTGGTTTGAAAACTAAATGTTCTGGAGAACATTCTCCTTTCTTTTCTGCGCTTTGTTCCACACTACCATTTTTTCTTCATTTTTTGTTGTAATTTTCCGTAGTGTTAACTAAAGCAATTGGAATGTTACACAAGAATTTATTTTGAATCATAGCAACATTCGACTTTAATTATTAGATGTTATTTGAAGATGAAACCTTCAAGATTACATCTACTAAAATACTGTTATAAGCATCATCTTTAATTAATCAAGAAATTAGTCTTGCTCAATAAAAGAGTAACTATTGTTAATAATCAAAAATAATTTCGCTACACTACCCTCTCATGTTTATTTTTTCCAGTAACCAGAACTTAAATTAAATAACGAATATCATATTTTTTGAAACGGGATCAGACAATAACGTACAAACAATCTGGATATTGTCTTTCCTTCCAGAAACCGCACCACTAACCCACTCTGTTTCAACCCAATTTTGTAAACTTAATTCTTTGAAACAAATTAGTTTTGAACACCATACCAATACTTATTCAATGAATTAAAGATTTTATGAATTTAATAACTATGTAAATATGTTTTTTCATTTTGATAAAGTCCATGCATACGACACAATTTTGAATAGACGTACAGCAAAACATTATTATTAATGTATGGGTTTGTTTTCCATTCGTAACAACTGTTCTCGTTTCATTGTTTTCGCGATTTTTCTTTTGAAAACTTTCGATTCATCGAGCAAAGGAATAAGATGTGTCTGGCAGTATTTGATATTAATAAAATATTATATTATAATAATGTTCGGAAGTCCATGATTCATAACATAATGGAACTTTTTCTAAAAATGAAACCATCATAATCCTTCACGAATTTGCAATCAAATTAGTACATCAGCAACACATCACAGAAAATATGAAAATACGTGAGTTTAACTCACATATATAGCATTTGAATGTGTTAAAACTTAATAATTTATTAACTATTTTCTTACTGAAACAAGAACTTCACTTTCAAAGAAAAAAAATATTTGCTCTAAAGTATACCTAATCCAGGCATACTGCATTCAACCACTTGGGCACTCAAGAGTAGCTCAACTGAAAGTCCCGAAATCACATTGTAATGAGCAAAGCAGAAGCAATTTACTACAATGTTATAGAACCCACATTCTTTTAGATTTTTAGTAATGAAAATACGGTAGATAAAATATCAACGCCTAATTCACATTTACAACCATTCAATACCGTCAAAACGTCAAAAAACACATTAAAAAACCACATTACGTCAAAAAATCATAAGTTTTCTTCATGAAAAACAAAATAACATGTAAAAAACCTGTATTTCCATAAATCATTTGTAAATCAAGTGCAACCATTTGACCCACCGAGGGACATCCGGAAGTGTCCTAGCGCAGGGCACAGTTAGGCGGACTACTTCCAAATCCAGCACAATACGTCTGTCTGGCATTCGCTCACGGCACACAGACGCGTTTGCATTCCGCGTAGCAGCACGGCGTGCCCTCATAGCGCCAGTGGTTCCGTGTCACTGAGCGAGAGCGCGCAGTCCGGCGCTAAGCTAACTACCGCGCAATTTCCTGAGTGGTGGCGATCGTCGCAAGCCTCATTGCTTCCGCCAGCGGAAGCACGCGTGATTGGCGGGCGCTGGTGCGCGGAGGGCGCGGGGCACAATACACACACTCGCCGCCGCCGTCGCCGCCGCCGCCGCCTCCGCCGCACCGCGCTACTAACGAGCTGTCAAAATGCTACGCGACACGCCACGGGCAGGAGTGTACTCGTCGCGTGTTGGTAGTCACCAATTAGTAGTAATTAGAGAGAAAAGCGCATAAGAGGTACGGCTATGTTGTAAATAAGTATAAAGTACCACAATTATTAGTCAGTGTGAAAATGAGCAAGTCAACAGCAAGAGTTAAAAAACATGAACGAGAAAATTATAACCCTGTTTATGTAAATCTTCGGCTGCCGGCCAAACTGCCACTACTTCTGTTCTACGACTATTTGAAGTGTGCCCCCGCCCCTTTTTTGTCTCGTTCCCCAATACCAATAAATGTCCACTGATTCCGGAAAATAATAAAAAGTCAACCATTCACAAGCCAGTCCGGCTGTACGAAGTTCGGTCAAATGAAAACGACAAAACCGGCTGCAAAAAACTTATAGCACGGCGCCACAGGAGAACATTTTGGAGTATTCACAATTAAAGTATATTCCGAATTTGGATATCCTGTATCCCCAGAGAGCTGTGTGTTGGTGAAAGAAAATATGGTGATCAAGTAATGGAAACGTTAAAGTTCCGGCAGCGTAGTGTGGTGCAGTTTCTAGCAGCCGAAGGTGTCGTGCCTATTGACGTTCATTCCCATATTAAACCGTGAATAACTGCATGCCATTCGCGCATGTATGTATAGGCGAACAGGATGTGGGCTAGTTTTGTGCAGTCTATATCCTTCTTCCCTTCCCAGTGTGCATCTCTCTTCCCTTCCCAGTGTGCACCTACCTTCCCTTCCCAGTCTGGACTCTACTTCCCTTCCCCGTCTGTAGTATTCTTCCCTTTCCACAGTACATCCTTCTTCCCTTCTTAGTCAGCACCCTCCTTCCGTTCCCAGTCTGGACCATTTTCGATAACCAGATTTCGATACTAATTTGTTTAAAAACCGCATATACCTTTTTCACTTGTACTTACAACTAAAGTGCAATTCCGTCTGGTGTGTCGTCTTCTTTATAAAAACACAACAACCTGGGAACTATCGTTTGAATTTTTTTCAAGGAGACACTAAATCCATTCAGTTTTCTGTGGTTAAATTAAAACAGAACCGTTTCAGTTTAATTCAGATTCTATAGATTCAATTGTTTCGTGTTCGTAAGTTAAATACGATAATCGATCACCTGTATAATTGCTATTATCAAACCGTGATGCTGGTTTCGATTAAAAAAACTTATATTATGTACTTCAAATACCATTTCAACTAGGAGTTTCGGGATATTTCTCGTTAAAGTAAAAATACAGCGTCTTAAAAGCTGCAAGTGTTGTTAGAGATATATAATGAAAGTACCTGTTGGTATTCATCGTTAACGCAGAGGGAACAAGCGGTACGTCGTAAATACATTGCGATGGATCTATAAATACAGATATGGATGGAAGCAGAGACATCTCCGTCACAATGCGTGCTTTTAGTTCAGCACCTCCGACAGTAGATATCAGTGTAACAGATGAAGCTTTCAAAGCCCAACAAATCGCACTAACGTTTATTTGCCACGCTGCATCAGCGAAGAGGAATCGACCACCAGTACAAATTAAACCTCGTTAGTGCTAACGGTGGTTCTATTTATTAACTTGGTCTACATGACACAAGAGTGCATAATATCTGTGATATTGTGCCACGTTACCTCGTTTCTCATTTTTTGCAATATGTTTACACATAACCTTTATTAAACACAGAGCTTATTTAATTAACATAGTTGCTAAATAATTTCAGCTTCCATTACAAATGTGTATGTCTATACCACATGATAAAAACCTAAAGTTTCAGTATAATGTACCTCTAGTCACCGTTATTCCGTTTGGCATGCAATAAAAATTATAAAATTCTAAAATATACTTCATTTTTTCACTTATATTTTTGGAACTTTAATATCCTTCAGAGTACTAGCGACTAACACTGCATCGCAAATCTATCACTTGCAATTCTTATTGTAAGTAGAGCGTTGTTTAAGGATGTCGTTATCTGATCGTGGGAAAGTATCCTCGAAGAAAAATAGTGCTGCACAGAAATTTAGAGAAGATACTTAGAAATAGGCTTTATTTAGAAGAAAGAAGAGATATAACTGCCACGCCGGGATTTTAAATTCACATTTCAGTGGTTGTTGATTTCACCTTAATATTCACCTACACTTATTTTGACAGACAGGTTTATGCACTTGTATGTAATTAACACATTAACACTTTAAAACCGTAAAACATGATGTTTATTTGGTCACATACTGTTCTTAGATGTACATAACTGCTACTTTAGAGTTACAGTGATTAATTAATTTCAAGCATCAGGACCATTGAACAGTAGTTGCTTGTAACTCTAACGTTTCAGAATGCCTTATGACCGTTTAGAATATATTCATTTTCTAATGCAATAAGAATTGAGCATCATTTATATTATGCAGATAAATGTATGATAAACAGGTTATCATTCACTCACTGTACCATTGTCATTTTTTGCAGTGATATGGTGAGAATAATACCCACTATACTCAAATTTTAAAAAGTGAAAAGAAAAGTGTGGCACATCTGATTTGGAACCATAATTAGATCCACGAAGCCACTTAATAGCAGAAAATGTTACACTAACTGCATAGTGCAATAATTTTCAAATATATATTGAAGTATTTTTTTTGTGTTTATAAAAAAAGTCAATATTTAGTTGTCTTTCATTTAAAAAAATATTACTTACCACCGTTAAAGAAATGTTTCTATGAGGCTATTATCAATTCAATTAACACATCGCGTATTCAGAATAGTAGAGACGCGACATGGAGCCTGACTAGGTTCATTTATGGAACCCAAATACTTTTAAAACATACTCCATTTTTTTCGCCCAGATTTATCTACCGGAGATCAGTTGCAACACGCGACAGACTAGCTCTTTCCATGCATCACCGTACAAAAACAAAAAAAGAACCCGTACAAAAAAAACAAAAAAACGTTACTTTAATGCGAGCGTAAATGAGGACGGAAAGATTACCCAGGAAGAGCCAACGTGTGCACGGCCCTTGTTATAATTCCGTTCATTATGCAGCTAACCTGCAGCGAAGGGCCCTTTCACTAAAAACGTCACCTCGGCCGCCTCCAGCGCTAAATTAATCACGGGCCTCCGCCGGGACTCCGCCGGGCCCCGGGAAACAAGCGGGGGCGGGCGGCGCAGCGTGGCGCGCGAAATCGAACGAACGACTCGCAAAAACCGCGTGGGCGGCAGGAAAGGGGTGGGGGTACGGAGGAGGAGACGGAGGCGGGGGGGGGGGACAGACGGGAGGTGAGAAGTGGATCGATTGATTTATTGACTAGTGTTTCCGGGCGCGTCAACAGCTAACGTCATTAGCCCCGTAAGTATAGTATGGGTTTTACCACGGAAAGTAGTTGGTGGCAAGAGCCCTTGCCGACAGCTTGCAGGGCTTTCCCCGACCAGGTATATTCCACGTTAGATTATATAACGTTAGGTTTTAGCGTGGTTTTAGGTATTTTAACGTGGAAGGTGGCGGCGATCCTCTCCTGCACGATGGCTAGATCCCTTACGGCCTACAAGTCGGCTTGCAGAGTTTTCCCCAAACAGGTATTTCCTACCGGTGAAGCAGCGCCCCAAACGCGACAGGTTCCCACCGGTCTGCCGATAGAATTGATTGATTAGTGTTTCCGAGCGCGTCAACATCTAACGTCATTAGTCCCGTAAGAATAGTATGGGTTTTGCCACGGAAAGTAGTTGGTGGCAAGAGCCCTCGTCGACAGCTTGTAGAGTTTTCCCGACCAGGTCTATTCCACGTTAGATTAGATAACGTTAGGTTAGGCGGGGCCCCGCCCCCAATCGGGACAAGTACTAATCTCCAGACTGGTGTTGTGACATACGTTGTAGTGTAGTGCTTGTAAGTGTAAATATGTGTGTTAGGGATAAGGAAAGGACAAGGAAGAAGAAAGAAAGATGACGCGCGGTCCATCGTTCGATTTTCGGGTGTTGCTCCGGCAATAGACTGATGATGATCGAAGAAACTACGGAAATATCGATCAGAGCAGCCGGCCGCAATAATTCTCATCCAAACAGCGGCTGAATTCCATCTATTAATCTAGCTAATATCAAAAATACTGTTGCTAAACTGCCACAACAAGGGAATACAACTTCACTCCACATCATAATTGTCAGAGGCGCTGCACTAATAATAATTGATGTCCTGAGCTAGGTTGCGATGGGTTATTGCGGGGATACACGGAAGTTAGTGTAACGTTGCGGAAAAAGCGGGAGATAGTGAAGAAAACAAATGTGTTGGGATGAGAGACGGTTTGAGAAAGTGGGTAGTGCCGAGGGGCGGCAAGTCGGAAGATTTGGGAAATATTACGGGACCCAGGAGAGACGGGTGTGCGAGTTGGTAGTTCAGGTGAGAAAGTGCGAAAGAAGAAAATGAGCTTGAGGCGAGAGTAGGAAAATGTGGGTGGGCGAGCGTATGTGGGAGTGTAACTAGTTGTCGAAAGCAAGTAACACGTCAGAGAATCCATATTGATTGATCAGGGAGCATTTGTTGAGCATTGAGTTGATCAGGGAGCAAAGTTAAACGTGCGAGGTGAGCAAGATGGGAGAGGGACACCTCAGAAACGAAGGAGATGAAATAGACACAAAATTGACAGGTAAAATATAAGAGAAGAAACAGAACAAGTGGACAAGAGCAAGCAATGAATATAGTAGGTCACATGACACATGGGTGGTGATTTATTGATTAATAGTAGTTCCGGGGGCGTCAACTACTATGGTTATTGTTTTCGTAACTGTAGTGCATGTTCTTCCTCGAGAGGTGACGGTGGTCTTCCTCCGCCGGATGGTGAGACCCGGCGCCGAACTACTGTCAGCTAACAGATTTCCCGAATCAGGTATCTCCCACCAGCGTGGCGCCGCCCCAGCCGAGACAACCTTTACGCTCCCGAACAGTCTCCCGTCATGTGAGGTAGTGTAACACATGTTAGTGTAAATGTATGTGTAAGGATAGGAAAAGGAAGAGGTAGGAAAGATCGCGCGCTGTCCGTGGCCCGTTTGTTAGGGTACTGCTCCGGAATTCTCATGGTGTTGATCGGAGAAACCACGGAAAACTACCGATCAGGGATGTCGGCCGCTAGAATTCTTCTCCAGACAACGCTGAGACCTAGCTGAGAAACTAGTGTCGAAAATCCTGCCACCGTCGGGGCTCGAACCTATGTCCTCCCGGTCAGAGGGACTGCAGTGTCATCAGCCATCTCCCCCGGTACACATGGGTGAGAGTGCGAAGAAGAGGGTTTTATAAGATGGAAAGAAGAAGAAGCCAAGAGTGAGAGACATGTGCTCAAGGGAGCCTAAAGTAAGGAAAGTATGTAGAAAGCACTTCCAGACCCGTCGAAATGCGAAGAGGCGAGCTGTACAATGATGTCTACAGATAGAGCAAGAGTGCGCAATGGCAAGGAGCTTCTTAGAGAGTATGACGCACATTGAGACGCAACGGGGAAGTTTGTCCAACTGATTGCACGAAAGGCGATGTAAAGGTTGCGAGGGACACGAGTGTGGAAAGGGAAATAAATGCAGTAAGAAATCAGCGAGAATGGGAAGAGAAAATGACAAGAGAGAAAGAGAAAAAATAAATAACCTGTGTAGGAGAAAAAGATGGCCAGTATGAGAGCTGAATAGTGAATGAGCAAAATGAGAGGAATATGCTAAAAGATAATTCAGAAGATGGATAATAAATTAGAAACGAGTGTTATTATCCTAATGATTATCTTAACACTTAATTCAAACTGCTATCATGATTACGTTGGAAATACATAATAGTAAACTAAATACAAAATATTACCCTTCTTTGATGCGCATATTGGTGTAAAAATTCCTAAAGGTTGGCGTTGGTAAATTGTATACTTATTATTTGAATGATCTAAGTGTTTTCAACATCGTTGGCGAGCTTCATCTGGTCGCCTAGATAACTGTTGTTGCGTAGGAAGTATGTGTTTCAATGCAATTGTTTTCAGTTGCATGCGTACTACCGCGACTTTTGAGTAATATCCAGAATTATGAAATCGATTGCACGGATAAATATGCATAGCATGTGCTTCTGCCAGCATGTAATGTTTTCCTCAATTTTACAACCTCCTACTATATTAATGTTTTTCAATATAATATAGGAAAGACACAGACGAAGAACCAGCAGTAGTCAAAATAGTAAATATTTGATTAGTACCTTTCAACTTGATGGTACATATACGTCAGTAACAAAAAAAGGAAAAATAATACATTTTTTATACACACATCCACCGGTGCAGGTCACTTCAGTGGAAAAAAGGCTTATATAAAAAGCAGCGTGTTGTAAAGCAAGAAAAAATTCTGAGACTGAAGCAATGAATATTTATACCACAGCTAAATTCTCTTAATTGCCGAGACAATTAAGGATGGAAATAAGAACAAACATTTTAAAAATTGTTTAAAAATTGCTCTTTTCAATTTAAAATAAAAGAATTTGAAAAATTGAAGAGATGTAATAAAACAGTATTAGAAACTACAAAAAAATGCCATAAAATTTATTTTACTGTTCTATTTCCTTCAAATATCAATTATCTATGGCAAATTGTGGTTTAAGGGCGGGCTTTACAAACAGATTGAAATTTATTTACATACAATAATACTCGAATTTAATGACAATTGATAAATGACAATTTTCTAAGACAATTTATTAGAACAAAATTATGTGTAAAAGTTCAAAGGCTCGCACGGCATTTCTTTAAAAATTGCTATATATAATTGATGTTTCAAGAAATAAAAACATTTTAGTGAATTTTTGAACATTGTTTAAAAAGTTTCTAATTCTAAGTTATTTTCTAGTTTTTAGTACGTCTCTTCAGTTATAAGCTAATTTTATTTTCATTTGACGAAAAACAATTTTTAAATTTCCTTTTTTCTTCTTTACTTTTTAGATGCAAGAACGTATTATTATGAAAAAGAGAACTAGTTTGGTTATAAATTACAACAAATACTTACTTAGGCCTTACATGAATTAGTAAGATTTGCTATCTTGGTCCGGTTATTCAAACTTAACGATTCATTTGCGGAGAGGTAGGAAATTATGAAAGAATGATTTTACCAGCTCGTCTTTAAGGGATATTTGACTATGACGTTAAAAGCAACCATATTCATCGGAATGATATTTGATCATCCCTCCAAAAGCAGAACTCATCCTGGAGTCAGTCAGATGTGATTAGGCTTTAGACCTTTGTGATCGGTTGGTGAACGATCCGGTTGTAATTAATTTATTTTATTAGTACGAGGTAGAAGAACACATTCATTAATTAAATTTGAATATAGTTATTACGCAGATATATTGTTTCCTAATTTCATGATCGGATTTAAATTATAGCATGCATTTTGAACATAATTGTAAAAACTAATTTTATTTATTGCAAAATGAGCCTGTGAAATCGTTCAAAATCAAAATTAATGTGCATTGTCATCGCAAATATATTTCTGTGAAAAATTACTATTTGTTTCATCGGCTAGTTTACTTTGTGCTACAAGAATCCATCTAGCGAAAGAGAAGCGTATAAAAGTAAAGATGAAATATCACAAAAAAATTATATAGAGAAGCTAAGAGAACGAGAGTTCAAATTTACACTTATGTTAATCAACAGAATCTCAGATATATGCGAGTTGCATACATAATTTTTCAATGTATTTACATGTAACAGTTTGCCGTAACATTCCCTTTGCTTTCTAAACTCATTTGAGCGCGCAGGTTAACAAGCGGCGCCACGGGTCGTCGGCTCGGGCCGAGCGCAACACAAACGCAGCGGGGGCGGCAAAACCGAGCAGCCGGCCAGATGCAGCGGACAGCGGTGCAGCACCCGGTCAGCGAGCACGTGTCGAAGGGGGAGCGCTGGGGAGTACGAGGGAGGGACGGGAGGTGCCCTCGTGGGGGCGGCATGACATCGCGAGGCGAACAACACCGCAGCGGAAGATGCGAGTCGGAGGATGCGGAGGGAATGATTACGATGCCGGAGGGTACGGGTTTATGGAGACGGAAGAAGTGTAACGGAGCAGGGAGGAAGGAGTGGGGAGAGAGGGCGGAGAGCATGGGGTGGGCGGGAAAGGGGGCAAGGAACGGGGGGCAGGAGCGGACTCGAAGGAGCGGATTGGGGAGCGGGTCGGGGAGGGGGTGGGAGAGCGGGGTCAAGGTGCGGGTGGGGAGCGGGTGGGGGAGCGGGTCGGGAGCGGGTGGGGAGCGGGGTGGGGAGAGCGGGGTCGGGGAGCGGGGTCGGGACGGGGTCGGGGAGCGGGGTCGGGGAGCGGGGGTCGGGAGCGGTCGGGGGAGCGGGGTCGGGGAGCGGGGTCGGGAGCGGGGTCGGGAGCGGGGTCGGGAGCGGGGTCGGGGAGCGGGGTCGGGGAGCGGGGTCGGGAGCGGGGTCGGGGAGCGGGTCGGGGAGCGGGGTCGGGGCGGGGTGGGGAGCGGGTCGGGGAGCGGGGTCGGGAGCGGGGTCAGAGAGCGGGGTGGAAGTGGGTCGGGGAGCGGGGTCGCGGAGCGGGGGCGTCGGGAGCCGGGTCGGGGAGCGGGGTCGGCGGGCGGGGTGCGAGCGGGGTCGGGAGCGGGGTCCGGGGAGCAGGGGTCGGGGACGCGGGGTCGGGAGCGGGTCGGGAGCGGGGTCGGGGGAGCGGGGTCGGGAAGCGGGTCGGGGAGCGGCGGGTCGGGCGAGGTCGGGGGGTCGGGGAGGCGGGGTCGGGAAGCGGGGTCGGGGAGCGGTGTCCGGGAGCGGTCGGGTTGGAGCGGGTCGGGGAGCGGGGTCGGGGAGCGGGGTCGGGGAGCGGGGTCGGGGAGGGGGTCGGGAGCGGGTCGGGAGCGCGGTCGGGGAGCGGGTCGGGAGGGGGTCGGGGAGCGGGGTCGGGAAGCGGGGTCGGGAACGGCCGGGGGGTCGGGGAGCGGGGTCGGGAGCGGTGGGGGAGCGGGGTGGGGGAGCGGGGTCGGGGGAGCGGGGTCCAGAGAGCGGGTTTGGGAAAGTGGGTCGGGAGCGGGGTCGGGGAGCGGCGTCGGGGAGCGGGTGTCGGCGAAGCGGGGTCGGGGAGCGGGTTCGCGTGAGCGGGGTCGGGGAGCGGGTCGGGAGCGGGGTGACGCTGGGAGCGGGTCGCGAGAGCGGGTCGGGGAGCGGGGGTCGGGGAGCGGTGGCGGGAGTCGGGCGCGGGGAGCGGGGTCGGGAAGCGGGGTGGGAGCGGGGTCGGGGAGCGGTCGGGAGAGCGGGGTCGGGAAGCGCGGGCGGGAGCGGGGTCCGGGGACGGGGTCGGGAGCGGTGGGGGAGCGGGGTGGGGGAGCGGGTCGGGGAGCGGGGGTACGAGAGCGGGGTTGGAAAGTGGGTCGGCGGAGCGGGGGTCGGGGAGCGGGGTCGGGGGCGGGGTCGGGCGAGCGGGGACGGGGAAGCGGGTCGGGGAGCGGGGTCGGGGAAGCGGGGTTCGGGGAGCGGGTTCGGGGAAGCGGGTGTCGGGGGCGGGTCGGGGAGCGGGTCGGAGAGCGGGGTCGAGGGAGCGGCGGTCGGGGAGCGGGGCGGGGAGAGGGGGCGGGGGAGGGGGCGGGGCGGGGGTGGGGCCAACGGGCAGCGAAGGACTAGAAACGGGAGGACAGGTCGCGGGGGGTGGGGAACGCGTGAGAAGGGGGCCGGGGGCCAATGTGTCGAGGTGTGTGGGATAGGGTGCAGAGGACGCGAGCATGGGCCGGGGAGGGGAGGACGAGCAGCGGGGATGACGGTGTGAGAGGGCACATGGGGAGGTGACTACAAAACGGTGATGGAGGATGTTGAGCGGGGGAGGCGAGTAGCGGGTCGGGAACGAAGGCGGGTCAGTAGGCGGGGTCGCAGCGCAAGTGAGGGGGGTCTGGGGGAAGCTCGGGGAGAGGGATACAGCAAAAAGCGCAGCGCAGCGCGCTGCGGCTAACAAGGTGGGACAGCGGTAATTAGCCAGCGCCCGGGCGCCCGGGGCCCCAGCCGCCGCAGTAATTACAAGCGGCCCTGGTGATGGATGCCGCCCCTGACAGCTTCCCGCCCCGATACGGTTGTCTACCCCCCCCCCCCGCGCGCCGGCCGCGCCGGCGACTGGGTGTCGAACCGGAGATGGGGAGCTTATCGGCGCCCAGACTCATGCACTTAAAAATGAGGGCTCGTAGAGAGGTCGACGTTTTCAACATAGGTAGGCCACTCCATATCAAGTGGTCTAATATTGGTAAAGTATCCCCCGCGCGAACATCTCGGATTTTGATGGAATTTTGTACGCCAGTTGAGTTTCATAAGTTTCTTTGTGAAGTTTTAGCTCCATAGAAGTTTTCACATCTTAAAAATAATGAACATTAAATTTTATTGCAATAAAAGCTCAGTACCGATTCACGAGAAACAGATTTTGGTAATTACTATTATAGAACTTTTAAAAATGAATTCAAGAAAAAGAAATATATAGCATAACTAATTTACCAACAACAATGCATCAAGTTAAGTGCATATCTTTGAAATTAAATTTAACATATTTCATGATAATTAAATATTTCTGTAATAATAACCTTTTATGGGTGTATCCATAATCTAAATTTAAGTCTGTATTATCTAAGCTACAAATATCACACTTTGAATAAACAATGAGACACACGTACGCACGTTTGATTCAACCCAAAGAATTTCCATCGAAATCAATACTACAATACATTCTCCAAAAATGTTAGGTTGCTTCCCTTCCCTCAAAAACGTTTTTTCTCAACATCTACATAGCAATAAATGCTTACATTTGTAGATTACCAACTATTCCGACATTATTTTGTTGTCATTTCTGTAATATCAAATTCTGACACACTGAAGTAAGTCAAGCCGATTAGTTCATAATAAATCAGGTAATGAATGAGTTTCAAAATTATCATTGTATCAACATTGTATCATTGTATTCACGAAATTAAATGAAGTGCTGCTATGGCAGGAATTACAACCTACGTTGATTCACGTTTGTACCGGTCTATGAGATGTTTGCTGGTTCGTGAAACAGGACTTAAATGAGGCAAATTGATTTACCAAACCTAATGAAAACAATTCAAAACAAAACAAATCACATTCATTAAAATACCAAAGAATAATGAAACATCATTATTTGGTCGCATACATTATCCTTTTTATGAATTATAGTTAGAATAATCATTAACATTGTTTTCGAAGAGTTTTTTTTCGCACACATGTTCAAAATAAATTATATAAAGTGAAAAATTGTTTGTCTCTCATCCCTGCAGTGAAATAAGGAGAATGAATAAATATTGCAACAAATGAAATTAAATTACAATATTTATTTTTTGCCTCAGCATATCTTGACATCTAAATATTATTCAGTGAGACCTTCAATACCAGAGGTGAAACACCCTAAAGTTATGAAGTAAGTACTATACGCGTTAATTTTTTTGATGTTTCACAACGAGAGGTGTTGGAAGAGGAGGGTTCTGTCTGCGTCACCTCTTTAAAGGGCGTACCAACTGTTAAAGTTATCGCGCCACAGCGTACCCTGAAAAGTACTTCGATTATTTTGAAAGAAGGTAGCTTTGTAAACTGACAGATGCCGTAACGACTCAGACCAATCGGACGAGTCGGAATCGCAATGGGTCGTGGTTTTCAGCGCTGGGCACTAGGGAGCTCGCCTATCAAGAAAACTTCCGCGAGCAATTTAAGATTGCGATTTAAATACTGTTCTAATACAACAAACTTGAGTACAAATTGTATTACTGTTACAGATATTAACGTTTTCTAAAATATCGAAAACTGAAAATTTATGAAAAATATGCAAATAAATAAAATTAAATCAAAAATAAATTAACCCTCTTTAGGCTAAACGAAATTTCAATTCTATTAGACATATTTAACGTCGATTCTGTATTTAGTCAATATAGACGAGAATTGTCAAGCCAATATAATGATAATAATAATAGTAATGAAAAGAATAATAGTAATAATAACTATTATTATTATTTTAAAGAAGCTTAAATAAAAGGTAATTAAATTGTATTCTGTAACAAAATGGTAGTAATAATATTGTTACTTTACCTCAGTGAATCCTTCGGTTCCTTGATGACTTTTTTCTGTACACACGTCTCCGTTGCATTCACCAGAAAAATCACATAAACAACGATCGAACTAAATAAAAAGGAAGTGAAAAATGTATTTGAAAGTTTTTTTTTGCAAGAAGCAACAGAAGTAAACTTAAGCGAAAATAAAGTCTCATTAACTGTTTACTATTAATTGTAATATCACACTTTGAGAAATGTATCACTTATACTACAAACATGTCTTTCGAATGTTTGGTCCAACCAAGGAAAGTATCACACATTCTCTTTCGATTTCATGCTTTAAAATTTTAATTCTTTCTGCATTGTCAACAATTCCATGATTAGTCTCTTATATTGCACTTTTCTGGCAGAAATCAAGTCACATATGCACACAATTTTGTAAGTCCTGAATTACGAAATATGAGCAGATTCACATTCATGCATTGAGAGCTTATCATCATGCCAAAAAGTTTAATTGTATTAAATCACATTATCTAACATAATCCATCTCATGATCAATACCGCGCATACTGCTCCTCAGGAATGGGATCCACAACAACGTACAGCTCACAGGGGGCTCTGTCGATGTCATCAAGTCCTCCCACTTTGTTCTGACGAGCTCGACGAATTCGAGCCGCCTGCAGCTGCTCGTGGGAGACTCGCTCCCACACAAACACGCACAGACTGGCCACTTGCCCTCCGGCCAGCACCACGAACGCAGCCACCAGATCGCTCAACCGGAAGGGGCGTGGCTCGTCGTCGTCGTCTTCCGGAAAGGTATTCGCGTCCCACTGGAGGTTGCGGGCAAACGCCGTCAACGACTCTCGCTCCCACATCTGCATGAAGCCCGTCTCCAGCAGCGTTTGCACCACGCGGTTGAAACTCGCCACGAAAGGAGCGTCTTTTCGGGTAAGGTAAGCAGTTAGATAACCGGTGAGTTCCTCAGGCATGGCTCGAAATTCTTCTTTCAGACCGCGGTCCGCCTGGCTGTACACTTCCAGTTCGGACGATTCTACAATGACGGCGATTTCTTGTTTTCTCGCGAAACCTACCGCTCCGTCCGGCATGTAGCTGATCCGATCACACATTCCTCTGAAAGAGTTATCTAGGCTTAAGCAGGCAGTCCGAGCCCCGGTATGCGATGTCAAAATCGGTTGGTCCGATTCCGCCAAACCTTTCAACGACGAGATTTCGTGTCGGACCGGGTTCGTTAATAAATCAAACAAAGTGCCTTGTAGCGCGCTGATCATTATCACACTAGCTAGAAGAAGGCCCACAGCTACCATAACGCGACGTGACGAAGACCGCGCGTGGCTTAAGCGGCTCCAGGAGGCCGAGGTGAAGACGTTGAGCATGTCTTCGGCGCTGCGCAGGAAGGTCTGGTGTCTGTAGTTGGCGGAATCGTCGAACCGTCCGAGAAGTTGCCAGGCTGCTGCTGATGCCACCAAGCACAACCACACCAGCCAGGAAAAGCTACGGAACACCACCGAAATAGGGGCGTTGGTGTCTGCTTCTGGCACCAACACCCGCAGACGTTGATTATACGTTGGCTGTAGGACCTCAATGAATTGTTCATGTGGTTGATGGGCACGGTACGGGCACCTTGTGATGTCGAGTACAAGTTCTTCTTGTTCCATTTCTCTGAATGCAGCGGTGCAGTTTTCCCAACCGTGAAACACCACGTTCGACGCTGTCCAAATATCTGTCAATGCTTGTCGTACCTCGTATTTCAACTCGACGTGGAGTTTTTGGGCGAGAATATCCAAAAGTTGCAAGTCAGGACCGACTCTAACAGTTGGTTTTAATCCTCTACGCAAAATGAAAAAGGAGGAAAATACTGAACTGTAATCAATATACACTGTTAATTCAAAACCTTTACCATTCCAGTACTGCTGGTTAAAAGATATTTTTGGAAAAATGTTTTTAACTTTCTTACGAGCATTCACATAACCTCGCGTTACAATGTCTTTGAGACTGTGCCCCCCAACTCCTGTTTTACATTTCTCGAGAACAACATCTCCCGAGATCATATCTACAAACAAAGTATTTTTCCATCTATCATTTCTGTATTTCATCAGAATTTTCCTGGAGAGATTTTCGCCGTATTTGCACAATGTGCGATTTCGCATGTGCAACATTACAACGTTCGAGGACGACAGAAACATCAAGTCACTATTTCTCCGCGAAGGACGGGGTAACTGCGTAATGTCCTCTACCAGGAAGAGGAACGATTGACTACCGTCTCGAACTCCGCGAAGGCGATCTCCGACGCGCACAGCAGCTGTCCCGTGCTCGTGAAGCGCGCGCAGCAAGTGCTCAGAATGTCTGCGCGCAGAAGCGCTGTGAGACTCGTAGCCCGGGACAAACACACCGAGAGTGCGAGCGCCGTGTTCTAACCAGGAGCGCCACTTCGGATGCCTGTTTCGCACCGGAAGTTGTGGAGCTGAAGAGGGCGCAGTTGTTGGAAGTAGCGCTTCTACGGTCGTTAATGTATCTGGAGGCGATAAAAGCGAAGAAGGCAAGGTAGAGAAGTGAGGTGACGATGAGGAATGTTCATTCAAGGGAGTCGAGGATACTTCCAATGGTATGGTCGACGATGTTTCGTCGGTCTGGGTCGATGCAGGCGAAACTATTGCCGGAGTTGTTCTCGGTAACGAGGTTGAAAGGGAAACCGAAGTGAGGGAAATTATTGTAGTGTCGTTGTTTGGCCAAGATCCGTTGACTGAGTGAGGTATGGGTGGAATTCGTCTTGAAGCAACAACTTTAGCAGTTGGTGGATCCGAATAGAAAGCTGTTGTGAGTAGTTTTGGAGCGCAACATGCTGTCACAACCAGGGCGATTCCAACAAAAAGAGCCTTGCGACGCATTATTGAAGGAAAGGTGGGCGAGTTGTTTCCAAGATCCTCTGTTGAACGTTTTTTCTCTTTAGTTGCTTGCTTCGCATCAAATGAATACAAATATCTTTTCTTTTGCTGCTCCATTACTAATTGCTTCTTCCTTGAATTACTTTTTACGACTTCCTTGAATACCTTTACTTGTCAAAACACAGATTTAAGAACTTGAGTAGATGTTGTATTCAGATGGAATTTATAAACATGAAAGAAAGTTCTAATATTTGAAAATATTGTTTTCAATAATTTACCAGTTTTTTTCTTAATATTCTTATTTGATGTTTAAATAAAAGTATATAAAAACTAGTAAAACCTAATTAAAAACTGAAATGTTGAATATGTGTTTAATTTTTCAATTAAATTTTTATCTAATGGCCCCTTAATATATCATCTTATATTTGTAATAGAAGAAGCGACTAGGTTAAACATTTCTTCTCTATATACGTCAGTTTTTGATTGATCACTCATGTCCCACAAGACTTTGACACTCTTCAAACAACTACACAAACACAGCACAAACCATCCACAGCACAAACACTTTCCTAAATATTGGTCAAAGAAAACAGACCGCTATTCAGATTACCAACAGATTTCACTCCATCGCATTCACGTATCACGAGTAAACTAGTTATGCCGTCCCCACAAAGTCTTAAATACGAATTCAATCCATTGTTAATAAAACAGCAGAAATCCACGAGACTACTTTGGTTAAAACCTCAATGTCACCTGATTTTCAGTATCGACACACGATATCGATTCACCGGCGACGGCCTGTCCCGCCGCACGAACCGTACGACGCGTGTGACATTTAACGCGAGCGCGGCCGCGACTAAGGAAGGGGATTGAGTGTTCGGTGTCCGCGTGAAGGGCCGGGCGGAGCCGTGGACGCACTGGGAGGTGGCGGGCGCGCGAGTTGCTTCGACGCGACTATCGACCGCGTGTTGCAAGCGAGCGCGAGCGCCAGGGTCGATTTCCTCACCGCCTCGGCCGGGGGACGGTCCGCAGACGGGCTCGCGTTGCGCAAAAGGCTCTCTGCGAAGTCACTTGCCGACATGACCGCGCATTCCCTCCCTTCCCCTTGTCTCTTGCGTAAAAGGACGACTGGGGAAGGTCTCAGGCGTGGTAACGGGGGTAAGTGCGATCGATGGCTTTACACCGACTGTACACCCCTATTCCAGACTTAGGTAATGGGAGTATAAGGCGCTAATAGCAGTGAGACGGTAAAAGCAAGAAGGAATTATTCATTCTCATATGTTGATCAAGACAACAAGGCGTTGGTCAAGACTTCGTGATGATAGCGACATAATGACAGCACAGAAACATTCAATGTACGCATTTCATACCGGCTTTGGTGGCTCAAGGTATCAAATGTGGTGACAGCAGTGCCCCTGACCGGACGATCACAGTGTTCCAGTTCCGACGGTGGTAAGATGTTCGACCCTAGCTACTTAGCTAGCTGTTTAGAAGAAAATTCTAGCTGCCGGATGCTCTGGTCGGTACTTCACCGTGGTTTATCCGATCAACACCAAATGAATTCCGAAGCAGTATCCTAATGAATGCCACGGACCGCGCGCGATTTTTCCTTCCTCTTCCTTGCCCTCTCCTCACCCCTAACTTACACACTCACACACACACACTTAAATGCACTACACTACCAAACATGTCGGGTGCTTTGAGCAACGTTGGGAGTTTAGTTAAGGCTGAGGCAGTGCCCCTTTAGTGGAAGACCTAGTTGGGGAAATCCCCGCAAGTCAACATGCAGGTCGCATCTCATCACCCAACGGGGAAAATACTCTGCCACCTCCCATGGTAATCATTAAAGTTAAAATTTATTTCTCTTTGTAATATATTTTATTTATTTACTACTGAAATATCACATGTACACTAGTTATAAAAATATCAATATGGAAAACGGGGTCCAGAAATGTAGTAGCCCAGCCCGTAGTTTTTATGTAGCGCATGTCCATATCGCTCCCACACATTCCTGCAATCCAATTATTTACATAAAAATCAATCAATTAACTCAAGTCAATGCACCTTGTTTGGTCTCGTAAAACATATCAGATCTGACGTTACTGACTTATCTACCAAAATGGATCAAAGAAAACTGACATCTATGAAAATTCTTAACCGAAATAAACTAACGATTGCACGAGAATTTCACGTTGTTGTTCACATATTTCTAGGATAGGAACTCACAAAACAGCCCTAGAATAATAATTATCGTTTTCTAGATGAAGTTGTTATATTCTGCAAGAATGTAATTGGAGTGTGTAATTGGATAAATAATGGAATAAAAATAATGGAATAAATTGGGGTGTGAATTGGAGAATGTGTGTAATTGGAGAAATAATGGAATACGGAAGACACTCACTTTTTAAATAAAACATTTAAACACTTCTTAACTACCTCAATGGTCGCATTTATACAATTTACTGTTTAAAAAGATGTTCGGGCATTTGCAATAGCTTATCTTTTTCTGATAAATAAAGTAATATCCCTTATTGTGTTTCCAATTTTGACACGATTATATGAATCTTAAATACCTATCATTTTGGCACTACACTAAAGCCGACCATCCCCTCTCAAAATCAAGCACTGCCAGTGAGACCGACTTCTTTGGCAGAGCCGACTTTTGCTCCTCACAGCGCAAATTCGGCGTCCGCAGCCTCCCCACGAGAGATGCACAAAACGCAATAGAATTTCAATTGGAAGACGCCCAGCGGAGACGTCCCAGGAGACGCGAGTGCCAGCGACGGACGCGGCGGCGAACTTCCGAAAAAACAACGCGGGGCGATGGCCGGAAGCCGCTGCCACAACGGCTTCCACAGCCTTCGTCGCCGCCCCGCTTCCTCCAATCGACGCCATTCCCCTCCCCACCCTCTCTCCCATGTCTCCCACCATTTCCTCTGCCACAACCACCCCTGCCCCCTCTGGTGCCACCGCACGCCAATATCTCCGCCCCGCGCCCCCCGCCCACGCCCACAAGCATCACCCGCCCCCGCCCCCATTACCGCCACCTCCAACCCATCACCACCACCATCGCCACCGCCACCACCATCGCCACCGCCATCGCCATTGCCACCCCACTTCATCGCTATCGAAACCCCATCGGCACCACATTGACACCTCATCGACACCGCCATCACTTCCACCACCCATCACCACCACACCACCTCCACCCCTGTCCTCGTCCCAGCCCTGCCCCTCCAGTGCCCCCGCCCCCATCCACGCCCCCGCACCTGTCACCGCCTCCTGTATCGCCATCGACACCTTTTTCTTCACCTCCTCCACCGCCTCCAACGCCACCATCACCACCACACTACCCTCCACCCCACCCGCTCTTCCCCCTCTTTGTCTGTGCCTCCGTCTCCGCTACCCCCCCCCATTATCCCTGTCATCGCCATCACCGACGTCACCACCACAACCAACGCCTCCACTTCCACCAGCAACAATCACTTCTAACATCATCACCGTCCCACCAACTCCTCGGTTTTTCTCTCCGCCTCCACCATCGCTCCGTCTCTACTCCGCCGCCGACACTGTAGTTCGCACCACAACCAACCACACCATCGACAGAGCCCCATCTGCCATCTCCGTCTAAATGCAGACGCCATGACCATCCGATTGGTGCGCGGAGAGCGGTGTATAGATCGCGGGAGGTGGGAGCGGATGGAGGCTGAGGGCAGGAAAAGCACGATCGCCGCGCACTCCATCAAACATTCACACCGGAAACCAATGAACCGCGTCCCTCACGCCCTCCCTCTCCCGCCGTCGCGTGATTGGATGCGCAAGGCTAGAGGGATGTCTGAACATAAACATTATAAAAAATCTCACGTTTAGAATACGACGTACCAAGTTATTAAACAACTATTATATTTTCCATTTATCATTATTTTCTGTACATCTTACAGATCTTCACATATTTTTCTTACAGATCTTCACATCATGCGTAAGTTCATAGTTGGTAGATCAAGAAAAATACACCATATTTTCACTTAATATTGACTTTCAGTGATTGGACAATGTTTGGAACTCAGAGCGTATGGTACGAAACGAAACCAATGGTTACCAGGGCGTCGGAAATAAACCGCAGGCGCCGCTAATAGATACAAATCTAATTTAAAATATATATATATATATATATATATATATATATATATATATATATATATTACATGCTTCTAATCATGCAGACACTAAAACCTTCTCTTTTTTTCAAACATCTTAAATCTAGTGTTGAGTGAAAGACTTTATCGTGTGATCGCAAAACTGTTTCATTTAAATGTCAAAAACTAATAGAGGAAGATTAGCGCAGGAAAATGAAAATTCACTTAAGACTTTTGCAAATGTTCTCGAATTCAAATAATGTTCCCTTTACCTTCAATCGAAATTCACAATAAATAGCATTTAATCCAAATTTTTCAATGCGCACGATCCATGGAAAAAAAGTTTAGATCCAAAATCGTTTCATGTAGAATTTTTTTCAAAATGTTAGTGGTTTTTTCTTTTTCGTGGCCTTTTTATTTAGAAAAGTTGTCAAATTCAAAGAGTTCTAAACTATTTTAACTTCTTTGGGTGTTTTTATATTTTTAGGTATGTTTTAAGTTCTTTAAATGGCATATTATCCCCACCTTGCGGAACACCGACTCAGCCCGGACACGCTCCAAGTTTCCATCTAGTCCCCCGTCATATGGGGTAGTGTAGTGCAGTGCAAATTTGTGTGTAAAGAGGGAGTAAAGGAAAAGAAAGAAAGACGATCTAGTTATGTAGCTGGTGTCGAAAATCCGCTCTCCGGATTGGGACCTTAGGACCTCCCAGTCAGCGCTGCTGCAGAGACAACAGCAATGCTGCCACTGAGCCCTCGCACCCAATCCATTTTACCCAGACATGCGTATTAAATTCCGTTGTGTTTTCGAATGTCGAGGTTCTCACAGCATGCGTATTTAAATTTCAATCCTTAAGCTTCAACGGAAACTACGCGCTAACAAGCACTCGCGAGGATCACATAACGACACGCCTCTGTGACACGCCTCGCGCTTTATGGCACTGGAGGTCAGTTGTAAGTCGATAGGCAAGAAGTCGGTAGACACGGAATCGTTTGTGCTAACGAGTGTTCATGTCCCGGCACGCGTTGGAACAAGAAGCATAAGTTGGAATTTTGTTAAGATCAAAAGTCAACCTATCGTTTCTCTAAGGCACACTACAAAAATAAAGTGCAATGTTTGAAGACAGTGGTAAAATATTTTATTTGAAGGAAATGAGAATAGTTAGAAATAAATGAGTAATGCTTTTTAATTTCGTCTGTTTATCTTTCAAAATTTATGTAAAGGCCGATCGATATCGATAGGGAGTAGTGAATAAATTATGTTTCCATTTAAACCAATTTCAGGGCATTAAATCTAAAACTAATATTAAAATATTTTTCACTTTTTATTACATCGAAATCAAAAAAAGTTGGGAAAAAACATTATAGAAGCATGGATATCTCCTAATATCGTACCTAACCATCATCCATTTCCTCGACCATTATTCCTTATAATTTGTTTATTCGAATCTTTGTAGTTTTTCTCTCCCTGTTCTTCTCTAATACTCTCCCTTCATGCTTCATCTTTCTCTTACCCCTTCCATTTCTTCCCTTCCTCCCTTTTATTTATGACATTTTCCAATTTTTTTTCCTACGTACTTCCTTTTTCCAGATTCACATGCATGTATCCTTTCCTACCCGTCTTATATTCCTCTCATAATCATCTTCCATCCCTTCGCAACCTTTCATTACCTACCTTTTCGAAAAAAAAAGGTTTTTACCGGATTCTCCGCTTAGCTGACCCACTTCCAGCTCCGCAGTTAAAACAAATCAGGCTGCAGGGAAACTATCTGCCGGAGTCGCAGAAGGGTAATCAATGCATGTGTAAACGATTGCTGCTCCTGAAGCGTAGCCGGGAGGGCCGGCGCTCTCTGTCGCAGAATCAATGCCACAAGTACTTCGTTTCACGCGTCGCGCGGGGACGATCGCTCGCGCCAGGGGACGTCGATACTGAAACTGATGCGGCGCACACAATCCCACACATTCAATCGTCCCTCGTGTCACGGACTCCTCTAAGATTTCCTGGGAAAGAAAACACATTTCGGAAGATAATTCCTGGTTGAATCCCGAGAGCTTAATTGTCTACAATTGTAACATGGAATGTCAAATTGGGATCCGTGTCATTTCAAGTCGCAAGTATAAGTGTTCGCGGCTGTCGGTATGGTCTGTGGTCGTGGTTCTTTAAAAATAATTTCAACATTGTTCTTGTTCTTAATTGTCGATGTTTACAAATCCTTTTACAATACAGACCCATGAAGTTGTAGTTATTTACGTAAGCTAAAATACACAACGTAAGTTTTATATCGATAAAAAATTTAGTCGAAGCCCGCAGTGTCAAAACAGTTTTGGAAGATTACGTTTTACGATATCAATAGCACTTAATATTTCAAATTCCGTTCCTGAATAATTTGGAGCGCGTATTTCTTTCTTCGAGAAATTAAACTGCAAACGTCTTTCAAGCAATAAACAAATTTTTGGTGTTCAGTACTCTCTAGAGGATTGTTTTCAATTCATTTGAGTTTCAAATTTTAGTTCAAATAGCGTTTGCAATCAATAAATATGTCCACTTGCTCTAATCTACCCCCCGCAAAAATAATTATGGTGGTAATGAAGTTAGTAAATCTGATTAGATCTAGACAGATACTACTCGTCCATTTTAACATTATTTATCGTAACTCACAAACTTTTAAAACAGGGGTCGTAACACAAGGTTTTTGTTCAACTGCTGACACACTTGGAAACAAATTTCTGATTGAAGAAATTACATTAACATCGCCTTTCATTTGTGTTGAATATTTATTAGAGGTATATTTGCCTGTGACTATTTTAATGACTTGTACCGTTGAACAAACAAATACATCATGACTTTAATTAGATTAATGAATTTTCAACAATCATTCGTTTTTTCTACATTTTTTTTTCTAAATTTCCTCTATCGTCAAACTTTACAGACAGTGCCGTCCAAAAACTTCAATTTTAACTGCTTTGAAATTTCGTATTAATTATCTGCACGTTCAATTTTTCATCACTTTGATAACTCTGAGTACTTAAAGCGGAAAAAATTAAAATGGGTTTTTAGATTTGCGTAATATTACATCACAGACTTTCTAAAGAAAAGTTGAGAGCTATTATTCTGAGCATTTTTCAGATGGTAACACGGCATGCATTTAGTACTTCGGAATGAAAATGAAAGTTTTTCATCCATTTTAAAAGTTATCTTAAAGAAATAAAGGACATGTCATAAACAATACGATTATCCTTGTAGCTTAAAAGCAAGAAACCATCCATTAAAACAAAGTTTTGCTATTGATTTAAAAAACGTAAAATATCAATTTTTGAGTGGATATAAACTTATGAAACTAAAAATATCACGAAATTAATTTATTTCCTGTGCTAGACATGATGTAGACTATAAATCACCATTTCTAAAATCATTATTCAAAATCCTTTTACAATTTTACATTTAGGGACGTTCATCTCACAATCGATATAGTCTTGACAGGCACGCACGGACGAAAAGAATGTCAGGTGAACGATGGAAACACCGTCCAATCCCAGCGGCGTATCGACAACCTACAACGAATGCTCAAAAAGGCGGCCACCGAATCAAAATGGCGAACGGTCATCGCGAGCGACATCTGACGAGCGGGCCGCGCGGCCTCGCGAGGGAACAAGACGAAGCGCGCGCGCGATCGATATTCACACAATATCCTGTCCTTTATTCGAGGCTCAGCCTGAATAATGCATCTGATCCCGAAATCTGGACTGGACGCGCAGTATGGAAATTCGCTAGCGCGCGGGGAGAGGGGCGGATGGTGGGTGAGACAGGCACGTGGAGAGGCGAAGGGCGTGGAGGAATGAGGGGGCGGGTGGGCGAGAGAGTGGGAAGAAGAATCTGTACAAGAAGAGGGGTGGTGGGCCGGCGAACAGGGAGAGGATGAGGAGGGAGAGGTTGAGCTA
>BOPP01000022.1:7335418-7364387 GCA_017312745.1 Gryllus bimaculatus
TCTGCTTGCCTGCCTGCTTGCCTGTCTGCTTGACTGCTGCCTTGCCCGCCTGCTTGCGCTTGGCTAGTCTTGCCTGCTCACTGCTTGCCTGCTGCTTTGCCTCCTGCTTGCCTGTCTGCTTGCCTGTCTGCTTGCTGTCAGCTTGCCTGCGCTGCTCACCTGCCCACCTGCCTCACACAGTGTATCAGAATGATGGAATCGACGATGCTTGCCCACTCCCACTGCCACACTTGCCCAACAATGTCTGGCCCCACTCACTAGCTAGTCCGGCAACTTCGCGTATGGATCCTCATACTGTCCTGCGCAGCCCATCTGCTTGTCCTTGCCTTGCCCTACACCTGTCCCTGCTATTTCCGCTCACCAACTTGCCTGTCCTTTAACCCGCCCCTGTTCCGTCGCGGTGAGACCCAGCGACATGCGCATCGGGGGCAGCAGCATCGGGAATCGAACGCTAGGTGCAACGCGAATACAAAGAGCAAACAGCCGCCGCCCGCCAGTGATCCAATATGCCATCCTACTCGATATGCTACGTATGCACGCACATGCAACGTAGGGTGAAAGAATCTTTTTAAATTTCTTCAGATATTGGCCTTCTTCTCTTGCTCAGGAACAAATTCGAAAATCAAGCTCTTTTTTATTATATGGACGATATATATCGATCTTGAAATTCCTCGCCTTCATTCTCAGAGATAAAAAATTCACCGACACGAATATCTTTACTTTGTTCATGAAATAAATTTCTTCAGATATTGGTCTTCTTCTCTTGTTCAGGAACAAATTCAAAAACCAAGGTATTTTTTATTATGTTGACGATATATATCGAGCTTGAAATTCCTCGTCTTCATTCTTAGAGATCGAAAATTCAACAACACGGATTTATTTACTTGGTTCAAGAAATATAATCTTGTATCTTGTACAATTTCAAAACTGATTCACAATATCAACAATTTGGTTTTTATTGAAAAAAGAAACATTTTGAAAAAAACTAAAATAATTAAAAATACCAGCGTTGTTATCTGAGATATCAGAGTTGTTATCTCACCTACAGGGAAGTTATCGAACTTCCTGACGTTTTGTGGGGACAAATGAAATGGCAAAATTCTCTCTGTCGATAGGGATGTCATGCGATAGAGAAGCAATAGGGGATGTTAAAGAGATTATAAAGAACAAAAACGAATGAAACGTGTCATGAAAGTTTTCTATTCTTATTTTGTCATACCATCTCAAAAATCAATGTTCTAACATATTTTTTGCTTGTATTTCCAAAGCAATTTAAAGTGTTACCACGACCACGGAATAGCTCTGACTTGAACCCCATAGAAAATTGATAAGGTATTACCGAGAGAAGAATAAGGAAATATACAAGAAGTCGTGGACAAACTAGAGGAGATTTGGTACCGTGACGATAAAATTAAAAACTCAGGTAAAATGTTGGTAAACATTATGTCAAACAGGATAAAGTTGTTGTTTAAGAACCAAGGCACGAACACTAACAGTAAGTATTAAATGAATGATAGTAATATGTACACGTGTAATAAATGCAAACCTTTTGAAATCTTTTAAAATTATTTGGCAAATCACCAGGAATCCTAATGTTGATCACTGTGAACACGATTTACCTTGGGACATGTGACACCCTCGTGTAGCCCCATATTACTACGGCCGAATATCTGATACGTAAATGATTTGATGCTCATGTCACGATAAAATCAGTTATTCATGCATTTCCTATTACTAATGAGCTTTGTCGTTTTTGTCACTTTTTCAGAAGATTATATAAAGAGGAAGAAGCTAGTCAAGAATTCATGGGTATTCAGTAACAACATAACATAACAGCACTTTCTGTATTGCATTGTCACTACTACATACCAATGGGCAAAAATGGAAATAAAATAATGAACTATCTGTAAATATTATTGGATATTTAGCGCGTATCCCAAACTCTTTTGGTAGTTTTATTATTTTATTTCATACAAATTGCACTAAATTTTGTAAGACCGCCTAGAAGATAAAAATTTTACGTGATGACGTTTATTATTTTGTTACATCTCAAAACTCTAAAACTCAATCATATCAACTTATACCAAGATATTATTAATTTAAATTAGCTGATGTCATTGAAAAACACTAGGAGAGTTTTACTGTCTACAAAAGGTCGAGAATAAGTAAAATGACAAGTACAAGAAGATGCACTCACTTAGAATACGCCCTTCTCAAGACGAAAAATGAGAAGAAATGAAAGAATCACAGACACTCCGTTCCGGAGTTCACCAAAAGAAAAAAAATACTAAGAAATTTCCCCTCGAAAAAAAGAAGAAAAAAAGCGCCAGACAACGGCGTCAACCTCTCATAAACAGGTTCTCTTTTGAGCCGTCTTCCCGCGCCGGTGCCCGTCCGACGCAGGCGGTGGTCGAGGTTTTGCAGGACTTTCTTAATCCGTCTCTTCCGCCGCACAAATTCGCCCGCCGCTGCAACTGAGAGCGACAAAATGACTGCGAAACCCACGCGAAGAAACAATTGTTCCGAAAGAAAAGTTTCCCCTGGCAAATGCGAAAGTCAGGGTCGGGGCCGGTGGCGCGCGGAAGAAACGCCAGACGGCGGGAGAGACCTTTCCGGGGCGCGCCGCGCCGCGAACTAAGGATACTCTCCATAAAAGACATCCGTGAACTTAAGCGGGAAGATGACTCAAAATGTCGGGTTGCAACGGACGCGGACGGAACGGGGCGTTGTCTGGTGGTTGTCACATTTTACAATGGTTGATTATCTCAAGTGAAATTTTACGAAGTTGAGGTCAGATTCGTAATAAAAAAGTATTGAAACACAAGTGTAGAGTTATAGGCCTTTACATTAACTACAAATTGCGTAAGTTTGACACGTTTCCCAGGACGAATTGTCAAAATGTAATATATTCAAAATATTTACAAAGTATGTGAAACTTATGGTATCGTTACATCGTAATTACAATTCTCAGTCAGTTATTATACTCAGCCCAACAGCCGCGTTTGATAATTCTACAATATCGTGGATATATATGTTGTTTTATGACATTTATTTTCGTAATAATTTTGTAACCAATGTCCACTAACATGAGGTTTAAGGTCACGTTTTTCTTTAACACGACATTGCGAGTTTCGAAACCGGCTGGTAGAGGGGAGGGTTGAAGGATGGAATATTATCAGAGTACCATGGCCAATTGTCCGATTTGCTTCACCTGTCACATTTCATACTCGAATTCATTCTCATACTCAGCTACGCTGTCACTGAATTTTCCATGGAATAGTTTATGAAGATAGATGAGATTATTAGAAACGGATATTTAGCTTACTGTTTATTTTAATACTAAGGAATATTACTTGAAGTATAGCCAATATATAACATTTTATTACAAAGAACTCTTTTTCATCACTATCAAAAAAGCACCAGGGTTTACAAGTTTGTGTGGTATATTTTGACAAAAAATATTCAAAATTAGTTGCAATAGGCCACACATTTTTAACCACAAACGATTTAAAATAAACGAAAAATACGGCTTCATTACTCTATTCGAGCCACTAGCGGTATTCATATACATTCCAAACTACTTACCGGTTTCTCTTTAGGAAATTTAAACGCTGAGGTATACGTGACATGCATTTCAATTTTTCCTTTCTAAGCACAATCATCACAAGAAAACCATTTCATTTATAAAGTAATTCCAAATAATGAACTTGAAACGAAGTCTCTACGGAAGTATTTAACTACGAGATCTCATATAATTGTTTCAATATTCCACACTTGAATATTCCACTTTATTCACTACACTCACAGAGAAATTTGATCATCAGTTGACGTCATGTTCGTATATTTTGTCTATTTGATCTCATCAAAACAAACACATTGTTTAGTCAAAATATATGCCATGATTACGTATTGCTACTGGATTCTGCCTGCTAAAACTTAAGCGCGCGATGGCACAAAAATGCTCATTTTCGTGTGATTTGTTGCTGACATACAGACGGTCAGATGTTTCGCATTAAATATATTTCTCAATATCATGGACCCATAAAACGTGTAATATGAATACACAACGTTTTAGAAGAAGTAATTTACTATTTATATAAAACATCACTTTTTCTGTATAGGGACACATGAGGGATTTTTTTGCCGAAAATAGGCAACAAATATATTTTTCGCTGTAGTATTTCGAAACGTTTCGTTTACCACGCATGTATGACAAGTATGAGAGGAAGTAACATGTGGTGTTATTTATGAATCTCCAGAAAAATTGGGAGGCTGGTTCATTTTAAAGTGACGCTGTGATACTTTGGATAACAATTTAACCGTTATTCCTAGTGCCGATATCGATTATCTAGATTCGACTGTCATAAATAAATGTGTTGTAGTAGCCTGTATGATTTAAATAGCTGCATTTTATGCAGTATTTCTTCCGCAATAAGGCAAGTAATAAAAAGATTTAGAGAGACATTCATAGATTATCCATAACTACTAGAACGATATTATATAACCCCGCTCACGAAATAGAATGTAACAAAGAAATATCGATTTTGTAAAGCTGAAATATCTAATTTTTACCTCTACAGAATTCTAGGCTCGTACGAAGTAAGTTTAATAATCATATTTGAAGCTTTTCAGCATGAACAACTAGTGTGATATAGAAGGCGAGTAAATATTTGTTTTTCATTTCGGCTTTCGGATATGAGCGACTCCCCTCACGGTAGGCCAAGAGAGTAGAAAAAAGGTTTTAACCAGCGGCGTGCCCCTTTGGGAATCGTGCATTCATGTCCCCGAGGACACGCATACCCAGAACGCCGGAATGAGTTGGCAGCACTGTCTGCATTTCATATTTCCGAGTGAAATGAATGCATGAAAAAATAACAACATATAAAATATAATAAACCAATCTCTCAACCAAAAATATAAAAATTGAGCATCGCTTTCATGTTAAAGTCCATAAGTATTGAATATCACGATTTCAAATGAATCAAAGGCATTGTCTTGGCCAACATTATTATTTATTTTAAGTGCAGCTTTCGATGTCTTAGTCAACTTCAGTACCTGGTACAAAACACATAAAATATTTTCAAAAAAGCATTATAGAAATGGAATAAGAAAGATAATTAAAAGTTTCAGTAAGTATTTGATTTTAAGTAAGAATAATGGACTTTATATATCAAGAAAAATAAAGAATAGAAAAGACGTAGATTGAAATCGTTTTAATGCTACTTACAGAAATTTACTGAACCTGGGCAGTAATTAAATTCACAAAAGAAAATATGTAAAAGTTAGTGTTGAAATAACACTATCATTAAGTGCAAGTTGAGACGTTTCTTACTTGCCGTTCAGAAGTCATAAAGCGATTACATGGGTTCTTTTTTGCAGTTCTATACCTGAACTCTATTTTCCGACCTTCCGCATGTTCATATCCTTGAATTTCTTAAGGATTGAAAATACGGAATTGTCATTAGTATTTATTAAAGTAAGATTATTTGTTATTTCAACTTCATTTAAAGGGGTCATACCACAGGATATTAATGGGATCTTGAGATCCTGAAACTAAACACATTGCATCAGTTTTGTGAATATTTGAAACATGTTTCTTATCTTCAAATACTAAGGTCTCTTCCCTTCCCCGGGCGCGCATTTGCTGGTGAAGCGCTGTGTGACCTTGTGTGACGGGCTGTTACATTCAAAATATCGCAAAAAAGCCAAAATCACTCCAAAAAATATTTTCTAACATATGACAATATGTAAAAGGTGGATTTGTCATTTTACGCTCGTCATGATAGACTAAAAAATGTATGTAGTTCGATTTGAAAAAACAAAGTTACATCAAAACTATCTCGTAAAATACTAGTGATAAAATAGAAATGAAAACACGTATCAATTAGCTCCGTTCCTTCATGTAATTCAGTGTAAACTGTATTGCAATAACTTCAACCGTTCAAAAGTTACAGGAGGTGCTACAGTTACGTGACTACTCTGATTATGAATATAATCAATACATAATCAATAATGACTGTTAATCTTTCTGCTTTATTGATCCACCCACTCGCTATCTTTAAGCCTCAATTCTTTGCCTGTCATCATAATCCGTTGTAAGCGTCGCCATTATTTTAAAAAATTCAAACGTTCATACATCAGTGAATTAAACCGTTTCCAAATATATTATTTAATATTTTCAGATCCTAAGATAGAACAATACTAATTCATTCACAATAACTTCATTATGATGAAGCTGGACGTGTTATATATTATAGAAAGACCTTTGAATACAAAATCACTGGATATAAAATAAACATTATCTTTGTGGTTCCAGATTTAAATAAATACATAAAAAATATCCAATCAACAGGGTCGACATCAACATTTTAACAGAAGTAGTTTATTTCTAGCAAATTATGTCCATTAAACTAAATGTGGGAAAGTTAATACTACAACACACTTCTTTGTTTAATTTAATAAAACACCATAAAATAAAACCCAAAAGAGTAAACAGTTCTCAATTTCAAAACAAAAAAACAACCACAAAAACAACCTAGCGACCAACTCTGACTTACAGAACAACGGCAGCCAAAAAGTATCCGCGACCACGCGAGACGTGCGCTCTCTTAAAAGTTCGCCCGCGGAGAGACGACTTCTTCGCGCGCAGTTCACCCGTCTCTCCCGAGGAGCGCACTCCGTCTTCCGGGCTGACTCGCGCACTTGACCGGCGACTCGCGCAGCTCGCCCTGCGCCGCCCCAGCGCCGCGGAGGCAAAAGTCCTCGGGCGCAGATGAGCGCGCGGGTCGTCTTCGTCAGTCTCGCGGGGCCCACAAGTCTTTATTAGGCCAAGTTCGCGCGCCGCCGCAGAGAGAAAGAGAGGGAAAGAGAGAGAGAGCAAGAGAGAGAGCAAGAGAGAACAAGAGAGAGCAAAAGAGAGCGCAAGAGAGAGCAAGAAAGAGAGCAAGAGAGAGCAAGAAAGAGAGCAAGAGAGAGCAAGAAAGAGATCAAGAGAGAGCAAGAAAGAGATCAAGAGAGAGCAAGGGAGCAAGAGAGAGAGCAAGAGAGAGAAAGAGAGAAAGAGAGAGCGCAAGAGAGAGAGAAACAAAGAGAGGGAGAAAGAGAAAGAAATAGAGAGAAAGAGAGAGAAAGAAAGAAAGAAAGAGAAAGGGAGAGAGAAATGGAGAGAGAAAGAGAGATGCGAGAGAGAGTCGAGAGAGAGAGAGAGAGAGAGAGAGAGAGAGAGAGAGGAAGGAAGGAACTCGTGGTCGAGGGGCGAGCAGGTGTGCCAGACCGCGGGGCGGAAGGACGAAGAAGTTGTTGGGTTTCGCAGGAATTTTGAGGAAAGGGGAAGTGGGGACCATGTTGCAGAGAAAAAGGGAAGTCCGACATGTTTTTAAATTAAGTTTTTTGAGTCCGAAATACGTCCGAAATTGACTACGAGGAATATGTTCACATATTTATTCGCCTCAAATTATAATTTGTTTAAAATGTTTTAATAATTCAGAGCGGTATGGTATCACATAATTACACTTCGTTGTTCAGGAAATGGGTAAATTCCGAAATGAGATTTTCTGTATTGTATTTAATAAAATCGGCTTTCTTTCTTTCTTCCTTTTTTCTTGCTTTCTTTTCCTTAAATATTTTTATTAAAGACACTGGATTTGTACTCGTATGGCATGAAAAAGTGGAATATGTAAACTGGACTTTGCACTCATTCCTAAGAAGTTGAACTTCTTGAAAATAAATTCACATGCTATTTCTCGAAGCGAAAACATCTGTCAGCATCAACGAAAAATATCAACAATGCACACTGGTATCATCTTCCTTTACCACTCCTATTTTTAACAAGACACCAGAGCCTCCACGTCCACATGAAGACAATACACGACCGCGCCTTCACGTTGTCCAGGATTGCAGGATTGCAGGATTGATTCTAGTTTGATAGAGATCGGTACCAGGAGGGGGAAATAATGACGAAAAAGGCCAGAAAGGACGCAAATAAAACAGAAAATGGCACAAATAGGGCAAAATGTCAAATAATAGCATTAAAAGCTTAAATAGGCAAAAAAGGCAAAATGAAAATCTATTAAAACAACTCCAAGAAGTTTAATTAAGTGATTCCTATTGTTAATAGTCATTATATCGTAAAAATAGTAAACAGATATTTTGCCAAACTTCCTGGTTCTAATTACAACACATCCTGAAACATTTTCAAAATGTCTGCATTTTACTGGTAGAAAATGTATATTAATTATATGGTTTCTATTCATAGGATATGAAGAAATTCAATGTACCGTTGCTAAGTACATCGTATTTCTTTCTTAGTGACCTTCATTCATTCACATTAGATATGATTTTCATTACAATACACTTTACCAATGAAGGAACCTGACAATTCTTTACACCTTGGACGTCTCCTCTTGTTCATTTGAACTCAATTCACATCCCTCTAATTCACATTTAGTTGATCAAAACTGTACAAAACAAATATACATGCATGTTCGACAGAGAAATCTCAAAAAGAGACTTGCATTTTTATGTGTGTAGTTACTGCTTTTGGGTACATCCTGTACATCAGAGAACGAAGCACAATTTAATTAAAGCGAAAGAGGAGGATAAAATAACGAATGTTCAAGCGGTCAACGGAGCGGCATGGAGACAGATCGACTTCCTCCCCTCGGAAAGCTTTCAAACTTATCAGGTCCCAGAGTTCCAAACGCCGACGCAAATGAATACAGAATCGTTCGGGCAGCGGCCAGAAGAAGCCCGGAGCGGCGGGGGAGGAGGGGGGACGGGGGAAATGAAAAAGAAGTCCAGTGGATGCATCCACTCATTAATCCACAGCCGCCAGCGATCCACTTCCACAGGCCGCGGCAGAGAAGCCGCCACGCGGAAGAAGTGTGGCGGAAGGAATTTTCAGGATGAGGGATCATTTGCAATTAAACGTAATTGAATGTTGCTCCGCAGTACAGTCTTTTGAGAAGGGATTGTACCCGTAAATTCGGAAATCGTTTTTATATTTGCACGAAAGTTTTGAAATCTACGATTGTCAAAACCGACCTTTACTCAGTTCTTTAGCAAATGAAATTCGCTGCGGCCTTTTAATATCAATTTATACTGGAAGTGGATAAGACAATTAATATCACGTTGAGAATACAGCGAAGAACACTGTTCCTTTGGTTCTCTTCCTGAAAATAGGAATTATTTTATTTCAACTTTTTCGTACACACTTGTTAACAAATGTATCGCAGAGAATTTTAATAATGCTCTTTCAATACAACATTATATATTCCGCAATGTAATTTTATAACTTCTTGTCAGTTTGGATATTTTTGTTTATTGTTTACTTAATATTTAAACATAAAACTATATCACGTTTCGAAACAATTTAAGCTACTATTATTATTCAGAAGTGAAATCAGGATAGCAAAAAATGATAATGTTGCACATAATCTTGTAGAATTAAAAACATAAATATGAAGAAGAAAAATAATCCATGTGCAAAAAACAACAACAAAGATTTAGTGTGGTTTTCGTATTAAATTTTACACGCATTTTGTTGAACATTTTAATAAACGAAAACGAACTAAAACGAAATGGAGCAGGATCTTTTACATAGGGACAACTAAAAGCATGATTTCAAAAACGAAGAAGAGTGTACTTCTTATCGTACTTCTAAATGAACTCGCATAATTCACAGTATTCTCGCGTAAAACCAAGTCCATTCAAATCATCATTACACATTTCAACATCCGTACAACTAATAAATTCAACCGTTCATCGAACTTCATATTTGGCAATACTGTGTTTGTGCCTGACTTTCCTTTCAGTCGCTGGACCCAAGTATTCAAGGAAACTAATAGAAGTGGCAACGCAATTCCAAGAAGTGCAACCAATCGTGAAATGAGTGTATCGCCTTTGATATTTACTTCGGCCTCTGAGGGAAAGGGCAGCAGAAAAGATCTCCCTCGCAGAAAGGTCATTTTCATGGCGCAGTAATTTTGCTTTTTCACGAAAGTATTCACATTGTACTTTGATTACGTCATTCCATTTTGCATTTCACCACTCTCGGCATCGTTTTACTTCCATGCACAGCAGCTGAGTTCCTATTTACTTTTTGCCGATGAGCATTCCTCGTGCGTTTTCCGTTTTCTTTTACAATCCCCAAGTTGGAGGCGGCCCCTCGGCAGCTGACTATAAAACCATGATCATTACTTTTACGCTGAAGGATGGTGCATTGAATGAAGAAACTGGCTGCAAAACACTAGTCTGTGGTGGCATTTACAATGCGTGCCTTTTGTTTTCAATGTCATTGAGTTGCGAAAAAAGCGCCTATTCTTTGTAATATCACTCTCAAATTTTGGTAGAAAAAATACATTTTCCCATTCACCATTTTTGTCAAAGCAACATTGTCATACTGAAAGATTTGCAGCGGGTATCGGCGCGCAGTAGATTGAATTCAATTCTGTACATTCGTACTGTTTTTGGTTGACACGTAGCAAGCAGTCCAACAACTTTGTTACTTACAATGTCTCCTAACTTTCACATCCGTGGGAGTAGTAAGTACATACTTTTAAGAAGCCAATATGATTTGTGAGCTCGTCAGTGCTGAATCCTGTTTAATGATAGGAAACCAGGTTGCCAGCAAACCAGGAAACCAGATTGCCTACAGCAATTGCTGCAGTTGCTTCTAAGCACATTTCATCACACACTTTTTGTCCTCTCGCATTATTGGACTCGAGTTCAAGAGTGAAACACTAAGCACTGGGAATGCACACCATGCTACAACACAACTGAAGTCATCCATGTCTTAAGCTGCATTCGAACTTACAGCCTAGGTGTAACGCATTGTAATGTAACCAAAGATAATTGTTTTAACCATGGCTATATACTGCTTTCTGGTATGAAAAATATAAAAATAAAGTTTTACTGTTACACGTGATATTAAAGAATAAAGTAGACGAAACTGGTGCATAACATTTAGAAACAAATATCAATGCGCGGCATACCGGAACTTTTCGCCTGTTAGAGTTATTACTCAACAATTACTAAAAATGTTCAAAATGTGCTCAACGTCATTTAAAGATCAATAATGACTCATTCAAGACACAATGCTTTAAATATCTATTTGTGCAGAAAACATCCAAACCACAAGAATCAGTATCGATGAAAAATAACTTGAAAATTGGGGGATATTTGAAAATTTCAATCAGCAAGGATGCTAGACCAAAAACGTTATGTGGAGGAGTGTGTATTTTCACCCAGTTTATTTTCTTTTCTCACAATTTAATCAATAATATCAACCATCGGTCATTTTCTGCAATTTATGTACGTAAGAACACTAATATGAAGAGAAAACATTCAAGTCGTGACACGACCCTTTACTCTTTTCCAATAAAACGGAAAAATGTAGCAACAATTTTACACTTTTCATCACCGTTTTTAACTCAACGAATAGAGTACTACTTAATGTATTTTAAAACATCTCACTTTTTTCTGAAAATAAAATTTTAGATAAAAAGCGGACAACATCAACTTTTTTGTAAATGGACTTGTCACATTTTGAATGTTATTGTGATTAAAATTATTTGCCTCGAAAGATCAGTACAACATAAATATAATTTGGAATCTGTTGGAAAATCAAAAGAATGACGTTCATCTGTCTAGAAATCACTATTACTTATTTTTTTAATTTTTATGAGTTGGTTGCTATCTGCAAAACGCCATTTATTTGATGGATATGTTGCATTGAGAAATAAATTTCTGGCTTTCATTTTGGAGGAGTAGGACAGATTCAAAACTACATTTGAACTAGCTGAACCATAGTGATCTGACCGTACTAAAGGAAGAGTTGTAGAAAACTTAATAGAAACTTGGAAAAGAATTATACATAGGCAATTTGCCGGAAAGTAGAAAAACAATCCCCCAAAACATTGTGTCATGTGATTATTTCTCCATCTCTAATAAAATAGAGGTTTAAACATCCAGGAACAACATAGTGCGTATTTACTATGAACACAAAGTTGAACATGTTTCAAAAAGTATAATTGAATGTTTTTTATTTACCAAGATTTGTACTTACATGTTGAAGTGTGTCGGACGACTCCTTGACACATTATGTTTACATACATTTTCTAATCTTTGGAATTAAAAAAACTCTTCAAACTTTCGAAAACTCGCAATTTTCGCTTAGCCAACTGTAACCTCACAGTCACATGTTTGCTCGAAAACGAAATGTGGAATTCTTTCAATAAAACGATTATAAATCATACAATGAATAAGGATCAAATGACGGCAGATAAGGTTCATCCTATTAATTTTAAAATAATATTAACATTCAGTGATTCATTTATAAAATCGGTTAATGCGGTCAGTTAATGGATCAGTACGGTAAGTGAAAACACATCTAAGGCCCCCTATCTTCCATTTACAACAAAAATAAGGACACTGAATTGAGTACTATAATAAAACTTCGAATTGGTCGAGGAAGCGACGAATGCACACTGGCTATTTTACCCTTGGCTCTTGGCCGTGATCGTCAGTGTAGCGGCACTTATCAAGAATGTCCATTCCTGTTCTTCCACTTCTCACCCCTGCGTTTCCGATTGATTGATCGATGACTTTAGGTGCGTCAACTGCTAAGGTAATTAGTCTCCTACGTTTAGGGCATGAATTTATCGCGGGAGATGGCGATGATCTTCTCTCGCTGAATAGAGGCGTACGTAGCCATGTGAGGATTTTCCTCCACCAGCTATCTCCCACCGGCGTGGGACCACCTCAGTCGGGACTAGCTCTAAGTTCCCGACTGGTCTCTCGACAAGTGTGGTACTGTAGTGCATGTATGTGTGTTTGTCTAAGGGGTGAGGAAACGATAGGGATAGGGAGGGCAAGATCGCGCTCGGTCCGTGGTCCGTTTGTTGGGAACAGCTCCAGCATTCGCTATCAGAGAAATCACGGAAAACTATCGACCAGAGCAGCCGGCCGCTAGAATTCCCTTCCAGAGAGCGGCTGAATTCGACTTAGCAATGCACAGATGGCTTAGGGCATAACATCAGCTGATGCAGGTCTCTGCTTTACCGAATCGGCGCTTTGTCGCTCCGCCGGTGCGCGCCAGAAGGCCAGAGGCACGGGGTTAGGGCCGTCACCATGAAGCGAGGGGAGGGACAGGCGGAGCCGAGAGGAACGAACAGTCCAAAGTAGCAGTCGATCAGCGCCGGTGGACGAGAGTGGAAGAGCGGGGGCGGAGGGCGGGGCGCTCTAATTTTAACAGCGCATTACTTTCCCGTTAAGATCGTAACGGCAGGGGCGGGGGCGGCGGCGGCGCTATCTTCCGGCCGGGAGAAAAAGCGCCATCCGTCAGGCACATTCAAATGCGGGGGCGACGCGCCGGCCGAAGGAGGTCACCCCCGGGCGCCGGCTGCTAATGACAGCGGAGGGAGGTTAGTGGGAGGGGACGGAATGAGAGAGGATTCTAACAAGAGGGGATGAAGGGAAAAGGATGGTGAATGATGCGGAGGCGGATGGAGGAAAGGGGTGGCGGGAGGCAGAAAAGACGAAGAATGGAGAGACGGATCAGAAGAGAAGAGGACGTGGAGGAGGATGGGGGAGGGGCTAGGTGGAGTGTAATGGTGTTGTGAATAGAAGATGACGGCGGAGGAGAGAGAGAGAGATGGGAGAGGACGGCGTGAGGAGGAGGAGAGAAGCAGATGAGAACCTTGGGAATGAAAGGCAGGAGGAAATCGGGGTCGGAGCCTATAAAAAAGCAAACAATGGAGCTACAACCCGATTAGTCTATAAGCTTGTCGACAGAGTTTTTACAGCCCACATTAAGCCCAATTTACGTATCGGAGTGTATATAAGTTTGGATTCTGTTATCGAATATTTCGTTATCGGCACACACAAATCTGAATCAGTATAAACTTTTGTGTTTGTATGTGAATAATTGTCAAAATTTAATGTAACAGGCTGAGACTTCACTGTTGTAGTTTTTAGTATTCACAATAGAAGAAATTAATTGTAGTTCTTGCTAGGAAAAAATAAGTAAATTTTGTGGATGCAATTGTGATTTAATGGTTCGTAATTAAACAGAACTATTACTGTCCTGAAAAATGATGTTCACAATTATTTAGGACAGTTTGCTGTCTTAAAACTGGGGGTTCCTTTGCCATAAACGCTCGTAAGACATTTTTTTACAGTCAATATCCCGAACCCTGCGGATCACCTAGCGTTCCTGTCGCTCACCACCACAGTTCCCCGTTCGTTAGCGCCTTCCCCCGCTGCCCGTCGCTCTGCGGCCACGTAATGCGACAGCCGCGGGACCCCCACGCGGCGGCGGGCGGCGAGGCAGGCGTGGGCGAGCGTCCGCGCGAGCGCCGAGACAAGTGACGTCACATTTAGCGCGTGACAGGTGACGCGCGCTTGAGCGATGGGCCGCCGCTCGCTCCGTGCCCGCCGCTAATGACGAGGGTGACAGACGCTCCGAAACCCGCTGTCCCCGTCCGTCTCTGGCCCCGCCTCCCCCCCTCTCTGACCTAACGCGCACCGCCAGCTCGCGCCCGGCCACGTGTCAGCGCCCGACTGGCTCCCCCGGTTTCTTGGCCCTCCATCACTCCGGTGTCGGACGCCACATCACGCTTTTCCACGAAGCCATCAGCGTCACGAAGAACTCGAGTTATCCTGTCTTCCGTATTTACTCGCATATTATTTCTTGGAGAAGAAGAAGAAGAAGAAGAGAAGAAGAAGAAGAAGAGAGAAGAAGAGGAAGAAGAAGAAGAAGAGAGAAGAGCAGCTAGGAAAAATGTGGAATCGGAGGTAGTGGAATTAGGATGGAAAGAGGTGAGGAGACGTAAAAGTCAGGGAGGATAAGGATTGGATAAGAGAGGAGCTTTTTTACTCTAGAGAAAAAGTGTGATTTGAGTTTTAAAGGAGAGATGATTCAAAGTAGCAAGCCCAGACATTATACGCGATTTACGTATGTTATGAAATGCCATTGAAATAGGGAATAATTCCTTACTGAATATCATAGGTAAGCGTTAGAAAATAAATCTTTATTTCTGGGTCAAGTTTTATTCATTGTAATACAAAACATTGCTTTTTTAATTATTCTTATTGGTAATAAAGTGTGTAAGTTGTTGGTTGTTTATTCTAACCTAAATATAACGAGGTATGTGCTGCAGATAATATTAACGCCGAATTTGTAGTCAGAGGAGGTTTGGTTGTCAGGGCTATTGTTCTTGATCATAAGTACCTAATTTAAAAGACATTATTTTCACCTGGGTTTCATGTAGTTGGATGATGTCTATCAACCCACGTACGTGTAAATAAGCTATCGAATGGTATTTTAAATATTATTATATTATTTATTCATGTTAACTGGTTGGTTTGTAGACCTGTGTAGGACTTCTATTAAACCTTTTGTTGTAGAATTTGTAGTTGTGGTTTCTTAATTTTATACAAATGCGTTGTGTTTTTATTTTTGAGTTATTGTAGATTTGTAGGCTTACAGTTACCCCCTGCCAACAACCCAATTTAGTAAATCGACATTTATTATTATTATTATTATTATTATTATTATTATTATTATTATTATTATTATTATTATTATCACCATTAATCGCCTTTCATTTGTTTTCGCGAACCGTTCCTTTCACTTTCAGGATGCGTTTGATGTCTGCAGGACACCCACCTCCTCCACTTGCCGCTGTCACTGTGCCCTCCGAATCGACTTCTGCCCCCGCCGTCAACAGCGAAGGAACTCACTCGAAACGCGACTCTTTCGAGAGGCTCTGCGAGAAAAAAAAACGCGCGAATAAAAAGACGTCCCGCTCGGAACGGCCTCCTCGTCATTTTTCAACTTTAATTATCAATACTTGCTCCCAACTTTTAAGAGGACTCTGAAGGATCAAAACCTTTCCGTCCTAATGACGACCTCGAGGCAAGTTTTGGAGATCGCCGGCGCGGTTCGAGAGGAAGGAGAAGAAAAAAAGTTATACAGAAGCCGTAACTGCGTTTAATCCGCAGAGAACTGGGGACATCCTTTCGCCTTTAACTCGGGAAACGACACGATAATGGGTCGGAGGGAGAGCGGAAAGGTTAGTGGCGAACCTTTTCGGTCATCATCTGCGAAACGTTTCCTAAAACACCAACTCTTTGAAGGAGTTCCTAAGGTGCTTTTTGGTGTTGGTCACTGTGTTTATGAGACTCATTTGGGACACACCTTAAACACGTAATTTAGTGTCTTTTGTATTCACTAAGCAAATGCTTGACTTCTCATGCAGGCATTGTGGTTAAGACTCATGAACTACAGTAACATGTCCGATATCCAATTTGCGGTGAACAATGTGGAAATAGATTCAAGCATTTCTGATTAGAATATATTCAAAAGTTCCATTAATAATTCATTAGCGTATTGTTACACTGATTCAAAAAAAATTTAGGAGTCAACAATGCTGTAAGTACACTACATACTACATTTAGATTATTATTTAATCCTTATTCGCAATTGGACTTTTTACGTTAAACAAGAATAAAGACAATGATATATTTGTAACTATGTTGAATATAATGCATTATATTAAATCGTTGTTTACATGTGTGTTATCCGAGTTTCCGAATTATAACACTAATCCATGACAAACTTTTTCAAGTACCCAAAATTATTTTCTGTTAACGTAATTGTTTTTATTGGTACATTAAGAAAGGATTAAATAATTGTTATGATTTAAAGAAGTGAATAATTAATACAGATCTTCATCACGTATCATATTATAACGTCGTTACACAGAAGAAAGTAATTCTCACAGAATTTGGCACAATCATTGATTAATGCTGTATTGTATGGGTTATATACTCTCCGGTTCGGCAAGCGGCTGCAGCTACACGCAAAAAACCCGGCAGTGACACACAACTTCCGAGGAAGCCGGTAATACAGCAAAAGGCGATTAAGCAACACCTTCGGACGGCGCACTTCCGAAGGTCGGCGGTCGTCAAGGAACTTCTCCGCTTTCCCATGTCGAGGCAGCGCAGGCGGCGCGGGGCGCGGGGCGCGGGGCGCGTGGCTTTTGTTCGTCTGTCGGGCAACTTAACGGCTTCTCCGAGAATCAGACAAAACACTAATTAAGCCCTCGCGTGAGGGGAAGCAATAATCGAACCGAGAGCGCGGCCGTCTCCTGCGAGAAAACCGAGAGATGCGCGGAGCTGCGGCGAGACAACGCGGGCCGTTCGCCAGAGTAAACTTCTGTGCACGCGAGGTCAACCAAACGCGAGTCTCGTTTCGGCTTTTATTAATGTAGCTCTAAGTGATACTCATTCTACAACTCAACACGAACAAGGAATCGATATTAAATATGTTGTTCTACCAAGTAATTAGCAATTATACTTTGAAATGTGTGATTAAAATATTACATAATTATTACTCTTATAATCTTGCTGTAAAACATAAATGGTACTTGTTAAAAAACTTCAAGGATAATAAAATTAACTAACAAATTCATATTGAAGTTAAATAACGAATGAATGTTGAGGAAAAATAAAATTTAATCAGACAAATGACAAAAAAGTACTTAATAATATTTTTCAGAATACACACAATATGTAATCGTTCATGAATATTTGAAGAAGTGCTTAATGAGCCATAACAAATTAAAAGCCACAAATAATGTAATCAAACGACAAACATTCAATAATAGTACTCAGTAACGCCGGCCATCAATACAAATTTAATGACAGCCTAGTATTCTCCCCGTGCGGTTGCCAGAGACGATACGGCATAAGAGCAAACTTTATGAAAGAAACAGAACTGGGGCATATCCCACAGGAGGATTACGCGGACCCGCAAACACTCCGCCAACGAACATTAGCGCGCGCGTTAATATTCACAGCCGTCCTCGCTGTTGCCGCCATCCCATGGCTGCCCCCCCCCTCCCCACATCCACCACCAGCACTTGCGGTCGCCAGGTAACGTTGCGTGGGGTTTCGCGTGCGGGACGTTCAGGAACAAAGGATGGGAGAGAGGTCGGGAGGTGGCTGCTGATTGCCACGCGGGAGTTGTGTGCGGCTGCGCGAGCTGGCAAGAGCTCGAGCGAAGTGGTTATGGTGTGGTGAAGTGGGGGTGGAAGAAATGCGGTGTTAAATAAGCTGCTAGAATGGTGAGGAGAATAAGGAAATAAAATGTTTTATTCGAAAAATAGAAAAAGGCGATATATGGAAGCGTGACTAGTCATGGTGAGGAGCACGGTGAAAGTGGAGAGAAACTGGAAACTCCACAGCAGAAATCCGGGTTAAAGTTTCCAACCGAAGGTGGAAATGTCTTGCATTGTCTTCAGAACGGTGATTAACCAGCAAATAACGTTAAGCAGAAGATCTAGAATTAAGTGCAACATTTGTAGAAAAGTGTCACCGTGAGTGGAGTATATTGACGGTAATAATTCAATCAACATTAATTACATATTTAAAAATTGGAACGGTTTCACTTTTGAAGACAGACAGATGTTGAAGAAGCGCAAGAGAAAGTGTTGGTATTAGAATTGCATTATTGGAGAACATTACGCAAAGACAATAAATTATTAATATTCATGTATTTCAATTATTGCTTTTTAAGGAAAAAAAAGGTAATGGAAGGACGGGGAGAGAAATTTGGTACGTGCGTGAGAAACTAAATGTCCCAAGATAATGATGCGAGGTATTTGGGATGAAGTATCTGAGAAGCTGGGAAAGAAAGGGAGAAGAAATCGGCACACCCACACATGCATGCACGTATGTTGTGTGTAAGTGTGTGTGTGTGTGTCAGAGAGAGAGAGAGAGAGATTTAGAGAGAGAGAGAGAGATTAAGAGAGAGATTGAGAGAGATTGAGAGAGAGATTGAGAGAGATTGAGAGAGAGATATTGAGAGAGAGATATTGAGAGAGAGATTGAGAGAGAGATTGGGAGAGAGATTGAGAGAGAGATTGAGAGAGACATAGATTGAGAGAGAGAGAGAGAGGAATTGTTTCAGAGCTTGACAGTTACATCTAAACGAGAGAAAGAGGGAAATACACGTTGACATGGGAGAGTCAAATATGTTGCATAGATCAGCGAGAGAAAGCAATTTGTTCTCCAATCTAGACAAACTAGCATGTACGCTGGGGAGCGCGAGGTAGGTAGATAGACTAGCTTGGAATGGCAAGTTGAACGTGAGTGGGGAAAGCACGTGAGCCGATGAAGAGCAGAAACACAACGGGGTCGGGGATGGAAATGAAAATAGGGTGGGGGTTAGAGCGATGGTGACGTCGGAGATCGAGGGCAGGGGCGGGGCGTGTTGACGGGAGCGGGACGGAGGGTGTGTTGAAGATCGGGGAGGATGGAAGCGGGGGCGTGGTCAACGAGAAAGCAAGCGGAGGCCGCAGGGTCTGAAACGGAAGTGGGTGCGTGGGCAAAAAGCGGGAGGGGACAGCGGCGGGGGCGGGGCGCAGCGCTGTCTGGGTCGTGTCGCCCGAGCAAATCCTGCTAACGCATTAAAGCCACCCCCGGCGCTCACGGACGCGTCATCGACGGTGGTGCAGCCGCCGCCGCACTGCCCACGCCCGCCGCCGCCGCCGCCTCCGCCTCCGCCTCCGCCTCCGCCTCCGCCTCCGCCTCCGCCTCCGCCTCCGCCTCCGCCTCCGCCCTCGCCCGCCTCCGCCTCCGCCTCCGCTCCGCCTCCGCCTCCGCCTCCGCCACCGCCACGCACCGCCACCGCCACCGCCACCGCACCGCCACCGCCACCGCCACCGCCGCCGCACCGGGGAAGGAGTAAACTGACCTGATTCGCAGGTAATTGCGTTCCGGCTACGCGCGTTCCCCGCTCCCGCCTCTTCCCGTCCCCGCGTCCCCGGCTCTCGCTCCGCTCGCTCGTCCCGCTCGGCCCACCCGCTCGGAGCAGCGGCCGCCCGCCGCATGACCGGGCGTGGTGCATCCACTGGGCCGGCTCATCCAGCCGCTTCACCCTTGCCGCGCTCACCGGCCTGCCGAGCTGCTCAACTGAGCCGCTGCGCTATGATCACCTGTTCTGTTATTAAAGGTGGATGGTTCTTAAACATGTTAGCTTGAAATTCAGCACACAATTAGTGATCGTCAAACAAAGTAGGGCGTAAATGTTAACGCAGTGTTCATTACCAGGAACACATAAATAAAGCGCAAATGAAGTCGATAGAAAATAAGATGAACCTCTGTCGAATAAATTTACTTCCATTTTGGAACATTCGTGTTCTTCCAGCTAGTAATGTTTAAACTTTATATAATCTTTTCTTACCTATTATATATTATGAATATATTTGGCCGGCCACATTTTTAAGCATATTTTACGACATTGTGATCCAAAATACACATTCAGACAGGTAGAAGGCTGCACTTTTTTAGATAATAAAGAGCTTGTATCTGAAGTCAAAGTATAACCAACAAATTGGTGTACAAAATATACATTAGACGTTGAGTAATTATAGGAATTGTGTTGTCCCCCAAATTATTTTAAAACTCGTAATACACTATGTGATCAAAAGTATCTAGACACTTGGCTAAAAATGATTTACCAGTTCGTGGCGCTCGCCTTGATGACAGCTCCACTTTCTCAGGCGTACTTTCAATTTGGTGCTGGAAGGTTCCTTGAGGAATGGCAGCCATTTTTCATGGAGTGCTACACTGAGGAGAGACATCGATGTAGGTCGGTGAAGGCCTGCAACGAAGTCGGCGTTCCAAAACATCCCAAAGGTGTTCGATAGGATTCAAGTCAGGTCTTTGTGCAGGCCAGTCCATTACAGGGATGTTACAGTCGCGTAACCACTACGCCATAGGCCGTGCAGTATGAACAGGCGCTCGTTCGTGTTGAAAGATGCAATCGCCATCCCCGAATTGCTCTTCCACAGTGGGAAACAAGAAGGTGTTTAAAAACATCAACGTATGCCTGTGCCGTGATAGTGCCACAAAAAACAAGGGGTACAAGCCCCCTCCGAGAAAAACACGACCACATCATAACACGATTTTGGATGTGCCCGGATACTTTTTGTCACATACTGTAGTTATGCACGCAAGCATATGAATATACAAATAAACTTCCGACCTGCAATATTTCTTTATACTGAGGAATTCCGTGTTCAGTAAAACTGAGGCTCAGTGTTACGTAACAATATGCATACAATTTGAAACTGACTGTAATCGTTCTTTGAATGGTAAGTTTTATAGCAAGCAAGACTCTCAGAGTATTCCGGGAATGCATTAACACATGATGTTATGTGGTTGTAGTTGTTGTTAAGTCGACAGTTTACTTTACATACATTTACCCAAGGCTAGTCTGAATATTCCACCCGTTTGGTAACACTCGGACCAGTGTACCCCTTACCATGACGCGCCATGCGTACTATCTGTTAATTCTCCAAATGTAGTATTATTTGAACTGTATGAATAGTGTTTGAAACCTAAGGTTCCGTGGAACGGAGGTTGACGGTCGCTGCTGTAGATAAACGAACCGCTCCCGCTGCTCTCCCTCCTGCTAATTCCTCTCTCCGCGTTTCTTGCTATCCTTCCGCGCCGGCTCCTTCTTCCGCTCCTCTCGATCCGCTCTACCATTCCTTCTAGCCGCACTCGGTCCCGCCCAGAATCACTGTATATCCCGGCAACAATGCTGCATTGATATGTAGCATGTAGATAAATATACTAGAAACACATTTGGGGGTAAACTTTTGAATCGTTACTTCACAATATATGATTACGAAACTTACGATCATCTACAACAGAGAGAAAGGGTGAGAGCGAGAGAGGGAGAGAGAGGGAGAGAGAAAGAGAGGAGGGGGGAGAGGGTGAAGGAAGTGAGAAGAAGAAATAATTAATTTTAACTCACCAAGCTGTTATAAGAAATCACGAATCAATCAGAGGCCACTTACCTGAAACAAGCAAAATAGAACAAATGAAATTATATGCAATGGTCTTGAAAATAATATCAATTGATTTTCATATAACTTTCAGTAGAAGACTGTCATAAGAAAAGCTATGTTAATTGAAAATATAAGTAGTACTGTGGTCTAATTTTGTTATTTCCACAAAATGGGCACATCCCACATCATTAATCGGAAGAAAAGTGTAATCAAATACGACGTTATTATCTCTGGAAGGAAAATATCATATTCGAGCACAGTTAAAATATAATTGTCTTGTAAAAGTTGTAGCTTGGACTTTTCCGTGACAATAACATATTTATTCCGCGTTGTACCTACTGGTAATGAATTGTAAAGCTTAACGCTTCAGCGAATGATTTTCTTTCACATAGGCACATTCATTTTCTGTAATCAGCGAGCATACCCACACGATTAATTCCACATACATTAAACAATTTGAGGCCGCAAAAACCAATGGTTTGGATATTAATTACAATATTAATTGTCATATTTTTTCTTTATACACAACATAAATCTCCTCTCAACTTTAGTTTGTAAGCTCGCAATTCTAATAGCACAATTTCTGAGTTACGTCATTCATATATAGATATTTCCTCGTTCATTTGGAGAAAATTTACTATCATCTTCATGAAAAAGTGAAAGCGAAACCATTTGAAAACCTATATATCGTAAAATCTTGGGGATTTGGAAGGAGTCATAATGCTAAAAGGTATTTTATTTAAGTTATGTAAGTAATGCTAAGAAATGTATAATTCTAAATCGTAAATTCAACATGTTTATACCCAAAAGAGTTGTTGGCGTCTAAACAGTAACGTCTTCGCAGCGTGCGCTAACGTAGCTTAGTTTAGCTATTACATTTCATTAAGCTACCTTTCCGTCCATTTTTTGCACTCTCTTAAATTGAGAAAGCTGAAAAAATGCACGACCACTACCAAACTTGTATCGAGTGAATACTTTTGCCCTTGGGTACTGCTGTCTAAGTCAGTTCGGCTTGTCAAACGATGGGATATGACTATCGGGAAACTTTACCTTACAACCCCTTCCCTACGAAAAACAAAAAAGGACACTTCGCCCTACTCCCTTGCCGCCTGACAGCCGCCTCGGTTCTCCCTCTTGGTCCACCTGCATCTTCTTTATCCTATCCTCCCACAAGCTCCAAGCGTCGGTCCCAGTCCCTGCTTTTTCAGTTGCACCAACAAGAAAGAAAGTTGCGGAAATTTTTAAAGTGGGGAACATCGCCCAGGCGTGTCACTAGTCAGTGAGGAAAAGACATGGATGGATGTGTAGATAAAACGAAAGAAAATGGAGCCAAAAGGAAGAATGTACAAAATCTTTATAGGAAGAGAGCGATATAGGCCTACGGGTTTTTCGACATTACACTTCCTACAGATTGACAGAGACCGTCTTCTGGGCTACCTCCAGCAATCGAGGAGGGGACAGTCTTATTCCAAAATATAGCGATATAACACGAGGCGAGAAAGAGAGTTCGGAGATGTGGATGGATAAGCGGGTCGCTCAGAGGGCCGGAATAGCTAACAGAATACCTGAATAACTAAAGATTCTAATACAGCACGTACTTTCTCGCCATTAGTTTTACGCAAAATAACGCGAAAAGAACTCAAATTTTAGAAAAATTGTATATGAACTTATTTCGAAACCTGTCTTTAAGGAAAAGATTTCGTTAAGGGAAAAAATCTCTATCTTTAATATTTTAGTTCTAGAAAGACTCAGAAACAATATTCAATTTTTTCACCTTTCGAAACACAGATTTTTTCACGATAATAAGACTTACACTTTAACTCTTTCACACTAGCCAAGAACAAAATTTAATTTAAAAAAAGTCGCAATTTTTTTGAAAATTTTGAAGATTTCTGTGAGACTTCAGGTAAAGTACGTCCCAACATTAAAATGCCGGTTTCAAATTCAAGGGTCCGTGACATCAGACAGGTCGATTAGCGAATATCAATTTTGGAGGAAATCGGCTGAATCGGTTCAGCCACTTGCGTTGCTCACAGACGAACGGAATGACTGACGTGCAGAAACAAGTTTTGTCGTCATTCTATTTTTTGGTATCAAGGACTCACAAAACATGGATTCTGGCTAAACTACGTGTTAGGGGATTTTTTCTAAATAAAGCCACTGATTTTATCTACATTTTCGCTACCAGGGCTTGTAAAAAGAGTTATTCTGCCGAAAATTCGCCGTTTTTTTGCGCCGCATTACATATCTTCCTCTGTAATTCGAAGCGAGAAAGCAAAACTTAATACCAATTTAAGTTATAATTTATCATCAGCAACTCGTATCAAAAATTCGCGCGCATTTGCAGTGGAGATAATATAAAAAAATGTACCAAACAAACGAGCATTTCCCACGATTTTAATTAGATTCTCGAAGCGTAATTCTGCACACGTAATAATGCAATTTATGGACATGGACTCGTACTTGCACATACTGAAGATTAGCAGTGATGACCTTGTAGAGGTAGCGTGACTCGGAAAACCAGAAAATATTCTCCTTCAAAATGTTGCCTGGCTTACCTCGGAAATGCAACGGGTTACTGATGCCTCTGAAACAATTTATGTGGGAAATCTCACCGCAGCTATTTAGAATGTCACATAACAATTTTTTCAACCTGAAAGAATCCAAGAACTATTTAGAGGAAAAATGTGAGTGAAACTCACAAAAATTTGTTTGATTTACGTGGAATGAGTACAAGTTTTTTTCAAAGAATCTGAACTTAGATGAGTGAACTCAGCAAAATTACGTGAGATTAAATTGTTACATGAGTAGATGCTCCAATTAGCGAAGTGAAGTTTTATTTAATATGTAATCTTCTGCAGAGTAAACAGATTGGCATCTTAAAGAATAAAATGTTTTCATATTTGTTACTAATATGTCCCCAAGCTGATCATGATTTTATCAAAACTTAGGAATCGATTCATTAGGTTCAAGTTACAACAAATTTGTTTAAAAAAGAGTAATTTGGGTTATAACTTGGTATTTATGTAGTCATTATAAGTCTCATGTTTAGTGACGCGGTATCAAGAGGCAAAACAGTAGGGTATTCAGCAGTTAAATATTACAATTAAGGATTCGAACGCTGAGACAATGAACTCTGATTATGAAAGAGAAAAAGTGCAAATCGATAGACTCTAGATTATATATATAATCTTTTTAAGCAATCCGCAAAGCTTAATAGACATTCCGTTGCTAACTTCTTGGTTGAATTGAACGTTTTGAAATAATGGCTGAGGTGTTAGTAGCGCAGAAAATGCAATGTTTCAATATTACGTAGCCGTTTCCAATAATGCGAGAAAGTATGTGCTGTTTTAGCAAAAACTAGTTTTGAAATATCACAATACAAAGAAATGAAATTTAAAGAATCTTAATACGACAATAACATCAACATTAAAAACATTACAACAATAAATGTTACAAGTGCCCCGTGCCGTAATTCAGTGCCACCGTAGAAGGCGGTGCTATTGGAGGGAGATGAGGGAGGTGTCCGAAGCGAGGCAGGGTCTCTGAGTGAAATCTTCGTGCTTTTTAGATGACTCATCAAACTTTGTGTTGCGTACAAAAAAATGCAAAAAATGTTAAAATAAGAAAATTAAAAATAAGAAAAGGAAGTATGGAATGTACCAATTGACACGGAGTGATCTTATCTCTTCATTATTTTTTCTTTAAAAAAAATGGCTGCCGAGGCTAAATGATTTTCGTATCTCGAAAATGCTATCCACACACAAGAGGCGAGTTACCTCTCCTACTTCAGAAACCATGCGGGAAGGGAAACTTTGCATGAGAGCGTGTACTTATCGTAAACTCAAGTTTGTAGTGGTCTTAGTAGAGTTCACAGCTGCACAGCACGCAATTCCAGAAAATACTAAATTGCATGACGCTACATGTGAAATAAAAAAAATTGAATCAACCTGCATAATGCAAATAGTTGTGTTCGATAAAAGTATAAATAAAAAGTCGTCTATTCTACAGAACAAATAGTGACATTTCTCAACAATATGCAATAAACCTGTTTAAGCCCACTGTTTCAGAAATGAAAATCGACGTTATAGTTTTTTTTCTCATTCGTCTTACGGTGTGAATGTTTCGTAAGTAGGGAATGACATCCTAAAAGAAACATAACCATGCTTTTCAATTTCTAACTGTAGATATTGATTTATTGGATATTGTTAAAGCGTTGTCCGCTTCTGAACATGATTTTCAGTGGTTCGTTCCTTCATCGGAAACTATGCAGAGCTGGTATTCGTGATGCACGTTTTCTCGAGCCCGTTTCTTTTTAGTATCTACCCCTACTCCTTTCCCAACATTAGTTCCATTGAAAATAAACGATAGCAATGAGTGTTGTAGACAAAATCTGGTGACGAGAAATGTTCACTCCCGTGTATTAAAAAGTATTTCGGCTGGAAAAATGAACTACAAGTTCGACGTAAAATTTATTTCGTCAAAATAACTAAACTCCCCACTCTTCTCGCATCTAGCGAAGCGAGGTCTCAAGAAAACGAGAGCGGATAGTACGTGTCGATAGTTAAGTGAGAGTAAGAGACTGGTGCAAAGCAAACGATGCGGTGGTTGGTCTGCCCCGAAGTTAAAGGGCCATACCTGTAAACATGTTCATATGTAAATACAATAATAGACGAGTAACGCATTATAACAACGCCTTAACGAAATTTACACAGACGCAACGATCACTAAAATACGTTTTCCTTCAATATTATATTTCCTCTCGATTCTCTACATTATAGTAAAGCTACAAGGCTTACAAGGACAAATGAAGCATGATATCAACAGAAAGAGAACAATACAACTGTCTATTATGATGTAAACGATTTATATCTTATCATCATTAATACGCATTGTGCAATGAAACTGATTTGTTGTTTCTTATGATATGTTAGCAGTTTTCAATGTAGGAATATGAAATTATCATAATGATCATTAATAAATCAATAACCACAGAAAGGGAGAGTGTCCTTCAACTGCACATTTTTTGTATTATTAATAACGGTTACGAAATAATAGATTTCAGTTAAATTATGTAGCACTTCTGCCACTTGATTTGGTGCATTTGTGATCTATTTAACAAAACCACTAACAAAATGTTTAAGGACTTTTTTTTCCCGGCTAGGATTTGATAGCATAGAGTTCTCAAGTTATTGTATATACTCGCAAAGCACAACCGATTATATTCCATAGTCAAGTTGTGAATGCTTAAAATATAAGCAGAGCAAATACATAAATAGGAAAATTGAAGAGCAGAAATACAAAAACATTCACTCGTTCGGACGGTCAAACGGAGAGACTTACTGACTGCAGACTTATTAAAAATATTTTTTAAAACGTTTTCCGGATCGGGGACTTACTAAACCTTAATTGTCCTGAACATTTCGACAACTAATTTTTACATAACTTCCCGTGCACTACGAAAACAATGCACGAATATAACGCATATACCAATTTAAAAGACAGAAAAAGTAGTTGGTTTCATTTTGCTAAAAGATGTAAGCGTGTTTAGTGATTTTACTTTTGAAATTCTTGACAAGTCTTGCATTGCATCTGGGATGATTTATTGAATTAGTGGAGAACAAAATAACATACAGACACGTGAGTAAACTCCGAGGTATTTAGTTAACTTATGAAAAGAATCCAAGGATCGATAGTAAAGGAATAACTAAATAAAATGGTTGGGCGATATTAGCCAATTGGAACTGAGAATGCGTGCAAGGAAGGGGTGAACCTGCGTAATAGAATTAAAGAGAAATGCAATTAGGTACTGTACCGCGCATCGTGTGAGACAGAAGAATATCATTAAAAGCGGTCGGGGCAGAACGGACTCCGACTCGGTGATGATCGAATGGTGATAGAAGGTTCTCCGAGATGGTCAAACATCGTACGTACATACGACTATACTATATTCGCGTCCCAATTGTCAGAAATGTTTTGTGGTTTGGAAACATTTCTGCAAGTTCAGATGATATTAAAATATTACGTAACAGTCACAAATTAAATGAGAAAATATGTTCTATTGTGGGTCCACTAATATTAAAATTAATTGTGATGGCTCCGAAAAGAAAGTAAATGAAAATGTTTGAAAACCAGACATCATTGGCCAATGAAAATGGAATACTGTAAAAATGTAAGATAAAATTGGTGATCATTTATTATCATAAATAAACATTTCTTATTTATAAATTACCAACTATAGGAGGAAAAATCTGCCCCTAAACGGAGTTATATTTTTTAGAATAAAATGTTCTATTTAATTTTTAGAATTCTTGACAACTAAATCTTTTTAAAAAAGCCTCTAAGCATTTAGACGGAACGTTTCAATTTACCATTTTCTTCCTCAAAGGGACACGCAGAGGTACTCCGTATTGGTATATACGTTCTCTACACATTTTCTGCGAATTCTAAAAAAGCATGGGGAAAAATATTTGAAATACATAACTCTAATTGCTGCGTGTGTTTTTCGGTAATGTAAATTCAACTTCAAATATTTATATAGCAACCACAGTATGACGAACAATTATGGATATTTACCCCGTGCAGTGAATTCCACATTCAATACTACTAACACACACACTGCGATCCTGTAGGGCATAAGTAAAACGGGGATTCATTATCACAGCCTTACGTTGGCAAACACAGTCCACTGTATAATCTATTTACTAAAACTGTAACCATGAAATGAATTTTTACACAAGAACTCGCAAAACAAGTGCCACAGGTTGCTCGCGTACGCTATATTTATCCATACAATTTTGAGTCAAGCTAAACGAAAAAAACCTGTAGTTCCTATACGAGTCTATTCATATCGGAAATTGAATGAACGTAAAAATACCTGAAAATACTCTGCCTAGGTTTGATTGCTACTTTTACATTATTCTCTTCATCCCGTATATGACCAAAAATTGGAATATAATTTCATATCCTGATTTACTGACTACTTTACGATCAGGATCTAAGAGTTAAAAATTTCCGGTTCCTATACATCCTGAATTGTCAAAAAATTGATTTAAAATATGAGATACTGGGCACTTTTAGACATTGCTATAACAAGAGAATTTCTT
>BOPP01000022.1:7378179-7418901 GCA_017312745.1 Gryllus bimaculatus
TTGAATTCTGTGCAAAAGTAATATGTTCCTGAAATATTTTGGGTATTTTTTCATTTACCACGGTTAATAAATTTGGATTCTGAATAACAAACACATTCATTTAATAGTATATAATATATTCCAGTATGATGTAATATATGGAGTTGAGTTTTTCTATTTTACAACAGTGCCACTTCTCGTGAAGATGCTTGAGATTTCCAGAGTAATTTGTAGAGAATCTGCAAGTAATTTGTTCTGCTCAATCATTTTAAGAAGATGCTGTCTTGTTTCGACTGAATACCGGTGAACCTACGTGTTTCTCCTGAAATCAGAGGTAATGTAGTTCTAAAAACTTTCACTTGACGTGTGTGTTTGCCAATTAACGTGTTAATTGTTGAAGATTTAATAGTATGCATCTAAAATTAATTTAAATTTTATATCAAGCTATACGTGTTGTAGTTTAATTACGGAAGCAAAATTTTGCTCACAGCTTATTAAATAAATTTAATAATAATTAATGATTTTCTCTTTGTCATTACACTTATTTGTCCTTGCATTGAACACGGAAAAATTTGCTTTCAAACATTAATGCGACGCAGACAAACGCGATTACATCAATCGACTTAATTGTGATGAAGGTCTTGGCTTCTGCCTCTTGTAGAGGCGGTGTTGGTTGCAGCTATCAAATGACAGAATTATACAATGGAAGTAAAAAAATAAATGTAATACTCTAATAGTGGGTGATTTAGATTTCTTGCGAATGGAAAAAAATGAACATACCAGGACACTAAAAAGATATTAGTAACTTCCTACCGCTATCAAAGCCAGGGTAAGATGCCAAGAAGTACGTAGTCTGATACCAGGACTCTGCGTCTCACAAGCGAAAATACTCGTACAAACTAGTGGGAATGCACGTCATTACTTACACGGAAACTTTTCCTCCTCTTAGTGGCATTATTCAACAGTTATTTAGATGTTTAAAACAAGTGCGGGATAGCATTGGCGTGGAAAGTTCAGTCTTATCTATAAATTTTGAACAGCAAGGATACATGCGCAAAATTAGGTATGTGTGGAATTTAGCCGTAGAATATTTAAGCAAAGTTCTAAAGAATATTCGCTAAATTAAAAACCGAAAACTCCTAAATCAATGTACCATGTCCTTCAGTGTTACGTTGCCTTCCGCGGCTGCAGAGGGACGAAGGGCAAGGCTCGAATAAATGAAAAACATAGTGGTGCTACAGAATGGCACAGACATTCTGGTACTAGTTACTTTTTTCTCATTTCTTTGGTCTGGGCTAACTGCCCCATCCTCTTCCCAACTGCCACCTATTACCACCCGAAGTCCTTTTTTTAAAAAAAAGAAACAATATTTATTAGTTTCCAAATGGTAGGATCAAAATATTCATTAGAGAATATTGAAGAAGTGTAAAACAACGTCCTATGTAGCAACTTATTCTGAAAACTTTGGATCTTGTTTTAAGAAAATATCGTGAAAGCGTTACTGCAAATGCGAAATTTGAAGCCCTTTTTTCATAGATATCTTTTGAGTTTTGGAAAAACTTAATTGGATGTCATTTCCAGCAGTTCTACTTACAAATGCAATAATGGGTACAAATTGCTGGAAATGAGCATATTAAAGGCGGGAGATATATTTAAAAAATTGCTTTTGTATAGTTTTTAAAAAACAACAAAAGAATACAGCAAAATTACTTTTGTGTCGTTTTATGCAGTGCATTACGCACTATCCGTACGAAGTGTTTGTAGGCAATGACATGTTTGAAGAAAAATGCAGTAATGTGAACAAAACTCCGCTAATGTAAATATTAATGACGTGAGATGATAGTCAAAATATTTACATTTTTGACTTACCTTTTACCTCATTACGTTTTTTTAAACACACAAGGGTATAGTAATATGAGATTAATGTTAATAATAATTAACATTTAACATTATCTAATTGTTAAAGGAAGCATTTTGCATGAGTATTATTTATAGCGTGCAATTTTATTTTACAATTTCCTCTTTACTCGTCAGGAAAGAATAACTTCTTTTGTAACGTGGATTGATTGAAATTAAGTGTGAAAACTACTTCAAAGTGTTCGGAAAATAAGTTTAATGGCGTTCTGCGGTTGCAGCCAAAATGTCTTTGGGTTAAATGTGATTTCATCGGGAGTGGCTCTGGCCGGATGCACTGAATATTTCAAGATGATTTTTGCTATTGCGGTCTTAATTTGCATCATTGCATAGCGCAAACCTGTAAAAAGAATGCAGTATTAGTAAATAGTTTCATAAATTAATGCAATTTAAAACTATGTTTACATTAGTATCATGGTGTTAAGATACTATAGGACGCTATAATAATTTAAATTCTAACAAAAGTTCAAGTAATCTATCTTGTTATTCAGAAAACCATATCAATGCATTTTACCTGCGTTAAAAAATAAAAAAAAACATAAAAAGACACTGATCACGCCTTAAAAGCTACATTCTCCTGGGTAATTCAAGAATTAACAGTATACTATTTACATTTATTTTAATTTTGTACTACTATTTTGTAGTACTAATTACTTTTTGAATTATTCATTGTTGCTAATAGGTACTGACTTTGCAACTATCCTGTATTTTTTCTTTTTCACAGTTTTACTATTTACTCAATTTATATTATCAAAGAATTTATGTATTTCTTTTTAAGCAATCCGCAAAGCTTAATAGAAATTTCCGCAACAATGCTACATTGATATTTGAGAAGCTCATTGTTGTTGAACGTCGAGATGAAGGTAGTGAGGAGATACAGCTTTTTTATTTAGTATAATTGATTGTGGTGAATCTCCTAGGCTGAGAGCCAGTACTTTCGTTTGCGATGCATTTCGCAGCAGTTTTTGGTAAATTACTCTTTAGAATGCCCAGTGACGTAATTTATATACTCTGCCAGATAAAAATGTTGATGCACCCTTAAGGAGTGGTTGGAAGTATATGAAACAACGTATGATGAACGACCATGTGTCTTCATTGAATTGGTTACAATATGGGATGAAAGTGACATGGCCGTTGACAGTTACAAGTCGAAAGTTGCTGGCAATTCTGTAGGGGGTCGTACCTTCTTTTGCAATGTATGCACCTTATGTGGTTCGGAATGGTGTCAAACATTGAATCCTCTCTCGAGGCAAGGTCGTCCTCAGTGGCTGCGGCTGTTCCTCTACACACTGCGAGATGATAGTGCGAGGGAGCCCCCTCCCAATGGCATCCCAGACTTGTGCAGTGATGGATTAGGTCCGGCGATCTTGCAGGCTCCGGGAGGACTTGAACATGCTCCAGGCAGTTCATAGACACTCGTGCTGTTTGTGGGCGTGCATTATGTTATTGGAATACTGTCCCAGGTTGCAGTGTCATAAGAGGTAGAACGTGTATACATCTTATGAGGTTCGGAATGGTGTCAATCAATCTTTGGATCCTGTCTTGAGGCGGCCTGGAATATTCTCCCAGGGTAATGTGTCATAAGAGGTAAAACGTGTGGACGCAAAATGACTGAAATGCATCGCTGTCTTCCGAAGCACTACGAGTATTAGAGGTGGTTTTAACGCATATTTAATGGCTCCAAACGCCATGACGCTCGGTATTACGCCTGTGTGTCTCCACAATTTGGGCAGGATGTGCACTCTGCCTTTCACGCCGCCGCATCCGAACACGATGCTCATCGGAGGTTATAATGACGTGGGACTCATTTATGAATTTGATTCGTCCGCTGGGCACAGCACCAATCCAAACGCCGAAGTCAGTGTTCTGATGTACAACGCATTTGGCGATGGGATCAATGGTTTTCGCTCTCGGTAACCTTCCCATACAATGTCGGGGTCGATCCGCTCTGCCAGCTCAGAGCTCCTAGCTTTCCATGCAAGTACCAAGTCAAATCAATGCGCCACTCGCATACGCCGGAAAATAGTCCCTCCTCTTTGCCCAGAGTACTGGTTCATTGGCTTGATGAATCCAAGAGCCCAACAGGGGACCGCTCGAACTAAGGTTCAGGTTGCTTGGGGACCCCTTCCCGTCTCCTCATGCCTACACCTTTAGGCTAACGACGTGAGTGTCGCCAGGAACCTAGGCAACCTGACGAGAGGCGAATTCCCGCTGGATTTCCATATATGGATTCCAGAGTATTCCGAAGAATCGCCCTCAGTCGATCCTGCCCAAAAGTCGATGCGCTATAGACACGACTGGTGGATGACTGAGCAAACCGGACAACCGGAAACTTAGCTTACTCACTGCGTTCATCGCGAAGCTATCGACGTAAGTGCCGCAGTGAAACTTATGGTCCTGGTGATCGTCTACAACTCTTCACCAGAGACCGCGTCCACCTATGCAGTCACGTTCGCTCCTGCGGAGAATCAACTGTGTATGATGAACTATGACTAATCGACAAACAAGTTGAAATCTGAATATAGTTGGAAATGAGCGTTTTTCGCATGAATTGATATTATTCGTCAAGCGAACGTACTTAGTTTTGACAACACCGCGCTGGCAACGTTGTTCGCTTCTTCGTTGAATTGAACATTTTCAGTAATAGCTGAGATGTTAGTTGCGCAAAAAATGTAATATTTTAATATTAAGTGGCTATTTCCACTAATGCGTGAAAGTATGTGCTGTTGTAACTCCATTAGGTCTCTTATTTCTTCCCAATTTCTGCACTCACATTATTATCTTTCTAATTTCCGCACTTTTCCCTACGAATATGCTTCAATTTTGTATTATAATGTTATAAAGTCAAGAAGTTTTTACATTACTGCCTTAAAGTTGAGGCAATACTCTTAAAGAGTAGGTTTTACCTACAAGAATATTATAATGGATGACATTTTACCGAAGCAGCCATAGTTTTTCCTTCGATTCAATATCTTGATATCTTGTTTATGAAGAACAGAAGTCCATGTAACGAGTTGATCCCGCGCTTTTGTAACCACATTCTTACAAACGAGCATTTGGACATACACGGTGGTGGCCGTTGACCTTCATTAAATTGATAACGGTAATGAGTTACAATGTCACAACTGAATCATTTTGTACCAGTCTAATAAAAAAAAGCTTCAATATGGATATATTTAAAAAATGGTTATTTGAGAAAACAACTTTTCTGATGCAAGTAATTTTTGGTTCTCTCACCTTCAAACAAATTTATTGTTAATAATTTGAGTTAACGTTAATTATTTTGTCAGCATTACGTTTTGACATAAATAAACCGAACTCCATCTGCGATAGTCAAATAATGAAATAATTACACTATGCAAGATCAATTCACTCGGCCGTGAATACATCAGAAACTTCTTGGTTTCGTTTCACAATATTTTATCGTGATGTTTCTTAAATAATTAGATGTAATAAATCAACTAGTGATGCGAAATAGCCCGTACTTTGTCGGCCTTCCTAATGGCAAAGTAATACTATTTAAACCACAAATTCTATTCGAATCTACACATCTCAGTGATCATTCTTTGTCAAACTCATTACAAATCTGCCAACATTTCGTCGAAAATTAAATATTTTCATGTAATTATGAACACAAATTTGGAATTATACAGTTTTTCATACAGAAAATCATGTCTCAACAATAAGATGTAATTCATAGAAATTGTGCTGTTGTCTCGCGGCGCTGAACTCCATTGTTGAATTCCAATCTGATATCCCCTGAAGGCTAGCAATTTTCATTCCATATATTTCAAATGTTTTAAATATTCCTAAAAAATAAATTTGTAAACGTCCAACAAAAGCTCAAATGTACGAAACGAACAAAATAATGAAAAATAATATACAAATTCTAACTTACGTACTAGCATCCAAATGCATCAAATCACATTTCATATTACGTTCATGAAGCGCAGGAAATTCGGGACGGTCGATGTTTAATGTCAAAGTACAAAAAAGGTCTCATATTTCCGAAAAATCGAACATAACATTATTATGTTTACAATTGTAGTTTTGAAAGACGCCACATTTTTTATTTTCGAAAAATTAGGCATTTCAAAGAACATGATACTTCCATCATAAGTGTCCTTTGTGATATCTAAGATCCAAATTTAATCAAAGTATTTTCTGCCGTTTTAACGAAAAAAATGGTTTGAAGAAAATAAAAAATGGCTCGTTCGACGCAAAATGTTGCAAAAAATACCCAGAGTATTGAAAAATTGACTATTACATTATTAGAAGATGTTTTTCATGAACACGTTCATTAAGAAAAATGTTTTTCTTTATGATGGTAGTTGTAGGAAGATGAAAAAAATTGAATTTTTGCAAAAATTAGGATTTAAAACGAACATGTGAATACACCATTTTTTTAAGCGACATACGCGCTATTCAAGCTCAAAATATATTAATAATTGTTGGTGCCATTTTTGAGAAAAAAACTGTTCGAAGAACATTTCAAATTACCTATATTTCACGGAAAATTGCGTGAAAAGGTACTACACATTTTCAAAAAAATGGACATAACCAGATTTCTAAATCAATCTTGAAGGAATAGATTTCATCATAGATTTCTTGAAGGAAAAAATCTCAATCTTCATAATTGTAGGAAGATACCCCAAAAAAATTTGGACTTTATACAATTTCCGAAAAATCATGAATTTTAACGAACCTTTCACTTGAACGTCCTTTACAATATCCAATAAGAAAGCATGATAAAAACGTTCGAGTCATGGTTTGAAAATTTTGAAATTGTCCCCGGGGCTTCATGTAAAGTATCCTCCAATATTAAAATTTCTGTTTTAAGTTCAAGGGGCCGTGACATCACCCAGATCGATAGAGGAATATCAATTTTACTGAAAATCGGCTGACTGGTTCAGCCGCTAATAACGATAACTGACCGACAGGCAGACATTTTGCCATCAAACGATTTTTCAGTATCAGGATTTCACAAAATATGGTTTCTGACTACACCACGTGTTAAGAGTTTTCTTTTTAAAGTTAGCAACTGAATTTTTTCACTTTTTCGTTACCAGTGCCCGGCAATAATTGTTTTACATCGAAAATACACCGCCTTTTTCCCGCAGCATTACATAACTTTGTCTCTACTGCGTAAGCGATTGCAAGAACGTAAAAGCCGTTTTCTTGTACAAGGAATATGAACACATTTAAAAGAAGATTCTTTTTAACGTGGATTTGTTCTAAAAACGGTTTCAAAAGCATCTCGGCATCAAAAGCATTTCAGAAAATTAATAGTAAAATTAAAATTTTTAAAATTGTTCAAGACCTTCAGTGTCAAATGTTTACTAGAAATGTTTACTGAATTAGAACAAAAGTTAAGGGAAACATTTTATTAAATGATAATAAAAATCGTTACATCACCAAACTTGTTCTGTTTTCAAAACAAGACATTGTTCACACTTGCAGCGATCGCAGCTTCCAATTGAAAATATTCTCTTCTCTCTCACTAGGGTTTTCTCGGAATGTTCATTCAGAAAACTAGTATCCGGACTGCGTTGGAAATGTTGTTCATACAGCCCAGTCTCTTAGCCTTGGTAAACATAATTTTGCTGTTACAATCTTGCAATTTACTTCATATAAATATTCCAGAATATGAATAACATCTTCATGATGGAAATACAACTTGCACACGAAGGCAAATGCAATATATTAGATTTTTTATTAACTGAATACAGCACACATGTTATAGACAAAATGAGTAATGAATTAAATATTTTCAAAAATGACAAAAATATTTGAGATATAGACCGACCAAATGAAAAAATTTCAAAACATAAGGGGGCATGTAGAATGACAGAGTTCAGTATCAGTACGTTTTGGAGGATATATTTTGCGAGAAACTGCTTGGATGCGTCGATTTGCATTCCCCCTTATATATAATACAAAGTCTGCAAGCGTACCACACAAGAAATAATAATTTCAATAATTAAACGAGGTTTCAAAGCAATTAAGAATACCTTAAAACTAATGGTTGGGCGAAAATCCTTGTATCACTCGCAACCACTTCCTGCTTAAAGATTCAACTTTCGGAAATCTGATCACTAAAATTTCGACCATTCAAGTAATTACCACAACACAACAGTACACTACTCTTGAATGGAATGTTCGTCTAAGTAAAATTGCCACAAAGAGTTAAAGATATAACCAATTGAGGGGAACTCAGATTACAACGTGTTCTTCACACTAAAAATGCGGACTGAAATATGAAAACGTGGTCGAACTGATGGTCGGAGGTGGCCTAAGTTTGATGACGTTACTCGCCTCCTTCGAGATGGTACCGAGGTCTTCTGTAGAGGTGGTGTTGCTGCAACCCGATGCATAATGCTAATCATTACGATACAGATTTCATTACATACATTTTCTTTATCGATCACAGAGAAGTTTACAAATCAAGTATTGACATTAGAAGTTTACAAATCAAGTATTATCATTAAGAATCGTTCTAGTATATGTTTTGTTCGATTGTAAACATTAAACTACATTTGAAATTATGTGATGCTTGTCAGTTTTAATGTCTTTTATTATTAGTATTTATACGTGGAATATTTAAAAAAATGAATCTTCATTTCACTTTGATCCTATTTGACTAGCGCAGTGGCAAACATAAGACATCTGCCGTAAAGTAGGGAGCTGTGCGCTAGGTGGCCTTGACTCATTGATGCACGTCAACTGCCACGAAACAATTCAATGTAAAAGTTTAACTTATAAAAGTTACCACAAGTCGTAGAAAAAGTACTGCATGAAACTCGATGTAAAGGTTATTAATACACTCGTGTGGAGTTTACGAGGCTCACTCGTTCCTCGCACGTATCGTGTACTGCTACGCATCATTACATACATCATCGTTTCGTAAAGGACTATTATTTATTTATTTACATTACACTAACACAATAAATAATACACGTATGAGTAGATTTACTAAACGTAAAACAAAATTATTCATCAATTACTTACTGCAAGAGTCATGGGATATGTTTTACAATACTGTTGATAAAAACTATAAACAAAATTTTTTTCAACATTATCGTTTAAATTTAATATTTGCTTTCCTTTTCGAAAAGAAAATTATATATTCCACAGAAAAGCAATTCTTGGATAACAAGAGATTAGGACGACATGAAAACAGAAACGAATTCTTTCTTTCATTTCTAAGCATCATAGTGTATCTCAAACTTTCCTGTTCTACTTTAAAAAGTACAAATCATTGTTAAAAAAGTCATACGGCAGGCTAGTATTGTACTTCAGCTTCTGAGTCAATGAACCCCATCTCGATCAGGTTTTCGTCCAGTTTCCCTGATCCTTGAGGAAATGTTGAGATAGCCCCTTGTTTTGCTTCTGAACATAAATATAACTTCAAATTAACTTCCCCCGTACCATGTCACACACTTTTTTTTATTGTTTTGACATAAATAAATACATAAATTACGTCCAAAACCGTTAACACTGTGTGACCTTCTAGAGAAGAGTATTCTGTGCATGTTTTCATACACTCTCGGATCCTTACCCTACTCCATTTACAAGTTGAATTATGAATACAGACGGAAATAAGCACTTTTAGAAAGAAATATTTAATTTTAATAAGGAAATTCGCTTATTTAAAAAAAATACTATTTGCAAGGCACATCAGCTTTTATCCGTCACCGTGCCTTACGTAGAAGAATTGATTCTCTACCGTTAGAACAAGGAGAAGGATAATTTGAATAACTATATTACACTTGAAGACGTGCACAGACAATGAATTTATATTTATGCCCAGAAGAAAAACAATGGTCAATCTTAGCATTTGCTCGAAGGATCAACGAAACTGGGCTAAGAAACTAACTGTGATGGGGGCATTGACTCAGGTCTCTCTAGCAGTTTCCACGAAATGTCGAGTGGCCACATAAACGTAGAACTAGGAATTATGTAGTCTACCGTGAACTCAACCGCCACTAGCAGCACCATTCCTTGTCGTCTTTATTGCGGCGCTCCGGCAACGCCATCGATCCCGGCGATAACTGCCTCTGGCGCGGCATATCGCAGGGCATCGAGGCGCGCGCGATCTACACCTTCCTTCCGCTGCTGCTGCGGCCGCCGCCTCCGCTGCCGTCGCCGTCCGCGCCTTCGGTGGCTTTGAGCAGGCGGACGGTGTAAATTCCCTACCAGTTGCTCTGACGTCACAGTGTCCCGGCGGCTGGCGACGCACCCTGGTTCAGAAATGGCCGAAATGGTGCGCGTTTCACAAAGAGAAGCGAAACCTATCACGTCGACACGCGCCCATTTTTGAAGACGAGAATTGGATATTCAATGAATATATCAAAGCAGCAATTAATTTGAAGAGATGCGATCTATATATTCTCAAATGTAAACAATACCAGCTCATGAAATGATGTATAAATAATGCGATAAATTCACAAATCAAAACCATTTATAAAGAAAAGAGAAGGAATATTTCGATATCAATGTCATTCTATGATAGAGAAATACTCGTAAAAAGGACATGCGTATAGTCGTAACTAAGCGTATACATTTTAATGTTAAGAGCAATCCTTTAGAACGTGTGATGTCTTTTTATTTTTTTATGATTGAATAATCCGTGTGGAAAGCCAAAGATGAAAATTTATATTACACTATTCAAATGGTGGCAAATTAATAAAGGAATCGGGTCAATACAGAGATTTAAACGTATTGTTAATGGAAGTCGCGGAAGGGACCCATTTGGGTTAATCAAACTGATGCAATTATAATGGTTTGACGGACAATATTTTATGCTCAAAGGTATTAAACATGCGATTGCAGAAGTAGAGGACAAAAATAAGTGTAATTAAAATGATTGGAGGTGATTACACGACACAATTATCGTCTGTACTATTAAAAATAAATGTTTCTTTTGTTGATCAATAAGTTCACTCCTCCTAAACAGATTCCCTGTCCCACATTACTCATTAATTATTTTATCTTCGATAAAATAAATGTGTGCTTATCGGTTCATCTGCATGATCATTAACCCCATCAAAGGAGGGTCAAAAGTGAGTACGGCTACACAAATGGATGAGCAGTGAACTCCGACACCGTGTGTCTGATGTCCATTAAAGTTGGCACATATACGTGATTTTTATTTACCCAGAAGGATTATGAGCTATTGGTTTTGTTGTAATTCACTAAATGGGTCTGCAGCACGAGATTGATAATCATTTTAATTCAATTGCCATTCATACTGAGTTCCACCTTGGCTTCATTGTTGCCATGTGATGCAAGGCGAGGCTGAGATCAATACAGCGGCGTGCGTTAGTCAGAAACGCAGACAGACAACGTCAGAGAGAGGCAAGACGAGACAAAATGACAGAGAGAGGGAGACAAACAGAGAGGGAAAGAGAGACAGAAAGATAGAGATGCCACGAGAAACAAACTGAGACAGACTGAGAGACACGGAAAGACTGACACACAGGGTCAGGGACAGGCAGAGGCAGATACATAGAAAGACATTCTTAGATGGGTCAGAGAGGGAGAGAGAGAGATAGACGGAGAGAGAAAGGAGAGGAAAGGTGATAGAAGGAGATGGAGAGCAGTGCATCTGCTGGGTTCCGCTAGTACTATATAAACCATGAGCCATCAACTATTAAATAGGGTTATCTACATTTCAGCCACTAGAGAAAACTTTTATACATTAGAGAAATAAATGCACAGAAAAATACATCAGAAACTTTCTCAAAACATTTGACCTTTCTCATACACAAGAAACTCTACAATAAAGTAACAAGTCGCTAGCCTTGAAACATGTTTTTATGCTACCTCCTTGTGCAGCACGCACATCCTAGAACGGACAGCCTGCAGTTTCTTTCTGACAACGTTGAGAGAACAACTTCTGAAATGTGGCTGACATCGAAATTCTAAAAATAGCTGTAAAAGGTAAGTATATATCAATGTTCTTTAAATATTTTATATGCAAAGTTTAATAGTATTTTGAGTTAATATATTAAAACGTGAAAAAATTAAAATGCCAAAATAATGTGCGTCAGTTGGGTTTAGGTTGATATTAAACTACATTAATTTCCTGAAGTGCGATTTAATTGACTTCGATGTCAAATAAAGTTAACGTCAAAAAGTTGTGATTTTAGCTCAATGAAAGGTTAAGAAAAAAATATTCCTGCAGAAAGACGTATTGTGTACTTTCTAACGTTGTTATTGGTCAAATACCTTGGTACTGTAACAGTAAATCAAGCCGCCCCCGCCCCCACGGTCGTCCCTGCCCTAAGCGTTTCTTTTGTCGTCACCAATTCCCCATTCTCGGAAAGGCCACCCATTCCCCAGTCATTAACGGATGGCCGCAGCTTTGTGGTTCCCGGAAAGTACCCGGTAAACGCACATCATAATTTCAGTGTTTTAGGCATTTTAAGAAACAAATTTTAACGCACGTAAGCTGATATTTGATATGGTGAGGACAAGCCCCCCTCCTACACCTTTCGTTCAACTACAACGAATGGTGAGCTACCTCATCGGTGAGTGAGTGGAAGACAGAGGTTCGGTGGTGAATGTTGTTGCATGGTAAATTCATTGAGATAAAAATTTCGGCCGAGTAAGGTTCAAACTGCGCCTTAAGATCTCGAAGGGGAGCTTGATTCTGCTGGACTCTCGGAGTGTAGGACCTGCACTTAATTATTCTCGTTGTCACCACCACATCACGGAGTGGCATTACGCGGTTATTTATGTGCCTCCCTCTGCATTAGCATCGGCTAGTGTGTCGTGGCAATAGGGTGATTGCGTGGACGCCGTTCGCCAGTGTCTCATGTATCCGACTCGTGTGTGACCTGCCAGCCAGGAGCTTAAGGCCGCCACCGCCGCCTGCCTCCCACAGCCTTCGCCAGCCGCCGCTGATGCGAGGTGCGGCCATTGCTTCGCCCTCGCCGTCGTGTCTGGGCAAAAGGTCCGACTCGGCAAAGAACAACCGCACGTTGAACCCCGTAACATGCGAACTTCATAGTATTTGTTTGTTTTTGATTCTGGGCGAGCCGCGCATTGGTTGTTTAACGTAGAACACTAATTTTATATTATAAGATAGTTTCAACCAAGTGAAGAACATTTCTCTTCTTAATGCATGATCCACCACGCTAATCCCGCACCCCACAATGAATTAGAAAGACAATGCTAAATCAAGTTATAATCTCTCATTCCCTCTAGGAAGGGAAGGGAATTATTACAGTATTTATAGTGCATTTAAAAGTAAAATTAATTATCAACAAATTAGCATAAATAAATTACGTTGCACGCGCGGGATAAAGCCTAAAACCATTGGTGAACATTTTTTCCAAAGACATTTTGACGCCATTTTAAACTGTTGAAATGGTTTTAATTTTCCACTACGGTCCACATTTTTTACAAATCGGAAAAAAATATTATGGAATGTTATATGACGTGATCTAGAAAAAAGCTAAGACAGTACTCAAATGTTATCTCGTCGAAAATTAATTTTCAAAATGTATTACTTTTCGTTTCTAAAACTCGTTCCTCATTCTTTCTATGAGTCATATGAGCATTGCGATCATCGATTTGGATTGGGGGCGCTTTTCACCTCCTTATTCAGTCATATCCTTTACCATGCAGGAAATACTAAAGACGTTATAACACTGCCTGAGTAATATACTACTATCCCTTACTACTACAGTGAAATACTATTGTCACGACTACTGAATAAATCATGAAGACTATTATCACATATGCTTATCAGCAGGAAACTAAAATATTTCACACATGAATAGTCTTTCTAATAGTTTCTAATATTATTGGCTTTCCAGTCTTCATTCAGAAGGCAACACACAAATATTTAATTGCCATACATTAATGTTCACTGACTTTCACATTATACGTAACTGAACATTTTGAGATAATCTATCCCCTCACAGACACTGCAATTTTATTTATGGAGAAAATGTCACATTTCCGATGGAGAATCATCACTTCAAATATTAAAAGCATTGCGATGTAGTCCCACAAAAACACGTGGATTAACGTGTTCTAAGTTACGCGAGCCAATAAATAACTTGTGTTCCTAATTCAGTACCTGTTCACGTCTTTTGTCAATTCTAACTCATTGGGAACGCCTTCATTACAGGTTGCGGTCAGAATGGGATTGGCAGAGAATATCCTCTTATACGGCGTGTCTTTGTTAGCAGTCGTATTTATCGCCGCATATTTATTCTGCACCCGCAAATTTGGGCACTGGAAGAAGAAAGGTGTAAAATATCTAAAGCCAATCCCCTTCGCTGGATCTCTAAAAGATGTGGTTTTAATGAAGAAGCCCCTCGGTTTAGTTGCAAAAGAAATCTACGAAAAGTATAAGATCGAACCGTTCATCGGAATTTACGCCTTCGACGAACCTGTGCTCCAAATCCATGACATCGATTTAGTGAAAACCATCTTTATGAAAGATTTCTCCTACTTTTGTGATCGTAGCCTCAACGCAGATGAAACTGCGGATCCCCTATTCGCAAAGGCGTTATTTTGTCTCAATGGAGATCGCTGGAGACAATGTCGCACTGCAATAACGCCTAGTTTCACGTCTGCAAAAATGAAGAACATGTTCGAGCTTGTCATGCAATGTACGAATATGCTTTTACTGGCAATTGAGAAAGATGTTGAAACAGGTAGGTCTTTTAGATTTATCTTTTAACGGGGAATATTTTCAACTTTTGTTCTTCCACTTTAATACATGATTCTTTTCAATTGTACTTTTATTTATAGTAAAGTATTCACGAGTGACCAGACGGTGAAATTAAGTAAATAAAAACAATGGTTACTTACGTATTTCTCTTAATTTACTTTTTTTCAATCCGTATTCAATCACATTCTGACATTATATATTCTCTCGTCATTATTTTGAAAATTCTCTCGCCAGAGATGACCTGATCTTTTCACTAGACGTTCCTTCCTTGTCAACCATTTTTCAACTAGTTCAATGTTAATTTTTCTTAACAGTTTGTCTGTGAATCCTATTAATGCAATAATTTATTAAAAAACTGTTTATTGTGTATATTTAAAAATATAATACGTATTAGTATTTGCGGGCATGAATTCAATCAAATTGAATTCTCACGCATAAAACTTCACGATTCTACACCCCAAGAATATCATTTTTCTACCTGCTTTACCAACATTCAGATGCAGATATAAACACACATGCACGCGTACAGATAATTTATTCGACGTATCGCAACAAAAGCAGATATTAATGACGAAATTAAACATTCCAAGACAAGGATTCCACACTTGCGGTAAGAAGTTGCCGGTTTTCAATATCTGCTACATCAAAAAAAAAAAAACTTTCCCCTAATCGTACATATATAAACTTACAATAGGGAATGCTATGTAATTCTGTGGAAATTCGATTTCTAGATTTCAACGGAAATACACTTTTGAAGTAACCTGACACCAAAAAGAGTTGTTGTTTGTATTTTTTAAAACCATCCGTCCGTCGTTTTTAAAAACATCCGTGAACATTAGTAGCACGTAAACCATACGCAGGATTTTTTTTCAAATTGAAGAAACCCCTGTCCATCTGGCTCTAATAGAAACATTGGAGTTTTGAAAAATATTCTTCAAAATTTGATGGCAATTTACATCAAGCCCTCCGGACATTTTCAAAACTTTCTCAAAAACGGCTTCAATTTTAAAAAAAATTCTTGTAACAATAGATTAACATACACTTATAAACGTGGCGTAGGTCCGATTTTCACGGTTAACTTTTATTTTTCCGGTGTCTTGCTACAAGTACAAAATTATAGATAGAGATTTTTCCTTCAAATGAAATTTGTTCTCCATAGTGAGTTCTCATGAATGTCATATACATTTTTTTTAATTTAATTGTTTTCGCGCAACATTTTTTGCAATATGCGCTATTTAAAAAAAGTACAAACACAATATACTCCACGCACAAAAATAATGTCATTGTTACGATGTCGCTAATAACCTTTGTAGTTGTTGTGACATAAAATAAATAAATAAAAAACACACAAATACTATCTCAAAAACGGCTCCAATTTTTTTTCTTTAAACTTTTAGTAGGGATAGTGTTCAATGTACTCTCTAAGATTACGTAAATGCTATATTGCTCTATTCTTTTGTTTTTGCAAAAAATACAAAAATGTAATTTCTTTGACTGTAATTTGTATATATGAGTACATGTGCTGTAAATAATGGGATATCTCGAAACCCCAACTAACTGACTAAGAAAACTAACTCAAAATTACGCATATTTAGAAACTCTTTAACTCTATTTTTTCAAAAGTGGCTTCTATTTTTTTCAAACTTTTTGAACAGATATTGCTAATTGCACTTTTAAATATTCCTTAAAGTTTATATCGGTTTAATTTTTTTGTTTAGTCAAACATTACAAAAACATACTTTTTTGAAAGATCTCTTAGACCATCGATAAGCACATGTCCAGCAATTTGTAAACATTATTGAATTTGTGAGTTAAAGTACGTACAATACTTTTAAAAAAATCGACCTTTTCTGTGAAAAAGAGCTTGCAATGTCGAATTGACAGTAGCGCTTACACGAAAGTGTTTTAAAAACGGCTTGAAATTTTTCATAGAATAGTTCCATTTTGGACGATTATTTACTGTTCTTTAATAATCTTAAAGTATTATTTCCTTTTTACAATTAGGATATCGAAAAATTAAGAAAAAGTCAAATAATGTAAGTTGGGCGGCGAGAGATGGCAGCTGGCAAAGTACGTGGCAAGTACAAACAACTAGCCGAGACCAAAGGAAATAGAAAACTAATACGGGAAAGTCTGCGCCATTCTCTAGAACCACTAGGTTTATTATTATCTCTTTGCAGAGTGCACTATTATACAGACAATTTTTCTTGAGTCCCTACATTCCAATCCCCTCTTCTTTACTAGCGTTGAATTAAAATTGAAATATAGCAACGGGCGTCGTTGACAAAATATGAAAATTCGAAATGTTCGCTTCTCAATTATAGAAACTATTATGTATCAGAAAGCTAGCTACAATAATATAGATCGATGCATGCATGCAATATACTACAATAGAAAATCCATACCGTCGAAATAACGAAATCCTTCTCTTTCCTTACATGTACCCACGACAGGGCTAAAAAAATGCGCGGATAATATCTATGTGATACGAAATACTCTTGTCATAACGTTATATATGTAATAAAATCATATATAATAAACAGACATATTTGAAGTGAATGATTGCATGAGCTAAGTTATACGATTCTGGAAAAGAAGAACATGTTATACTTATGCATACTAACATAGAAATATGAAATATTAAATTATTATTAATATTATATAATATACTCGAAATACAGTCATGCAAAGAGTTAATATCACAGGTGATATACAGGTGTGATGATGAGAGATTAACTGTGTTGACTTGTTAAAGAATTTTTATACATAATTCTGGCAACAGTTTTCCTGTTTCAGCAACACCGATTGGCGTGTACGAGCTGGCAGCACGCTACACAACAGATGCCATTGCCACATGTGCTTTTGGCATTCAGAGTCATGCACTGAATAATCAAAATGCCGATTTCCGCCGAATTCTGAGATTGTCGTTTGAATACACGACTAAAGAAGCTCTTGCAGTTGTGGCTAAATTTCTCTCACCGAAACTTGCCACTATACTTGGATTGAAATTTGTTAAGCCTGAAGTAGAAACGTTTATAATGAGAACAATTACATCTGCAATAAATGAACGAGAAGAGGCAAAGATAAAACGCAATGATTTGTTGGATAGTTTAATACAACTGAAAGATTCTGGAAGAATTGTAGAGGATGACACATATGTACGTGAAGTAAAGGAGACTGGTTTCAGTAAGTAAATTTCTATGAATTCATAAATCTTTGGGAAATTTTAATATTTTTTGAAATACACAGAATGATATGCTACCTTTCCAAATAATAGTGCATCTATGTTCGCTTTTCTTAATATTTGTCTTTCGACACAATCATTGATTCATTGTATTTTGACTCGTCTAAACAGGACTCAATTATATAGAAATCGTGCTTGAATCGTTTTTTTTAATTTTCAATACCATTATATTATGTTGGAAACCATATTAGCAGCTACACTTTAGAAATGGTGATAAAAATTAATTGAACAAAATATGTGAATTAATTGCAACGAATATGACGGGTCAATTAATTTTTTCGGCGATTTTTAAATGCTCTCGAATGCTTATTGCGAACGTTTGAAAAATCGATCGTCAGATTGAGAAGGAAGAAATTTTCGTATCTCCGATACGCCGGCAATGTTTTATTTTGAAAAATTATATTCCTGTCCATCTGGGCGCTTACTTGTGAATCTCAAATTTCAATCGTTCACTGGTATATTTTTCGAAAGTTTGTACTTGTGAAATCCTTAGTAATTTACATCAAGTAGTTATTTGTTGATTTCATATTGTTTGTACATGGCCCCAAATTGATTCAAATTTGGTGCCACGCTTCGAACAGCTCAGTTTTGCTGCACTTTGAAGACATTTAAGAAGAAATGATCATACATTTCAAACTTCCTCGGAGATACCGGAGATATTGGAGTCTAATCTTGCTCAAAATCCAATTGCTTCTCAAATGACCAAATACTCATTTTTGTACAAATTGAAAATGATTTTCAACTGCCTTGGAAAATCACTAATAGATTGTACAACCTCTTGGGCGACGAAAGAGTTGCCTAAGGTCAGAATTCCTGGAATGCAATTTTATTTTCATATCAGACGAGTTCGTATTGTTTGCAAATCAGATGAGCCTTGGCCATTTTTGTAGCAATCGTGCCAAGGAGCTAAGCAATACGCATATGGGGCACATTGAAAGTTTGTGGTACGTTGGCACCAAGCAAGTTATCGTGTAGTTTCTTTGAACCATCGTTCTGAGACGCGGACGAAAAAGCCGAAAGCATCAATGATTTGAAATTTTTAAGAGGAACGTTTATTTTCGTTCAGACAAAGGTAATCACGCCAATATCATCAATACTCATGGATTCCTACGGCAAAGTAATTATCTTTGTCAATTATTTATCACTTTTTCAGAACTCTCTTTCAACTGACGAGAACACAGAAGGCGATGCCTAAAACTTCTTGTGGCAGAGTCTGCTAATGTTCTCGTAATTCATCTAAGCAATTTTTTGAAGTCTCATCGCACATAGTAACGCAAAGTGCTTAGACGAAAATTCTCTTCAATCAAAATTCAGAATATGTACTCCCCAAATATTTTCTTTACTCTATTCCCGAAACTTGCGTACTATCTTAATTTCTAGGATCGATTTACAGGTCAAATTAAGTTATAGACGGAATTAATGATTGACACATCATTATTCGTTTTACTTCAATTATTTATTAATTAAGAATTTAACAACTTCAAAGGTTTTCTCGCAAGATGTTTCACTAATTGATTGTGTAATTTTTTCACCAGAATTCGATCTACTAGATGTTGCATCGAACAGTCTGGGTTTCTTGTTGGCGGCATTTGAAACTTCTGCGACCACTATGACATATATTTTGTACGAGTTGGCGATGAACGGTGACATCCAAGATAAACTACGCCAAGAAATTCAGATCATTGCTAGCAAAGAAAATTTGTGTTTTGAATCAGTGCATGGCATGAAGTATTTGGACATGGTCTTTCAAGGTATTACGTGTTAAAACATATCCATAGGAACTAAGATGTCTCAGAAGAGCACTGATGTGGCTTTATACTAAGATGATTCTCATAAATAATTAAAATATGCTTATTTATTTATTTCATAAAAGTATTACACTTCCATGAATTGTACGAACTGTAGATCTAAAAAATTAGTAACGATTGTTGAAGGGCTATGAAGTACTAAATATTATTTTGAAATATTAAATTAAACGCCTCACAAACATATATAAAGCCATAAAATAACAGACCTAATATTAGAGAAAATTAAATTTATATCCGAAGGAATGAAATTATTACTGAAATATGTTTCTAAATTAGTTTCTTTTCTTGAACTCGTATAATAACTTAACTATCTTAAACTCCATTTTAACATATACAATTACGTATGTGTTAATTAAATGCAGCAAAAAAACGCAGAACTCTGCACATTTGTTCTCGCAATAACTAAACTACAAGAGAATGAATCAATATTTGTAATTTTATTTTCAGAAACATTGCGAAAGTATCCCCCAGTACCTTTCATCGACAGAGTATCAAACAAACCATACACCGTGCCTGGCACAATGATTACTTTAGAGGCAGGATCTAGGATCCTTGTACCCAATTATGGATTCCACACAGATCCAGAATACTTTCCGAATCCCAAACAGTTTGATCCTGAACGGTTTTCGGAAAGAAAGAAGAACGCCAATCTTCAATACTATATGCCTTTTGGTGAAGGACCACGGAGTTGTCCAGGTGAGTTACAAGGCTTATAATCGGACACGGTAATACTAATTATCCCAACTTTTGCTAATGAAGCTCATGATTAAGTTTCCAAAAATGGTATTTATAATACTAATATAAATATATCTTCAATATGAAATTTCTAAAAGCAGTGCAAGTCAACAATAGAAACTATCTTCCAATAAACTTGTTCATATTCCTCGTCCAATAAAACCGTTTTCTACCGATTGCATCTAATTAATTTCAAATAATTACATCATCAGGAAACACGATAAAGTATAGTGAGCCGAAATTTATGGTTTTCCTAATGTTTGCCCACAATATGGTAGCTATGTGATCTTGATTTCTGTAATTATTTCATTACAAGACTATCACAGATCGAGTTTGAATAATTTATGACAAACGTTATGATGACAAAACAACAAACTTCAATTATAATTTTTAATGATAAATGGTTGAAAGTATGATTGAGTATTTTAAGTACAAGGAGTCATTTTGATATGCAGTAATGGATATTAGGATGTATAGAAATTCGGAATTCAGCACGGAACACAAATTAGTGGTGATGAAAACCCGTATCAAATATTCACCTAGACAAAGATTTAGGAAATATTTTAAAATTAAAAGCGCAAAATTGAGAATGAAGAAAAATAGTAAAAGATATGAAGCAATTGAAGAAAGATTAAAAATGAAACAGAGAGAGGTGAGGGAAGGAATCGAGGAAGATGGAAGAAGCTGAAGGAACGATGCGAGAGGCAGCAATAGAGGTATGTGGTAGGAATAGAGTAAATTCGCGTTTTAAAAGATTTTGGTGATGCAACAAAGTGATGAAGGCATGGGTCAAGAAGAAAACAAAAGCGTACGCCGCATATATCGTTTCAAGAACCCAAGAAGGTTGGAAAAAGTACGTAGAAAATAAAAACAGAGCTAAACTAGAAGTGAACAAGGCAAAGGGGAAGTCATGGGCAATGTTTGCTACAGATTTGGAGGAAAAGTACCGTAAGAACAAGAAACACTTCTGGCAGGTAGTAAATGTATTCAGAAGGACACAAAAGAAAATGGTCAGAAGCATAAGGGATCCAAATAACAACTTAAAGACAGAACTAACAGAGATACTAGAAACCTAGAGGAAGTATTATGAGAACATATTCAATGATAATAACAGGACAGCCACTGGCGATTGAAGGGAATTGAGTGAGAGTCAAGATCTCCACGAGCCATTGCGAAATGGGAAAGCGGGGAATGGCGAATTGAACCTGGTGAGTGAGAGACACCAGGAGAGAGGATCAGAGGTGGAGGAGGATTCCATAACGGAAAAAGATGTAGAATATGCAATGAGAAGAATTCAAGTTGGGAAGGCAACAGCTCCAGACGGATTATCGCCAGAAATGATAAAGTATATTGGGAAAACGGAAAGAATATGGATAACAGTACTATGTAAGCAGATATGGAGAAAAGAAATACTGTCGCGAGACTGGCAAGAAAATAAAATTGTACCTCTATACAAAAGGGAGCACTGTCGACTGTGAAAATTACAGGACGATTTTTTTGTCATCCTGCATAAGTAAACTGTATTCGAGGATAGTGGAAGTAAAATTAAGGAGGGAGGTAGAGGAAGACCTTGAAGAGGATCAAGGGGCCTTTAGACCGTACAGACAAACACAATACCATATTTACAATATAGGAACCATAATTGAAGAAACATTGAATAGGGGGAAAATAATATGCACTGCTTTCATATATTTAGAGTCAGCATTCGATACAGTACCCAAGAAAGAACTATGGGACGAACTGGAGAAAGTGGATATTTCAAGCAAAATGATGAGGGTAATTAAAAGAATATATAAATATGTGTATGGTGCAGTAAGACTGGATGGACAAATAAGTGGGAAATTTAGAATGAACAAAGGGATTAAACAGGGAGATTCTTTGAATTCTTTATTATTCATAATCTTTCTGGATCAGTTTATTAAAAAAGACTAAAAGGTGAACTAAGAAATGTAAAATTGGAAATTGAAAAATGAGACCGGTATGAATACAAGCCTTGGTGTTAGCGGACGATAATTTATTGCTCGCCAAAACTCAAAAATAGCAGAAAGAGTTGGTAATGGAGTATTGGTATGCACTGGAGGATAGGGGTATGAAGATAAACATCAATAAGAGCATGGTTATGTCTATAGACAAAGAAAAGGAGGAAATGAACATTAATTGGAGACAGGAAAACATGGAGCAAGTAACAAGTTATGAGTATTCAGGAACAATAATTTCGGAAAACGGAAAATATGAGGAGGAACTGAGTAATACGGTGAATAAAGCAAACTCTGTGTATTATCAAATAAATACGAACTTGCTAAGAATGAATGTAGGTACTAAAACAAACCTCCAAATGTATAAGTCTCTCCATATACCAATACGTATACATGGAACTGAAAGTAAGCTACATAATACGAAAATAGAAAGTAGAATCACAGCAGTGGAAATGAAATTCCTATGCAGGATAGCAGGGACAACAAGAGATCGGATAAGAAACAACACAATTAGAGGACTAAAATTTACATCCCTAATGAAGGAAATGGAAAACAAGGCTCTAAAGTGGTATAAACATGTTAATAAAATTGCAGAGGGTAGAAAGCCGAAACAAATGATCGAAGACAGACCAGAGGGAAAGAGGCTACCTAGAAGACCAAGAAGAACATGGGACGCATATACGATATCGTATACAGGATATTTGACAAAGGAGAGGAGTTACGTGCAAGGCACAAGACAAAAAAGGGGTATGTCAAATGGCTAACCCTACGCGGAAAGGCATCAGGGGAATATCAAGAAGAAGAAGGTTTTTAGACGAGAGATACATAAATTAACTTGCGTCACAAAAGTTGTATTCTCAAATAACGTCTTTTAAAAAGCTCACCTTTTAAAGATTTGTTTAAGAGACTGATAAGAAAAAAGTTTCAATTTGTCCATTCTAACTCACTGCCGATATGAATTTAATGAAGGTTACTGGTCACCATCATACATTACAGAACGGGAGAATGTAGTTATATACAAAAGTCCGGGTAAAATATTTACATGAATTTGTCTGCGTCCTCCTAATACTAAACTATTATGAAGATATCGAATCATGGGGAACTATGGAATTTGCTGCTTTGATAAAATGTCATCCATAATTAATGTAGATCAAACCTACTATTTAAACATGTAGTATCAATGTTAGGGTGCCAATGTAGTAAAGTCTTGACTGTTCAAAATTCTAAAACAAAATTCAAGCATTTTAATTAAGGACCAGCTTGGAAATTAGGAAAACGATAATGTGAGTACAAAAATGCGAAGCAATAGTAGAAAATGTTGTGTATACCATATAAGTTAAGTTTTTTTGTTATTTAAGGTCGCATCAACTGCTAGGTCATTAGCGTCATTGCGTGTAACGGTATGATCACTATGAGGATGACACGATATGATTATGACAGGAGTGTGAAAGGACGAACACAATACAAACATGCTCGAGGCGGAACTCGAACCCGCGATCCTTCGGTCAGAGATCGATACGGCACTACTGCCTTAGAGATCTCGGCCGTAAGTTAAGTTGTCAAGTATGTTCTTAAAAGAAAACTAGTAGTGCTACTGAATGGCACATACTTTCGTGATCTGGTTAATTTTCTAATTTTTTGCTCTGGGCTAGCTTTTCAGGTTTGCCCTATCCTCTTGCCACTTGCCTATCACAAACCAAAAAATATTTTTGAGAAGATTTCTCAATTTTTCAGTTTACTAACGGTAGAGCCGAAATATTACTTTAAGTGTATTATAAAAGAGTAAACTTTCGTCATGTATGGATATTTTTTTTTAATCTTCCATTACTTTATAGCTAGATGAATTGGAAATAGGACAAAAGTATTGAAGAATTTTTGAGTGTTAATTGTAATTTAATTGTTTTTGGAAAAGTATTGTTAATTTTATCACAACACTTACAACCTTATGGTACTAATGTAAACAAAACTTTTAATTACATTAATTTAAGATACTATTGTGACGTCATGGATACTCAGCACGACCCACAAGACACAGAGCTTGTCCGTATAAACAATATATTATTAACAAAGAAATCAAAACAAATATATACACTTAATAATCTACTTACACCGCTAGCTCTGAAACTACTATCCCTGATCGCGGAGCGATCCAAACCCGATTGAAGATGGTTTGATTGTGGCATTCGCCTCTCCTACTTTGAAGCGCGCACAAGCCAGCTTTCCGTACGGATGTCACGCTGGGACACAAAGTCGTCTGGCGCACCAACGCTGGTTTGCGTCGATCGCAGGAGCGATCTTATCGCGATTGAGAATCGGCGTGAATCGTGCACTCAACCACTCTTCACTCGGAGCACGCACACAGCATCGCTCCCCGTGACCGCAGTTACCAAGGACATAAAGTCCGCAGCCTTCGTCAACAGTGACTCAGCCTCGCGAGCTGGCTCGCAATGCACCGTCTTGGCGCCAAGTTTGTGACACGCACGAGGTTTCTACCACCGTCTCCAAGACCTGCCTACTGGCTCGCTACACTCTTTATAGTGGCGAGGCCCACGTGGACCCGTACGTCACGCCACCCCCCTCCGCTTGTTATAACAGTGAAATAGGCTTTTATAACCGGAAGAACCCCAAAGCCTTGTTTGTCTCCCGTTCTCCGCGTTCTTCCCTTTACGGAAAAACCCTACTTCCTGTGCGAGACTATGCGCAACCAAACGTCCCCAAATAGATGCCATGAGGCACGCTGGCTAATACGTTACACTATTTATTAATACTGCCTTCCATTTACAGGTTTACGCTTTGCCATGATGGAAATTAAGACGGCAATTGCAAACATCATCTTGAAATATTCAGTCCATCCGGCCAGATCTACACCCAATGAAATTACATTTAACCCCAAGACATTTTTGCTGCAACCAAAGAACATCATTGAACTTATTTTCAGAAGAATATGAAGTATTTTTCACACTTTATTTCAATCAAACATGGCTACCAAAGATGAAATTATTCTTTCCTGATGAGTGTAGAGGAAATTGTGAAATAAATGGTTTTGCACGTTTTAATTAATACTTATTTTAACTAAATTGTCTTGAAAAAATTCTGTTAGAAACTTTTAAAGGAAAGAGAAGGAAGTTTTAATTGGTTGTTTCATTTAAATTGAAATAAAAATCATCTAGTTACAAAGAAAAGAACTAGGTATAAAAAAAAGATGGGGTGAGTGGAAGAAGAAGGCAAAGTAAGGAGGACGATAGGAAAAGCATATAAAATTAGTACCAGCACTTGGCAAAGATTTTATAAAAACATTAGCATAATTAGGCAGCCGGTTCAGTTAAAAACAAAACAGATACACTGGAATGACAAAGGAAAGATTTAAAAGAATGTAGCAGTGTTAGTATATAAAACTGGATTTTTTGGGGATATAAATAATAAGAATGTCATTTGTTTAGAGTTCACTTTAGCAGAATAGAAAGACAATCTAAAATAGGTAGGTGAAAAATCCAATTTGTAGTAATAGGAATATTATAGAGGAGGAAAATGTAAGAAAAGTTGAGATAATTGAAAGGTTGAGTTGAGAAAGTGATACTGATAAGTATAATACAAGAGGAAGAAGAGAGTAATGAAAAGGAATATAATGTTATGAACCGAGTGTTTAATTTATCGTTAGCCGAAGATTCGGGCTGCGTCCCCCGGGCAATCGAGGGTTCGTTCATTCGCCCAGCGAAACACTGACCCAACTCCCGTGCTGACATACGAGAACTATTGCGGCGCCGCTTATCTTACCTTAAAGAAGATGCTAACAGTAGTATCCTTCTAGAATGATCTAGTGGTGTTAGAATACTTTATTGACACTTCTAGAAAATATTCCGATTTACTCTTTGAGGTAAGTCTCGAGGAATTGCTGCTACTTTCTCTTCAATAGAGCGGCGGAGCTCTTTCCCCGAATGCTGGGTTTCTGTCTACACTCGATCTTTCAAGTACTCTCAAACATGAAGAGATTTTTTTCATCTTCACTTCTGGCTGGATATGGAGCTTTCGATACTCTTGTTTGTTAATTAAAATTCCATGTATGCGAAGTTTCTTTACAAGCTTCAAAATTGTCGACAGATGTGGAATATTGACGCCTGTAAATTTCTTAATAAACCTCTTGCGACACTTACTGGCAGACTTAAGTTGAACAAAAATGTTGTAAACAAATGTTCTCTTCTTCAAAGAAAATTTCATGATGCACAGTGTAGAGCTCTCGGGACACTGGCGTGTCGGCCAGTCGCGCCAAACGACGAACGCGCCGGTTGAACGGGTCCTTGTTGACAAGTTCCCGGGGAACCGAGGGCTCGATCGCTGAGACAAGCGGCGTCTCATCTTCGGCGAAAGATGAAATAAACACTCGGTACAAGGGAAATGGAGAATTTATACAGTACTTGTAAAAAAAAACAGAGCAAAACATTTCATTGAGTGAAAAAGGATAATAAAATAATAATGTGATTTTGGAGAGGATTTCAGTGCAAACAAATGGAACTCTTGAGGGTAGAGAGAATGGAGTAGAAAGGGGTGTGAGGGGCCAAACTATAGGGCAGTAAGTAATCAAGGATAGAGACTACTGCAATTGTTAAAGAAGAGAGTTTTTAATGAATAAAATTATAAAAATGTGAAAAGAATAAGAAAGAATTCGAAGGTAATGACAATATAGAAGGATAATTAGCTGGTGAGGGGTGATATAATAGAAGAAGTCGAAAGGAAGAAATAAGGAAGGAGACAAAGGTCATAAATTAATGCTTGTACTGATAATTAACAAGTGAATTTAATGAATATACAAAGAAAGAAAATACTTTTCTATCGCAAAAATTATCAGATTAAAAGAAAAGACGGCCGAAAAATGTCGAAATGGGAATTAGATAGAATGAAATTTTGGAAAGATAGAAGATAAGCAGGACCGACTAGAAAAGACGGTAGAAGAATGGTTGGTAAAGGAACAGGCAGAAAAAAGTTAGAAGGTCATGACTTGTCAAGATTATTAGTCATGTTACCGGGCGGCATACGTTCTCCTGTTCATGCAGCGTAGAATGATAATTTTTCTGACATCATACATTGCATTAATTTTCTTAGATGTACAAGCTTCCTATTCTTTCCAATTAGCGTTATGCTTTTACCAGAACAGTCTTAATGAAATCGTATATACCGCAGCATACCGTACACTTTCAGAAATGTCTGCACTACTCTTAATGTAAAAGTACATGAAAGTAATTATCTTGAAAGCAGATTTAATTTAATGTTCATGTACAGTAACTTTAAAGTATGGGCACATGAATTTTACTGCAAGTGTACAATTAAATTTCCTTTGCGTGTACACTGTTTATTATGCGTGTACATTACCTTTAGTGCAGGAGTGCAATTGAATTTAATAAAAACCCGTACATTAGTATCAATGTACCTTTTACTTTAATTTTAACTCGGGTGTTCATTAATTTCAATGTAATTATTTACAATAATTTTTATTCGTGCGTTCAGTTCATTCAACAACCATGTTTGCATTAATTTTGTTGAATGCGTTTACATTAATTTTCAGGTATTCCTCTTTAGGGAAATATTACCACAAGTTGAATTACTCCACATGTTCTCTTATTATTCCAATAACTTGTATATCAAATATTAGTGAATTTATTTTACTACAAAATTATGTTATTTATTTATATACTATGAGAGAATGTATAAATATTTTACTTTTAATAATAAACACATTTTTTTCTTCAAAAATACAAAACTATCAGCACTTAGGTTATGAACAATTTGCAACTTATTACAATGCACACTTCACTGTATTTTGTCCATCTCTTTCAACAATTTACAAATTGCAGAATACATTTTTTACCACCTTCCTTTTTGACCCTTTTGTCTCCTTGTGTTGAATTTATTTTCGGAATTTCAAACTGACGAGAAAGTATGGTATTCTCTGTGATAAGAGTGTATATAAAACTACATAGTCTTTATTCATTGTTTAGGCAATATACTTCTATCTATTCTATTGTATATCTTCTCCGCCCTACCTCAACTCTCACTGCCTTTCTTCAATATGAATATACCCGGGTCTTCCGTACTTACTAAAACACTTTCTCATTTAAAAAAAATTATATTTTAAGTGAAGATGTAATTTGTTTGTTCTAAATTAAATTTATTACCTTTCTTCAATCTATTTTCTTTCATTATAATAGCAATAGCATCCAAGCATATCCCAAATTATGTACAGGAAGCGCAATAAATTCCTAACAGGCGACGATTTTTGATGCCAAATTACACAAAATACGCATACTTTCAAAAATTCCAACAAGGCATTATTTGAAGATTTGTTTTTGGTGAACACATTCCATGAAGAAAAAAATATCTTTGCAGTTGTACTTGTAAGAAGCCGCGGAATTATTTTTAAACTTTTGCAATTTCCGATAAATCTGAATTTTCAACAAACATGAACTTCACTAGTTTCTTAATCTTCTTTCACAATATCCAACAACGAAGCCGAACTAAAAAAATAAAAAAATAATGGAGCAATCGTTTTGAAAATTTTGGAAATATCCAAGGGTCTTTATGTAAAGAAACCCCAAAAATAAAATTTCGTTTTCAAATTCATGGGGCCGAGACATCAGCTAGATCGATTGTGTAATATCAATTTTCGAGAAAATCGGCTGAGCGGTTTAGCCGCTAGCGTTGTTTACAGACATACAGACAGGACAGACATTTCGCCTTCAATCAATTTTTCGGCATCAAGGATTCACAAAACATGGATTATGGCTTCACAACGAGTTAAAAGATTTTGTTTATAAATTTAGCAATTAGATTTATTCACTTTCTCGTTACCTGGGCTCTGTATTAAGAGTGTTGCTGCCAAAAAATCGCGTTCTTTTCGCGCAACATTATATACCTTTCTCTCCACTGCATAAGCGGTAGCGAAAAAATAAAAGGATGAGATAGTCTTTCTGGTGCTCAATAGCCGTGCGCAAATTATACTTCTCCCCGAAATATCATGTGTAGTGTTTGCTGATTTTAACAATACAACATATCACTTACTAAAACGCAACGATATTCCGAACTCGCACTTCACACTAGCATTTTCCTTATGAGTATCTACAAGTATTATTGTCTAGCGTGAAATATAGGCATATTATACCACCACTGTTTTCCCGCGGTCGAGCGTCATTGTAAACAAACGGTTTCTCAGGAACCTACGGCCCTTACATTAATTGGCATTTACTGCAAATTTCCTTTAGTCAACGTTCATTTTACAACTAAGGGGCAGACGTTCTCGTGTGTTCTCTACGGAAATGACATTTAAGCGCTAATTAGGCACTATTTTCGAAATTTGAAGCACTTTTTTCACAGATTTTTTTTTGTTTTCGAAAACTTCATTAGAAGTCATTTGAAGCACATTAACTCACAAATACAATAGTGTTTACAAATTGCTGGAAATGTGCATATTACCGGCGTGAGAGATATTAAAAAATATATTTGTGTAATTATTTAGAAAATAAAAATGTACCGCGAAATGAACTTTACGTCTCATTGAAGACTGCAATTAACACCTTCCGTTCGAAAAGTTAAAAAAATTGGAGCCGTAGTTGAGTGTTTGAACGTTTCCGAAATTACAAAATTTTGATGTACTTTTAACAAAAGACGGTTTAATTTTCGTAGAAGCTTTAAATGAGATTATTTAAAGCTTATGTACTCATAAATATAATAATATGAGTAAATTGCTGCTAATATAAGTATTAACGGGAGACACAAGTCAAAACATTTTTGTTAATTTTTAAAAAACAAAATAATATAGCAATATAGCGTTTATGTCATCTTATAGAATGAATCTCGCACAATCCTTAACAAAATTTTAAAGAAAAAATTAGAACTGTTTTAGAGAATTTTTTTTTAATTTTTTAAAATTGCAAGCAATATTGCGCGAACACTTCTAAATTTTTCAAAAAAATGTACATCATCTTAATAAAATAACAAATTTTGTACAACAAGTTTTACTTGAAGAAAAGTTATCTATCTTTAATTTTGTTGTTGTAGGAAGACCATGAAAAAATTCAAATTTTTTAAAGTTTCGAAAATTCAGATTTAACCGTGAAAATGGGTCCTATTTCACATTCATAAGTGCATTTTACTCTTTTATTACAAGAAATTTAAAGAAAAAAGTTGGAGCCATTTTCGAGAACATTTTGAAAATGTCCCAGGGGGAACTAACTGTAAGGTCTTGTAAAGTACCCCAAAAACTAATGAATGATTTTCAAGATCGCAGAGCTTGGACCCAGGCCTAATGGACAGCAGTTTATTCAATTTGGAAAAAATTCTAAGCTTGGTTTAGGCGCTAGTGTTGTTCACATAAACCAGACGGATGGACGGATGTTTTGAAAAAAAACAAACACTTTTTTGCTATCAGGGTATCCCAAACATCTTCAAAATTCGCCGTTTTTCGCGCAGCTTTACATAACTTTCTTTCTGCTGCAAAAACCGTAGCTAATATGTAAAAATCTGTTTGAAATTCGAGAGGACGTCATTTTCAGTCGGTGCTTCATGGATGGGAATGTCACTTATGAGCTCTCACGAAAAGTTAAGATTTTATTACCTTGAAGCTGCATTTCATATTGGCTTTTTTGGTACGTTGCTTCCTGCTCGGCTGCAAGTCTAAAGTTTATTGTTTGGCTGAGCTGTTTTGGGCGTAAGAACATATCATATACATAGTAGCATAGAGAAAATTATGTAACTCTGTACAAAAACCCTGCGAAACTAGGCCTCATTTAGTTGGCCTCTGATTCCGAAAAAAGGGATAATTTTTGTTTCTCTAAGATGTAAATTACTTCCACTAAAACGCGTTGTATGGTCAGAATCCATGTTTTGTGAGTTCACAATATCGAAAAATTGGTATTGATTTTTTAAATATGAGTCGTTTTCGCGTACGTTACAATGATATAAAGATAACTGTAAAAATGAGATTTTCTCTAAAACGATACCAAATTTTTCTCTATTTTTTCAGTTGATAATATTGGAATGAAATACATATCTTTACTAGTAAGACATGCCTGCAACTTGGCTAATTCTTATTACGACGTACCAGTTTCCTTCGGACAAAATCAGCAAGGAAAACATTTGTGCACAGATTTTCAGAATATTACGTACTTTATACGTAATAAGTATATAAACAACGGGCTGCAATGAAATGCAAATTTCATGATATGAGTAACTCTCTGAATAATTTGTCAGTTCTTGAATTCAACTGTCTTCTCAGAAATGTGTGATGTTTCACAATAATTATTTAAAAAATGTGAATAAAAATACGGAAAGACAAAAAGTAGCAATACAGACTGCTTCTGCATCTTTTATTGATGCTTACAAAATACACAATGTTTCCCAAGCCCATAAAACTCCAGTGCAGAGAAGGATCTCGCTATCCTTGAAGGAAACGTGTTACGTGCTCCTTTCTGGAGAGTGCAGTCCTCAAGGTGCGTTGTCTTCAGTTATTTGTCTACAGCGTAACAGACCACCTCTCTAAGTAGCTCCTCACTGACATACTAAACTGCAGTTAGAGGTAAGACGGTATTAAGTTTCTTCAACGAAGACCAATGATTATTAATATCAAAATATTGAAAATCAAAAGTAACCACAAGGTTGGTAAGATAATTTTAAGATTAAATGAATTTTCATTTGAACGCCGAGTTATCGAAATTTAAACACCGATCTTTAATTTCTAGACGAGGTAAAAAAATTACATACTTTCATGACATAATAAATTGAGACCGATGATTCTCATTTCAAATTTCTGCTCAGATCTAACATATATTAAGTATGTTCCGAAGTAATTTCATCATTAATTACTCGATATTTTACATGTAATGGCCAATGGAAAATATACCGACAAAATGAAACTTCTTGAAATGTTTAAATATGATATAAAAATATTACGTTCAATGTAAGGAATTGTAAACCAAAATAACATCTTAGGAAAATATATCTTTTATATGTGTTATATTTTACGTCTAAAATTTCATGTTCCACCATTTTTACTAGTTAAGAGAAGTGTTATTAAGAAAATTGTAAATTGTTCTTCATGAACAAAAAATCAGCATACAATTCAAAAAGGTGAAATATTAGTGCTACATAACAGCATAGACTCTTTCGTACTAGTTTCTTGACTCTTTAGTCCGAGCTAGCTTTTTGGTTTTTCCCCAGTCTTCTAAGCTGCAACCTATCGGCACTTATAATACATTGTTCCCACGTTTTCCATATTTTTCACTTTATTAATAGTCCAATAAAATACAACTTTATCAATATCATAGAAAATGGAAAGCTGTTTTATATAACCACTTGTAATCATAATGTCATAAAATGTATTAAAATCGCCCACAATGTAAATATCATCAACCTGAAAAACGTATCAAAAAATAAATATCTTTAGAGAAAGTGTTAACAAGAAAATTAAAAATACTTTGAATGTTTAGCGTACTTTTAAAAACGGTACATCGTTCTGAACACAACTTCCCTACCACTCCTAATCTAACTTCTTGATTCATTGTTCTTAGGCATTACATAGGAAATATAATTTCCATAAATGGAATTCAGTGTAGTAAAATCTTAGTTCGAGACATTTCTACTTCTTGACAGTACCTTTCCGAATTTTTAAAAGTGAACTTTTTTATAGGTTGCGTTCAAAATGGGATTGGCGACGGATATCGTGTTGTACGGAGTAACCGTCTTGGCAGCCGCAGTCCTTGCCGCCTATTTATTCAGCACACGCAAATTCAGTCACTGGAAAAAGAAAGGTGTGAAGCATCTCACACCGATCCCGTTTGCTGGATCGTTAAAAGACGTGGTTTTAATGAGGAAGCCCTTAGGCGTTGTGACCAAAGAAATCTACGAAGAGTTCAAGACGGAACGGTTCATCGGAATTTATGCCTTCGATGAGCCGGTCCTCCAAATCCATGATCTGGATTTAGTCAAAGCCGTGCTTGTGAAAGATTTCCAATACTTCTGTGACCGGAGTCTGCATGCGGATGAAAATATGGATCCTTTCTTGGCCAAGGGCATTTTTTGTTTAAAAGGGGATCGATGGAAAAAGTGTCGTACAGCGATATCACCTTGTTTCACACCTGGAAAAATGAAGCGGATTTTCAAACTCATTTCAGAATGTGTGGATTTGCTCGTATCGCAAATTGAGAAGAACGCCCGGAAAGGTATGTAAATGCAATAAATCCCAAATACTTACAAGTAAATTTACACAAGCATCATTATGTGTTTTCGTTGAATTCTTTAGCACGCTGATATATCGGCTCTATACTATTTTAATACATTTACAAAGTTCAAGTAAGGCGGTAAATATTGAAAGTTTTTTGGATTCATTCTGGCTCTAAGTGACCGAGTAGCTTCAATCCAACAGTTATTCATCGATTTTTCATCAAATGTGTATTCGACTTTTTAAAAAAATGCTCATCTTAATAATTTGTTAAATTATTTTCATCTTATATATAAATATGACCCTTTAATTACTTCTACTTGCACGTTTAAATATCGTTTCCTCTGAGGATAAAACATGCACTTTTATTTCTCCAACACGATTTCCATTTCTGCATAAGAGGCAGCGTGTAAGTAACTAGCGGGTTGAATTATTCTATTCAAACACAAAATCATATGACATAATATATTATAAAAATTATAGAGTAAATTCTACGAGCTGTACATTATAAGCATTTTCTTCCCGTTTGCAAGGACGACGTTAATTACTGCAATAATTTCTTAATTGTGCTGTGGAATGAAATTTACCTACAATCAATTTGGAAGCTATTTCTGACAAATAGAAGAGTTCTAATCCTTTGCCAAATTCATTCTAAATAATACCCTCATCGCTTAGACATTCTTATAATTTTTTGATTTGGGTGCAAGTGGTAAGTGACAGAACAAGAAATTGCTATTTTTGGGAAAAAATTCAAATTCCTTAAGAAAATTGTTAAAATTATTCACGAAAATAAGGCGTGTTACAAGCACTTTCCTACACTCCCTAATAAATTAAAGGTGTGTGAATTTTGGTCATTCAAATGATTGATTGGTAGTGATTCCGGCGCGCTAACTACTAGAGTCATTAGCCGCGTACGTGTAGTGTATACTTATGATTGCGAGGTGACAGTGGTCTTCCCGCGCTGTATGGCTACTTCCGGTGCCGACATACTGTCGGCTAGCGGGGTTTTCCCCAACAAGGTATCTCCCACCTGCTGGTCACTGCCCCAGCCGGAACCAGCTCTAAGGTACCCCTGGCCTTCAGGCTTGTGCGGTAGTATAGTGTCTGTTGTGCAAGTGTGAAAGAGGTAGGGATAGCACAAAGAAGAGGTAGGAAAGATCGTCCACGGTCCTTGGCCCGTTTGTTAGGGTACTACTGCGGCATTTGTCTAGTGTTGGTCGGAGAAACCAAGGAAAACTACCAACCAGTGCAGCCAGCTGCTAGAATTCTCCTCCAGCAGACAGCTACTGAATTCGACCTAGCTTGGTCATTCAAACTTCACAGATTCTCAGACCAAAATAGTTTTTCGGAACATGAATCGGAAAATGTGTTCGTTTTTTGCATAAAATATTAAAACTCTTGAAGGTTTTTTTTTTAAATTGAAATTTCTCAATTACACCAACTTCCATGTCGCTCTAAAACCTAGAGACATACCATAATTAGGTTGTCATACTGACACATTGTCATTACACAATCGACTCGTATCCACCCGCTGTGACACCTCGGCAGCAACACCGTGGCCACTGCAGCTTTGTTAACCGAGAGGTCCCAGGGTTCTAGTTCATAATCTTGGAACAGAGCATGGAGTTCTATAGTACCATAGTACTCCGCGCGACAACTCGCGTTACAGTCGCTATCCGAGGAAGTCGGCCGTGACTTTGAGTTTCGTGCATTGTATGCGAGCTAGCAGATCTGAGTTTTGAGAGAGACTTCAATTGGGCAGCCTGTGTAAGTAAGAAATTAATACGTCAATGGTTGGTAGAACAAGAAGAATACGAATACATTGTTTTGTGTGGTTCGAAAGGTGATGATACCGGTAATGAGGGTTAATTACCAGAATATGATCAAGAGAGTGACTGACGAGAGAAATGCTGAATACAATTGTCATCTGATTGGAACACATTGACGATATTACTGCCCATTATTCCTACTCTTATTGCTACCTGCCTTATATATTGAATATTAAATAACGTAAATCTAGAGCACAAAACACAAGAAAATTGAATGTTTCAAAAAACACATATCTACCATCAAATTTATGAGTATATTTATTTACAAGATAAATTCTGGGTATTATTTTATATCATTGGTAATATTTGGCATGTTAAAAATGTGTATATTATTTTGAAAAAGATCCTTACCTACGTATAAACTAACTAAAGACGATTTGTTCATACCGGAATGTTAATTGGGATTTTTAAAAGATAGAAAAGTTTTTACATCTACTGCTTGGCTATTGATGACAACGTAATTGCAGATCATGTCCAAGCACTCATTTTGTCAGTGCGTTCGTTTACAGTTAGCTCATAATAACAGTTCTGTTCACCATCTCTTGCAAAGTCATCGCTCTATATGTCATTCATTTGTTTCCTGATGGGTCAAGCTCACCCCTTCTTAGAATAACTTCTCAATAATACACGCGGTCACTGGCATTATGATTTCGAACGCTAGTATTGAAGGGTTAATTGGAACAATGATAGTACCTCTGCTCGGTGGAGGTCGTAATGTTTCTTGATCGGAGAGGGGTAAGGGGCGAAGCCTCGATTAGGAGTGAGAACCAGGGAGAAGGCAAGGCGGTTTCCACTGGCGGAAACTCCTATACACAAACGGCATTCCTCCGGCAAACAACAAACACAAACGGCCAACAAAATTCCCCATTCATCCGGCAAAGGAGAGTTCTCTAGGGCATTAGAAGCATCCCACATCATTCATCTGATTAAGACGTCTAAACATTGTTAGTAAGATGAGAATGTTTGTATAAAGGGACCTTCTATTTTCTCTGTAAGAATTTTTTTTTTGCAATGTATCCCCAACTAGAGCATTGCAATGAAAAGACGCATTTATTAAATGAAAATTTAAAGGCCATTTCAGCATTTTAAATTTGATTGTAAATATTCTTCATTCAAGTGAATGTTGGCCTTGTATAATTGAAATCACATTAACTCCAAGGTAAATAGCGCTTGGGACACTAGGTCGATAACCGGCACGCGAATATTCTATTATGTAAAAAGGGAATAACAAGATGCAAATAATATTTCACATACAAAACAAACTTGTGTAATTCATTTCAAATGTGTAATGATATTGCTCACAATGATGGAATGCCAGTTCCGTAGAAATATTCTGTTCTCAGTATCTTTGCATTTCTGATATTAAATAATAATGAAATAGTAAGTCGAGAAATCATTGATAATGGATATTTTAAAACTTAAAGAAGCTGTTTATTGGTTCCCACTGTTCTCTTACAAACTACGGTCGATAGTCGTTGTATGCACATGCAACTTCCAATTCCAAAAACACATAAAGTGATCTGCGATGTCATTTTGTGTCAATTTCAGAACTTTTTTCTCGCATTTCAGGCTTACCAATCGACGTTAATGAGTTGGCAGCACGATACACAACAGATGCCATTGCATCATGTGCATTTGGAATACAAGGACACACACTGGAAAACCCAAATGCAGATTTTCGACGAATTATGAGATTAACGTTTAAATACACGCCAAAAGAAGCTCTAGCAAGTGTTTTTGCGTTTCTTTCTCCCAACCTCACATCATTTTTCGGTCTAAAACTTATTGGAAATGATGTATCCAATTTTATTCTAAATACAATTTCGACTGCAATAAAAGAAAGAGAAACGTATCAGATCAAACGAAACGATTTATTGGACAGTCTTATACAACTTAAAAATTCGGGAGTAATTACGGATGAAGATGAACTACAGACTGAGCAAGATGACGCTTTTCACAGTAAGTAAAATTATATTAATATAAGATAAAGTAAATATTTTAATAGAACAATCCTATCATTCAAAGTCTCTAGATTTGACAAAGGCAAAAAAAATCGTCTTCTCTCCACAAACTTCACATACCTTTTTTAAAAAAATCTATCCGTTTTTTTGTATAAGTGAAGTCCTTAGTATGTTATACAGTTGAGAGCTTTGCTGCGTTTCTTTTTATATACCAGTGATCGTAAATCATACCTCCATTAACCTATTTTTTCAACAGAATAATAGAACAACTAACTTTTGACGTATAGGCATTGTGCTAAATAGAAATGTAATTGCCTATCATTTTCGAAAATATGATCTAAAACAAATATTCAATATCTCTCCTTCTTGTATTTTCTGTGAACAAATAGCATTTCTCTTTCTACAGAATTCGACTTATTGGACGTGGCAAGCAATTCTTTGGCCTTCTTGATGGCGGGATTTGAAACTTCTGCTACCACAATTGCCTATGTGCTATATGAGCTGGCAATGAACCCCAACGTTCAAAATAAACTGCGTGAAGAAATTCATGACTCTATTAGCAAACAAACACTGTCCTATGAAGCTCTTCATGACATGAAATACCTCGACATGGTCCTACAAGGTATAGTAAAACGACATTTGAAATATTTTTTCTTTCTACTATCCACCCCAAAAGCTTTTTTATAAAACGATGTAGCACAATAGAAACAGTAAGGTGTAGGAAAATATGTCTGTAAGTAATTTAAAAGGTAATCATTCTATGTTGGCGTATTTTGAATCATTTGAATGTTTAATTGATTACACATACATTAAAAATGAACATAATCGTTCAGAAAGTAGTGCTAATGAACATATGTGAATGGGCATGATACGCTACTGAAATGAAGTTATTCAAAATATTCATTTGGGTCGTTGATATATGTTTGTTTTAAATAAAATTGCAAATATTCGCAGTAATGTTCTTCCGTAATATAGTTAGTCAATTACGAAGACAATATATGTATCTTTGTTATATGTGATACTTAACTTAATAATTATGACTGGAAGATAGACTGTAGATTTTTAACGAAGTAATTTATTTCTATTTCGTTTCAAAATTTGAAACCAACTCAAACTTTATTCTTATCTTCCAGAAACACTCAGGAAATATCCCCCTCTACCTTTCATCGACCGAGTGTCAAACAAACCGTACACATTGCCTGGCACCACTGTTACTTTGGAGGCTGGATCTCGGATACTAATTCCCAATTACGGATTCCATATGAATCCTGAATACTATCCTATTCCCAAACGTTTTGACCCTGAGCGGTTTTCTGAACAAAATAAGCACGTAAAGTATTCTTACTTGCCTTTCGGCGAAGGGCCACGGAATTGCGCTGGTAAGTACTTATATTATTGAAAAAAAATTAGTAGCCACAAATACGTTTGTTTCGTTTGTAACTCTATAAATTCAAAATATCATAGAAATAGTAACATTTTTAACTCTCTTAATAGGAATGTCTACGCAACAACATTAGGACAAATATCGTATGTTTTTAATATTAGTGGCTCAAGATACAGTGTATACTCACAAAACCCTATTTTTTATAGGAAATTAAAATCATTTTTAAATTTCTGAATGTAGATATTCGAATATAAATTATTGCAATATTGATGGTGTCACACAAAGTAAAGTGTCACTGTTAACTCTGATGAAAATTTCAATTAGACACTAGTCAACAAGGTTTTTTTGCAAGCAATGACTAGTGCGCAACACAATTTTAAACGTAGATTCCGAATATCACAATAAAAACGTTATTTCACGTCACAGTTTTTAAATACACCGTAACTTTATACAATATCATACCGCATTTTAGTATTAAGCAAAATAATTTAAATTCTCCACATGATGTGAAGAATTGAATCGGTTCTATAAAATGCAAATCATTTCACACCGTGTGCGAATCAACGCGTATTATTTATACTATCGCTGTCGTGTTTGCGATCAGGTCAAACCATGGGCTACTCACCAGTTTGGTGTCATCTGTACAACGAGGCTTAGAATGTGGTTATGCGGAAAACTCAAATCATTGTCATTCGCACTACCAATGTTGTGGAGAAAACCAACAAACTATTTTACTGCCTGCATATCATCGCATGTTTCATTTCTAACTGGTTCTTACCTCACATTATGAATGCTCGTAAGATTTTGTAGCAATATAATCGAGGAGCCAATGCGGAAATTATGGGATTTGGTTATTTCCAATATTAAATATGTTCATATCTTTTGAAACTTGCGTAACAGAAACTTTCTGTAATAATTTTGGAAATAACCAGAATTTATTATTATTATTATTAATATTGTTATTATTATTATTAAATAAATTGTGCTTGAATTGTCACCAACTGTGATCGTTTAGGTTACAACTTCACGCGTCGCTGCTCCAAAATTTGATGAAAACTCTGAGTTCTCCAACAAAATATTTTTTCAGGTATCCGCTTTGCCGGCATGCAAGTGAAGACTGCAATTGCAAGAATCATCTGCAAATACTCAGTACATCCTTCGAGCACCACTCCCACAGAAATAGATTTTACTCCAAAGACATTTTTGCTGCAACCGAAAGGTAGCCTTGAATTTATTTTTAAAGCAATTTGAAAGAATTTTTAAGATGTACGTAAAAGTATAGTTTAAAGTAAAAGTACTTTTGAAATATATTTTCTCTTCATTTCAATAATTATTCCATATTTAGAAGTAAACTAAAAGGACGGGACGGACGGGACGGACGGGACGGACGGGACGGACGGGACAATGTCACATAAATGCCTGCTTTTTTTGTCCCCAGAAATGAATGCACAATTCTTTAAAGTAATTGCCAAGCTGCTAACGCACTTGCTCGTATTTTTCTTCCAATATTTCATCCAACATGTGTTTTATGATATGCAGGCCGACGAAAATTCCTTCCTTCGATTTAGCATACTCATATGTAGAATTATTTTACTGCTTTGAAACTATATTTTGAAGAATCTATAAGCAAATGCCATGCATTTGGATTTAAGCGAAAACACAATCCACTCATGACTCATTACTCACAAATTTCTCACCCTGTCTGTACAAAAACAAAAATGTACATGTAAGAGGAGAGTAGTGGGCAAAGGTCTTTTACCTGTTTCTAAACTCCCAACCCAATTGACCTTATTCCAACCTAATTCGTCCTGCATTGTCCCATCACAGTCTGCTCCATCACAAACTGTACAATCCCAATCTGTCCCATTCCAATCTCTCCCATCCCAATCTGTCCTATTTCAAACTGTTCTATGCTAAAGGGTCCCATCCCATCCCAGCCTGTCCCGTCCCAATCTAATCTGTCTCATCCCAACCAGTCACATCCCAATTTGCTGTATC
>BOPP01000022.1:7425099-7443737 GCA_017312745.1 Gryllus bimaculatus
TATATATATATATATATATATATATATATATTGCTCACTCATTTGGATTTCACAGACCAGGTATCGTACGGACGTGTTCATGTGCAGCCTACACACGACCTTTTTTGGTAGAGGCCTTAATAAAAATACTCTAATTGCAATACAATACCCAAATATGAAATCAATCTTTTAGAAACACTGAATACCTAAGGAAGATGTGTTACATGTAGTGCGATTGCCCTTCGAGTGGATGTAAATGCCACATGATAGCCCTCTGGTGTTTCAGTTCGTTATCTTTTTTATTATGATATGGATATTGCTTCTTTTTTAAATATATTCTAAAATGTATTTTAAAACAAGTGTGTGTGTGTGTGTGTGTGTGTGTGTGTGAAAAATGTATTGTGCACTCCTCAGCGGCAAAATACGTTTTTCGGACTGGGAGTACAATCTACTTTGGCTCCGCTGTACTTCGCCTCCGGTGCTAAATGAACATGAAAAGTTTCCATTCTATGGCTTTGATATTGTATCCATATATTCACTACTAGTAATAGATCAGGATAAAGGTGAAAATGTGGGTGCATTTTCTTGTTACATATACTCATTACTTTATCAATTCTTGCGTTTAACAAGTACCGCAATACTTACGGTTTAAGAGCAGAAATATCACAAGACAGTGTTGTTACGGATACTCACCTGCAACAGAATAAACACAAGTTCGACTTTCAAGACTTTCAACATTTTAAAACAATGTTAAATCGGTCATATCAGTTATATTGGAAAGCAATAGACGTACAAATGAACGTACACTAAACACACACTAAAAGTTTTTTGTGAAACTTCTACGGCACGTATTTCTTCTTTGACTACTAGTAAAAGATCAGATATGCCTCTGGCACGGCATATCGCAAGGCATCGAGGCGCGCGCGATCTACACCTTCCTTCCGCGTGTGCTGCGGCCGCCGCCTCCGCCGCCTTCGGTGGCTTTGAGCAGTCGGGCGGTGTAAATTCCCTACGAGTTGCTCTGATCGTCACAGTGCTGCCGGCGTCGCCCCCTGGCCCAGAAATGGCCGAAATAGTGCGTGTTTCACAAAGAGAAGCGAAACCTATCACGTCTTCACGCGCCCATTTTTGAAGAAGAGAATTAGATATTGAATGAATATTTCAAAGCAGATATTCATTTGAAGAGATGCGAGGTATATATTCTCAAATGTAAATAGTTTCAAGTCGTAAAATGATGTATAAATAATGTGATAAATCCACAACATTAACACTATTTAGAAAACTAGAGAAGGAATATTTCGATATGAATGGCATTCTATAAGAGGGAAATACTCGTAAATGTACATGTGTATAATCCTACCTTATACAAGAATTGTAATGTAAAAAGCAGTTCTTTAGAACAAGTGATCCATTTTTATTATTTAATGTTGCAATTTTAATGACCACAGATTACCACTGTAATAAAAACAAATTAAACACAGATAACGCTACTATTGAAAAATGTGATCCTATAAAAACAAAATGGTGAGAACATGCTACCAGAAAGAATAGATAGGTAGATATAAAACATGTATATAAAACATGTTGCAGTAAAACAAGTATGAGAAGGCACAAGAAGAGATGTCCTTAAGCGTTATGCTGGCTACACAGAAGAAGGCGAAGAAATAGAACAACACGGAGAAAAGGACAAAAAAGAAGAATACAAATATTTGTACTATTACTATATATTTGTACTAAACAAAGTTGTATTAGTTCAAATATTTCAGAGCAGAGATCAAATATTTATAATACGGATATGTTTTTGTGGGCATTCGGTGTCATTTCTAGCTGCAGCGTGGCCCGGATGCCAAATTCAGCTCCCCGGGTAGTTTCCGCCTCTACCCGCTCCAGCCCCGCGCACCTAGAGGCTTCCCCACTCCCGATCGACCCTCAGATTGCAGAACCCCTCTGCCGCTCTGCAATTCCTGGCGCGAGAGCGGAGGTCACGTCCTGTTTACTCTAAAAACTAAAATAGAAAGCTTCCCTCCGCTATTTGCTTTGGAATTAAGCTTGCTGCTCGAAATTAAGAGAACGAGAAAGACCAGATTTCAAGAAGACAGAAAGGAGAAAATGATAAAAACAGGCTACCGGTAGATAGTACGAACAAAAAAGAAATTAATGATTTGTTGATCAGCAGTTCTCCTTTAAAATAGTAGTATGATGAATCGGAATGTTTTATTATTGTTTTAATTGAAGTATGTGGCTTGCAGCACAACCTCAAATAATTTATATTTCTTGTCATTTACATTATGTGTTTCTGACGATAATAGACATGTTTTAAAGACAGTAATTAACATATGTAAATCCGTTTCATAAAAATACCACTGCCTTCATAGATTCTAATTATCAAGGATGACAATTCCCGAGAAACTAATTGTCTTCATTAAGATATGAAATTAAAAGGAAGTTAGTTCAGTTCAGTTTTGCTCCCTACAAATCCATTTTAAATCTAGACGTTTAATTTTATTAAGAGCACGCGTTTGCTCAATGATTGTGTTGGATTATATACTATAAGTTTGGTATACCGGCAATAATGCGTAGAAGTTAGACATAAGCCATTAAACTATACCAATACATCTTATATATTTACAAAAGGATCTTGGAATATACCAGAGCAGTGAAGTCCGTGAAATACCAGAGCACTCAGTCTCATTTTTCCGAATATTGTACATTAGCATCGCAACATTAAGTTCAAGATGAATTAATGATTGACACATCATTATTTGTTTACTTCAATTACTTCTTACTTAAGAACTTAATAACATCAAAGATTTTCTCCCAAGATTTTTGACTAAATGCTTGCTTATTAGTTTCCCCACAATTCGGTCTACTAGATGTTGCATCGAACAGTCTTGCGTTCTTGTTGGCGGCGTTTGACTCTTCTGCCACTACTATGTCATATATTTTGTACGAGTTGGCGTTGCGCAACGACATCCGAGATAAACTACGCCAACAAATTCAGAACAATGCTACCAAAGAAAATTTGTGTTTTGAATCAGTGCATGGCATGAAGTATTTGGACATGATCTTTCAAGGTATTACATGTTAAAACATATGCATAGGAACTAAGCCAGTCCATCTTCTTGCCATTTGCTATCTAGTGGGGCCCAAAGATTTTTTTTCAAGATTTCTCAATTTTTCGGGTTACAAACGATAGAACCAAATGTTACTTTAAGGGTATTATAAAAGTGTAAACTTTCGTCCAGTATGAAACTTTTTACTATTTATTAATACCGCATTCCACTTACAGGTTTACGCTTCTCCATGATGCAAATTAAGACTGCAATTGCAAAAATCATCTTGAAATATTCAGTGCATCAGGCCAGAATCACTCCCGATGAAATTACATTTAGCCCCCAAGACATTTCTGCTGCAACCGAAGAACAGTATTGAACTTATTTTCAGAACCATTTGAAGTAGTTTTCACCATTTAATTAAATAAAAACAATTTTATCAAAAAATAAATTATTCTTTCCTGATGATTGTAGAGGAGATAAATGGCAAAACAAATGGTGTTACACGCTCTACTTCCTTTAACGAAATTGTCTCGAAAAAATAAAATTGTTTTGGAACTTAGTAAAGTAAAATGGGAAAGAGATTTAAATGAGTTGTTTCTACTAAAGTGAAATAAAAATCATTTCCCCAGGAAAATAACTAGGTATACAAGAAAATAGGATGATTGGAAGACGAGGGGAAAAAAGGAGGAGGATGGGATAAGTATAGGAAACTCGACAAATCTGTGAAAAAAACTTGCGATTCAATTTTAAGGTCAATAAATTCAGTGAATAGCACAAACTTCAGTACTTCCCCTGTAATGTTTAATACGCTATATTATAATATATACAATTATTGTGATACTATATGTGTGTGTGTGTGTGTGTTTGTGGTGTACATATATGTATACTTGATCAGCGATACCCAAAACAACCACATTATGAGAACACATTTTTTTACATTAAATAGTGATATAAATATGATAATAAACAAAGCAGTTTGTACAAATTTCAAAACTGTATTCGAAAATAGCAACCAAAATTGAACACTAATAAACTGAAATATTTACTTTACGTCGATATCGATTTCCTCCCCTCTTACAACCCAATGGCTATAATGTGTTTTGAACAAAAGGTATTATTCCAGTTAAATATCTTGTAAATCTCTTAGATCAAAAATTAACATGATCATCTCGTATTCAGGCAATAGGTAATGAATCTTACACCAAAATTTTAAAATTATTTCCGTTAATAAATCTCAAAACTTCCATTGAATCAGAATCTGGTACGCTAATTTTTAAATCAATAGTTCGACATTTTCTCATGCCGGCCCCTTCCGGTGCAACGCTGCCCTAACCCATTTGAAAACATTACAAGTAATTTAAAATTAAATATTCAGACGATTTTTAAAGCTATTTGTTTATTACTAATATGATAATTCATAGAGAATTACAAACGTAACCACTCGAACAATATATCGAAAATCGAACCATAGACCTCTTCTCCAATCTCTCTGCATGTACTAATACATTCAAAGTAGGTAAATCAAAACAAATCGCCGTATATGTTCAAAATATCCATAAGATATGTCCCGCCCACCATTAACATTGAATGAACTCTCCAATTAAAATCATAAATAAAATTAACTGAAATATTACAATCAAACTTACGTAGCTTATTTAATTCGTTACATGTCATGGATGAAGGTTACGAGCCTGCCTGATAATTGGGGCATCGTCCTAATATAGTACAAATTATTACATTGAAACACCCTGTGAAACAAATGTTGAACAGAAAGAATAAAGATTTGAGAAAAAAGTAACAAAAATTAGAAATAAAATGTTTGTACATAATGGTACTCCAATTCCTGTTTTATATCAAGTATTAGAAATAATGCTAATATAATACAAACTCAACCAATTAAAACGAAGCCTCTGTGATGCAGACCTGCGTTTATTTCAATAGCCAGAAAAAGTAATAATTTCTAATTTTCGCAAACGAAACATAGAATAATCAGCCATCAGCATTTTTTAAATTAAAAAAGTAATTTGTTAGTTTTAAGTTAAGTTTATTACCTTCCTTCCATCTACTTTCTTTCATAATGATAGAAATAGTATCCAAACATCTCTCAAATTATGTTCACGAAGCGCAGGGAATTCCTAACAGGCGACGATGTTTGATGCCAAATTACACAAAAAATACGCACGTATTCAAAAATTCCAACATGGCATTATTTAAAGATGTTTTTGGTGAATTCATTTCATGAGAAAGAAATTATCTTTATAAGTGTAGTTCTTATAAGCTGCGGAACGTTTTTTAAATTTTTGAAATTTCCGAAACATTAGGGTTTTCAACAAACATGACCTCTACTAGTCTCTTAAACTTCCTTCAGACTATCCTACAACGAGGCCGATCTATACAATATGAAAAATGGTAGAGCCATTTTTTGAAAATTTTGAAAGTGTTCCAGAGACTTTATGTAGTGTAACCCCAAAAAAAATTTCGATTTAAAATTATCTGTCCGCGACATCAGCTAGATCGATTGGGGAATATCAATTTTCCAGAAAATCGGCTCGACGGTTTTGCCGCTAGCGTTGTTTACCGCTAGTCGGACATGCATACAGAGAGGTAGACGGACAGACGTTTCGTCATCAATCGATTTTTTGGTATCAAGGATTCACAAAACATGGATTATGGATATTCCACGAGTTAGAGAATTTTGTTTATAAATTTAGCAACTTCATTTATTCACTTTCTCGTTAACTGGGCTCTGTATTAAGAGTTTTGCTGCTTATAATCGCGTTTTTTAGCGCATAATTACATAATTTTCTCTCAACTGTGTAAGCGGCAGCAAGAAAGTAAAACGATGAGGTAGAGTTTCTGGTGTTCAATAAACCGTGCGAAGATTATACTTCTCCCCGAAACGTTATGTATAGTGTTTACTGAGTTTTACGGTAAATCATATCACTTATTAAATCGAAACGAATTTTCAAACTCCCACTTCACCAAAACATTTTCCTCGTGGTTATGTAATCTTGTCTTGCCTGAAATATGGGCATATTATACCGCTGCTGTTTTCTCACAGTCGAGCGCCATTGTACTCATCGTCGTTTCTCAGGAGCCTACGGCCCCCACACTAATTGGCATTTACTGAACTTCCTTTATTCAACATTCATTTTACAACTAAGCGGGAGACGTTCTCGGGTGTTCTCTATAGAAATGTAGAAGACAAACATTAGGGTCCTTTTTCCGGAGTCTGCATTTGACCACGGCTGTCCTTAGTAAGCCGTTTTGAAAAACACAACACTTTTTCGTTATCGAGGTCCACAAAGTCTGAAATCTGACTACATAACGTTTTAGAGAGAGAACTTTACTACATATTAGAAGAGGTTTCATCTCCTTTTTCTGCTGCTGCGGCGCTGATTAATACATCATTTTGTAAATTTCCGATGCAAAAGTGTTATCTTAATTAAGTTTTTCACAATAATTACTTGAGAAAAAATGTAAATAAAAAAACGGAAAAAATTATTGGCATTGCAGATCTGGTTCTGCATCCTTTAGCGATTCTTTCAAAATAGAGAATAGTTCTCAAGCCCAAAAAATTCCCAGAACAGAGAAGGATCTCGCTATCCTTGAACGAAACGTGTTATGTGTTCTTCCTGGAGTGTGCAGTCCTCAAGGAGCGTTGTCTTTAGTTACTCGTCTACAGCGTAACAGGCCACCTCTCTAAGGATTTCCTCACTGACATACACAACTGCAGTTAAAGGTGAGACGGTATTAAGTTTCTTTAAAGAAGACCAATGCTTATTAATATAGAAAAATTGAAAATCTAGAGTAACCGAAGGTTGATAAGATAAATTTCATATTAAATAAATTTTCATTTTAACGCGAAGTGATCGACATTTAAACACAATTGTTTAATTTCAGAATGAGGTTAAAAAGTACATAATTTCATGACATAATAATGTGAGACACATGATTCTCATTTAATATTTCTGCTCAGACCTAACACAGTGTATGTGTGTTCCGATGCAATTTCACTATTAATTAGTCGATATTTAACATGTAATGGTCAGTGGAAAATATCCCACAAAATGACAGTTTCTTAAAATGTTTAAGATATGATGTACAAATATTGTGATCGATTTGATGAATTGTGCCAAAAACCACATCTTTGGAAATTATTTTTTTATATGTCTTATATTCTACGTTAAAAAAATCTTTTCCACCATTTTTGCAAGTTAAAAGCAGTGTTCTTACGAAAATAATTAATTGTTCCTCATTAACAAAAAAGTAGCATACAATTCAAAAAGATGAAATATTAGTGCTACATATTGGCATAGACTCTTTCGTACTAGTTTCTAATCTCTTTAGTCCGAGCAAGCTGTTCAGTTCCCCACAGTCATCCCAGCTGGAACCTACCAGTGACTAAAATACATTACACGCTAAAAATGACACGTGCCCTTCCGATATTTTTAAAGTATTTTTTTTACAGGTTGCGTTCAGAATGGGATTGGCGACGGATATCTTCTTGTACGGAGTAACTGTCTTGGCAGCCGCAGTCCTTGCCGCCTATTTATTCAGCACACGCAAATTCAGTCACTGGAAAAAGAAAGGTGGAAGCATCTCACCACGATCCGTTTGCTGGAATCGTTAAAAGATGTGGTTTTAATGAAGGAAGCCCTTAGGATTAGTGACCAAAAAGAAATTCTACGAAGAGTTCAAGACGGAACGGTTCATCGGAATTTATGCCTTCGATGACCGGTCCTCCAAATCCATGATCTGGATTTTAGTGAAAGGCGTGCTTGTGAAAGATTTCCAATACTTCTGTGACCGGAGTCTGCATGCGGATGAGAATGTGGATCCGTTTTTGGCTAGGGCCATTTTTTGTTTAAAGGGGGATCGATGGAAAAAGTGTCGTACTGCAATATCGCCTGGTTTCACACCTGGAAAAATGAAGCGGGTATTCATACTCATCTCAGAATGTGTGGATTTGCTCGTATCGCAAATCGAGAAGGAAGCTCAAAAAGGTATGTAAATACAATAAATCCCACACAAGTTACTAGTTCATTTTGATCGCTTGTAATTAAGCGCCTAACACATACAAGTAAACTTACACAAGCGTCTTTATGTGTTTTCGTTGAATTCTTTAACTCACTGATATATCGGTTTTCTATTATTTTTAATATATTAAACAAGTTTAAGTAAGACGGTGAATATTGAAAATACTTTTTGATTCATTCTGTCTTTAAGCGACCGAGTAGCTTCAATTCTACAGTAATTCATTGATTTTTCATCAAATATGTATTCGATTTTAAAATATGCTCATCTTAATTATTTGTTAATTAATGTTAATGTTATACATACAGATGACCTTTTAATTACTTTGATTTGCACGTTCAAATAACTTTTTCACTGAGGATAAAACATGCAATTTTTAGTTCCTTAACATGATTTCCATTTCTGCATAATAGGTGTCGTGTAAATAAATGTCCGAATTAATTATTCTATGCAAACACAAAATCATAAGATATCATAAATTATGAAAATAATAAAGAAAATTTTACGAGCTGTACATTATAAACATTTTCTTCATTTTTGCAAAGACGACCTTAATTACTGAAATTAATTCATAACTGTGCTGTGGAACGAAATTCACTTACACTCAATTTGGAAACTATTTCTGACAAATGTCATAGTTCTTATACTTCACCAGATTCATTCTGAGTAATATCCTTATAGCTAAGACATTCTTGTTATTTCTGTTAATTTGGCAGCAAGTGACAATCGACAGAACGACAAATTGCTTTTTTTTGAAAAACAAACAAACAAAAAACAAAACAAAAAAACGTTAAAATTTCTTAAGAAAACTGTAAATTCATACTAATAAATATGGCATGTTATAAGGACTTTATTACACTCCCTCTCAAAAGTTAACGCTGTGTGGATTTTGGTGATTCAAATAATTAATTGAATGTTAGTAATTCCGGCCGCGTACTGTACTTCGGTCATTAGTCCCGTAAGTGTAGTGCATATTTTTGTTCGGGGGCGGCAGTGGTCTTCCCCCGATGTATAGCGAGATCCTGCGGCGACATACTGTCGGCTAACAGGGTTTTCCCCAACCAGATATTGTGGCGTCATCGGGTGCGAGTAACACAGACACGGAGTTGTTTATACAGTTTTATTTACAACTTTTATTACAATATATACATACTCCTCGGAGACGCGCTGCACTCCCAGCACCGCACATCTCTGAGGCATCCCCGCCCCAGTCTGACGCAGACCCCAGCGGCTAGGCGCCGCTCCTGGTCTTTTGTCCCGTGGCCACCGCCACACCTCGCTGCCGAAGCTCGCGATAACCCCTGGAGGGTGAAATGTGCCTTCCGCACCGCGATTCGGTTCAAACTCGAATGCCCACGGCTGGTTGCTCTCCAGCCGCCTCGCGAGGGGTCACGTGACAGACCTCACATGCCGGCGGCGTCCTCTCATCCCGAAGCGTGGGCCTGTTTGCAATTTTGGAGTCCAGCTGCACCGCGGCTGGACTCACCCATCATTTCCCTCTGCGCCAGTTGACACCCACGTTCCGAGTCACGCCCACCCGGTCCCTTGAGGAGGGGGCCCACCTCTGGTGGCCTTCCTCTTGCCGCCAAAGGACCGCCCCCGCCCCCTCGCTGGCCTTCCGACATGTGTTGTCCATCTGGCCCCTCGGCACGACGTTACAATCTATTCAAACTGCTGGGCACCTTCCAAACCGAGATAATATCTAAGTTTCCGACCGGTCTCACGGCATGCGCGGTAGTGTAGTATCTACTAGTGTACGTGTGAGTAAGGGGTGAGGATAGCACAAAGAAGAGGCAGGAAAGATCGCCTGTGGTCCGTGGCCCGCGTTTAGGGTACTGCTGCGGAATTTGCTTGCCGTTGATCGGAGAAACTATGGAAAAATACCGATTAGAGCAGCCGGCTGCTAGAATTGTCTTCCAGCAGAGAGCGACTGAATTCGCCTTATCATTGTCACTCAAGTTTCACAGATTCTCATTTGAAACAAACAGTTTATTTGGAACAAGAATAAAAACTCTTGATTGGTTTTATTGAAAATTGAAATTTCTCAATTACACAAACTTCCATGTCACTCTAAAACCTTGGAGAATATCATAATTAAGTTGACATACTGATACATAGTCATTGCACGATCGACTCGTATCCACTAGCTGCGATACCTCGGCTGAAAGACCGTGGCCACTGTAGCTTTGTTCACTGAGAGGTCCCAGGGTTCTAGTTCATAACCTTCGAACATAACATGGACTAATACACTACTCCGCGCGACAACTCGCGTTACAGTTGCTATCCGAGTAAATCGGCTGTGACTCTGGATTTCATGCGTTTGCTGTGGATTCATGCGAGCTGGCATTTCTGAATGAAGAGAGCGATTTGAATTGGGCAGCCTGTATTAGTAAAAAACTAATAAGTCAGTAGTTGGAAGAGAGAATAATAATAATAATAATAATAATAATAATAATAATAATAATAATAATAATAATAATAATATATTGTTCTGTGAGGTTCGGAAAGTGAGGATAATAGTAATGAAGACAAATTACCAGAATAAGAGCATAAGAGTGACAGACGCAAGAAATTCTGAAAAAATGTATTGTCTCATAGGAACACATTTACGATATAGCTACACATTATTCCAATTGTTGTTGCTATCTGCCTTATATAACAAATATAAAACAAAGTAATCGCATCGAACGAGAATCAATCGCATAGAACATGAAACATTCTAAACCACACATCTACCCTAAATTTTATGACTACTTTATTTAATAGAAAATACAAGCAATTGTGTGCACTATTTCATACCATTTGTGATTTGACGACAAGTTAAAATTTTCTGTAATATTTTTCAAATCACCACTGTTTTTTATATCCTTACCTACGTATATATTATTTACAGACGATTTGTTCATACCAGAATGTTAATTGTGATTTTTAAAAGATAGGAATGTTTTGACACGTACTGTTTGGCTATTGATAGCAATGTAACTGCAGATTATGTCTTAACACTTATTTTGTTAGTGCGTTCGTTTAAATTTAGCTCATTACTAAACGGTTTCATTCACCATCTCGTGAAATTTCATTGCTAAATGTGTCATTCATTTGCTTCCCGACCTGTCAAGCTGGTTCAGTATTAGAGTAACTCCTCTATAATACACACGATCATTGGTAGTACGATTTCGAGCGTGGCTCTTGAAGAGATAACGGGAACGATGAAAATAAGACTGCTTCGTAGAGATCGTAATGTTTCTCTATCGGGGAGAAGTGACTGCCAAAGCTTTGATTAGGAGTGAGAACCAGGGAGGAGACAAGGCGGTTTTCACTGGTGGAAACTCCTCCATCACAAACAGAGAATTCCACATCCATCCGGCCGAGGTGAGTTGTCCAGGGCATTGAAAGCATTCGTCATTCAGCTGATTAAGACGTCTAAACATTGTTAGTAAGATGTGAATGTTTGTATAAAGTGACCTTCTGTTTTCTCTGTAAGAATTTGTTATTGGAATGTATCCCGTACTAGGGCATTTCAACACAAGATAGAATTTAGTAAATGAACATTTAAGGTCAATTTCAACATCTATAATTTGAATTTAATTATTCTTCACCGTGTACATATTGGTCATGTGTATTTGCGTTCACATTAATTTCATGGTAGGCAACGTTTAGGACACTATGCATATAAGCGTCACGCGAATAATCCATGGTGTATATAGTGAGTAACGACACGCAAAAATTATATTGCACAGAGAAAACGAACTTGTGTCATTCATTTCAAAGATTAAAAAATAATGCTCCAAATGATAGAAAGCCAGTTCCGTGGAAATGTTATGTTCTCAGTATCTTTGCATTTCTGTTGTTAAATAACGATGAAATAGTGAGTCTCGACAAGTCATTGCTAATGGATATTTTAAAACTTGATAAAACCGGATAGTGGTTTTTCACTGCTTTCTTACCAAGTACGATAGATAGTCGTAGTACGCATCATGAAACTTCCACATCCGACAACATAAAGTGATCTGCGAAGTCATTTTGTGTCAATTTCATAATTTTTTCTCGCGTTTCAGGCTTACCAATCGACGTGAATGAGTTGGCATCACGATACACAACAGATGCCATAGCATCTTGTGCATTTGGAATACAAGGACACACGCTGGAAAACCCAAATGCAGAATTTAGACGAATTATGAGATTAACGTTTGAATTCACACCAAAAGAAGCTCTAGCACGTGTTTCTGCATTTCTTTCTCCCAAGCTCACTTCATTGCTTGGTCTAAAACTTATTAGAAGCGAAGTAACTAATTTTATCCTAAATACAATTTCGACTGCAATAACAGAAAGAGAAACGCATCAGATCAAACGAAACGATTTATTGGACAGTCTTATACAACTTAAAAATTCAGGAGTAATTACGGATGAAGATGAACTTGACACTCAGCAAAATAAGGATTTTCACAGTAAGTAAAATGATATTAAGAAAATTTAATTATTTTAATACAACAATCCTATCAATCATAGTCTCTAGATTCAACAAAGGCATAAAAATTCGTCTTCTCTCCACAAACTTTACAAAAATGTTACATAAAATCAAACTTTTTTCTTGTAGAAGTGAAATTCTTTAGAATTTTATATATTTGAAAGCATTGTTGCGTTTTTATTCCTATGCCAGAGTTCGTACATCATACCTCCATTAACCTATTTTTTAAAGAGAATAATATAACTTCTAACTTTTGACAGATAGCCTCTGCGCAAATTTGAAAGGTTTTTTCTAAGTATACAGTACATGCCACGACGTCAATCATTTTCGAAAAAATATTCTAAATAATATACTGAATATTTTCCCCAGTTGTATTTCCTGACGAAGAGTTGCATTTCTATTTTTACAGAATTCGACATGTTGGACGTGATGGGTAATTCTTTGGCCTTGTTGATGGCGGGATTTGAAACTTCTGCTACCACTATTGCCTATGTTCTTTATGAGCTGGCAATGAATCCCGACGTTCAAAGTAAACTGCGTGAAGAAATTCATGACTCTATTAGCAAACAAACACTGTCCTATGAAGCTCTTCATGACATGAAATACCTCGACATGGTCCTACAAGGTATAGTAAAACGACATTTGAAATACTTTTTCTTTCTACTGTCCTCCCCAAAAGCTCTTTTAGAAAACAATTTAACACAATAGTAACAGTAAATTTTAGGAACATGTCTCTTTTTTAAGTAATTTAAAAGCTAATTATTCAATCTTGGCGTATTTTGAATCATTGAAGAATGATTTAATTAATTTCACATAAATTTAAAATGAACATAATCGTTGTTTATGAAGATACGGCATGATACGCTACTTAAATATAGGTCTTCAAAATCTCCATTTGAGTCGTTCATCTTTGTTTGTTGTAAAAAAACAGAAATATTCCCAGTATTTTTTCCTTTTATTTAGTCAAATACAAAGACAATATATGTATCTTTGTTATATGTGATACTTTTATTATTAATTTGATTACTACGACTGGACGATAGACAGTACGTTTATAGCGAATTTCTTTCTTTCTATTTTGTTTCAAAATTTGAAAAAAAAGATAAAAATTTATTCTTATTTTCCAGAAACACTCAGGAAATATCCACCTCTACCTTTCATCGACAGAGTCTCAAATAAACCGTACACATTACCTGGCTCTACAGTTACTTTAGAGGCTGGATCACGGATTTTAATTCCCAGTTACGGATTCCATATGAATCCGGAATACTATCCTAATCCCAAACGTTTTGACCCTGAGCGGTTTTCTGAACAGAATAACTACGCAAAGTATTCTCACTTGCCTTTCGGCGAAGGACCACGGAATTGCGCTGGTAAGTACTTTTAGTAATGAAAAAATTAGTAATCTCAAATGCGTTTGTTTCGTTTGTAGGTACATTAATTCAAAATATCATTGAAATTGTAACAAATTATATTCTTGTAATAAGAATGTCATCACAATAACCAATAAACTCAATAAAATTATGATAAAAGTCGTATCAATACTCTGGATTGTTCTAGCTCAAAATACAGTGTGTACTTTTAGAACAATGTTTTTATTGGAAATTCAAGAATTATTTTAATGTGAATATTCGAATAAAAATTATTCCAATATTGATGGTGACTCACAAAATAAAACGGCAATTTAAACTCTGATGAAAATTTCAATATTACACCAGCGAACAAGATTTTTTCCCTGGCAGGTCGAGTGCGCCCAACAATGTTTTACGTAGATTACTAATATCACAATAAAAACGTTGTATCACGTCACAGTTTCTAATTACACAGTATTTGTATACTATATAATACCCAATTTCGGTATTAATGCAAAAACACTTAAATTGCACGAGTAAGATTATCAATACGCATACATTGTTTAAAAAAATAATATTTTTCAGTTTATCTATACCACTTTCATAAAATATCAATAAAATTACCCACATGTAAGATTATCAATACGCTATAATTGTTTTTAAAAATAATATTTTTTTCAGTTTATCTATACCACTGTCGTAAGATATCAATGAAATTACACCTTCATGTTTTTTTACCCTCTGTATTCGAAGATTGACGTTTTTATTCCCGCGTCTGGTAGTCGCGTTCAATTACGAGTAGGTGTTCTTGGTCTTAGAATGTCATAGAGGATATTTTGAAATCAAATCACGTGCACCCTGATATTTCTTACTGCGAATCAATCATTGAAAGGAGTTATTTTAGTCCCTTTTAATATCGCACGAAAACAAGGATCCAATTGTTGGGGTGGCAGATTCTGAGTCAGTCGGTGTCAAGCGGAATTGTACCCCATTGCGCGTGAATTTCGTTTCTGGTTAGCAGGTGCTTCAAACACATTAATACATTAGAGTTCTGTGATCTTTATAAAGTTAAATTCTCCATATAATCTGTAGAATTGAATCCGTTCGATAAAATACAACTCTTCATTTCACATCGACATTGTGGTAATCAACCAGATAACATCTCTTACCTTTGTGGAAGATTTACACATAAACTTCAAAGGAAAAACAATATATGAAATTACAGAACATGCATATCCTCCAAATATGGTTTTCCGTCGCTTCCTCATAATTAATAGTAACAACTCAGTAGAAGTCAGAATCTCATTTTCCTTCCCCGAATTTCCTATAAATAACGTTATTTTCATTGGAGTATTACAACAAATATGTGAACCACACCGGATGACCGATACGATATATGACATCACAAGATTTTTTATTTATAAGGAATGCATATCTGTGTAACAAGTATTATCTTAATTTTATTAAAAAATTCTATACATATATTTCGAACTTAAATACTTCCTCAAATAATACACTTCTAAGAATTTGCCATTTATTTTTGAAATGAATGAGAATACCACATACGCTATTATTATTATTATTATTATTATTATTATTATTATTATTATTATTATTATTATTATTATTATTATTATTGTTGTTGTTATTATTATCATTACTATTATGACTATTTTTATTATTAAATTAATTGTGTTTGAATTGTCACCAACTGTTATCGTTTAGGTTACGATTTCACCCGTCGCTGCTCCAAGATTTCATGAAAACTCTGAGTTCTCCAACAAAATCTTTTTTCAGGTATCCGCTTTGCCGGCATGCAAGTGAAGACTGCAATTGCAAGAATCATCTGCAAATACACCACCGGAGGAAAAAGAAGGGAAAAAATATTTTTTGGGGAAAACGGGGGACCGGACGGGACCCCGGAACGGGGGGACGGACGGGAAACCGGAAACGGGAACGGGGACGGGACCGGAAAAACGGGAACGGAAAAACGGGAAAACGGACGGGGACGGGAAGAAACCGGGACGGACGGGAACGGACCCCGGACGGAACGGGGACCGGACGGGCCGGAAAAAACGGGAACGGGACGGGACCCGGACGGGACGGACGGGACGACGGGAACGGAACGCGGACGGACGGGGGACGGAAACGGGAGGAGGGAAGGCACGGACGGACGGGACGGACGGGACTGACGGGACGGACGGGACCGGACGGGACGGACGGGCCGGAACCGGGAGGACGGGGACGATCTGCACCTTCCCCGCCGTTTTGCAAATTTCGGCAAGGAAAGAGGAAAGATCTCTGGGATTCCGAAATGCCGAATGACTACATCTCATTCTTTGGTCGAGTTGGTACATATGGTGATAAATTATGGCATGTTTTGAAATGATTCATTTGTTCAATGACACTAGAGAACAAAAAAATGTTTTCATGATATTGGTAATTATCAGAGAAAATATCGCGCTTACTTATCATAAAAAGTTCTATCATACAGGGTTCAAAGATATGAAATATTTAGTAATTTGAAACAAAATATATTGCTGCCCTGTCGCTCCGGATATATTCTAGAACATTCTCCTGAACATGTTTCATTTGAGATAAGGACAAGTTTAAAAAATGGAAATACTAACATCGGTGGCAATAATATTGAAACACGTCTTGGAAGGACAAAAGTCTATTGTGTTGTTTTAAAAATGCTTTGGTCGATTATTCTTGTATTCGCATTTACTCTTTCTGACATAAAACCAACAATAATATCTATTTCGTTGCAAGGATATCTATGTGCCTTGAAGTATTTTCTCGCCGTGTAGCAATATTTTTGAAGAATTATTTCAATGGTATTCATTACTAATATTAACCCAAATTCTGCTTGAGAACTATTTTTTGCAAGCCATACAATCAAAAGGATACGTTTTAAAGCTACGAACTAATCGGAACTGAATATGAACCTTGCTAACAGGATTTAACATAGTGGCATCTCTAACAGCATTTTTCTTTTATAATTTTTCTGTTTCGCATCAGTTTGGGATATATATTGTGTAATATTCTTCTTTTGCCGTTATCGATCTGTCTTTAGAAGAAGAATATTGATTTCTTCGACTCCTTTGCCTATTTTCTTCTTTGCTATTAAAAATTAAACCAAATGCGAAATTGTTTTCCCTTTTTTAAACTTTTTTTTGTAAATTGCCGCGAAAAGTGTCGAAGTGTCCGTGCGTCGCCCTAGTGTGCGCGAAGCTTCTGCAAAAAACTGCGCGTCCGTCCGGTCCCTTCCGACTGTGCACACCGATCAGCTTGCGGCGTTAAATCTTTAGATTGACGCAATGTGGGTTTTCCGTTGTTTTAGTCTCTACGTCTTGAGACCCACCCTTTGTGCACCTCTCTTTTATTGTCAATCACATGTCATAGCTTCTACTAGTTCGTCGCCAATAGAATTTACGCCATCGTCACCAGATAATCTCAACGCACAAGGCGTATAAAATGCAGCATGGCATAATCGTTGTTCAGGAGCGTGTAGTACAATTTACAACTGATAAACTTTTTTAACTATATTTATCTTGTAATGTCTTGTTATTATTGGGATAAATATCGTAGTTTAAAAAGTTTTATATTTTTGATGTTAGTAAATGTGTTTAATGTGTTTATACCGCAAAAGACGCCAATAGCCAGTTTTGTGGAGTAAAATACGCCAACAATTCCAATAATGCTTCTTCAAAATCAATGCGTGGGGATCGGTTTACAAGTGATTATACTAGTGTTGGTACCAAGGATTAAAGAAGTGTCGGGGAAGAGCATGGCTATTGAAGAAATTAGTTTTGTTTGAAGAATTGTGCCTATTTAATGTGAAACATGATTCAATCGTCACTTCACGGTGGGTACTTTTTTTTACCGTTTTGGGCGTAAACATTCAATTAAATAAAATATGTGCACATATTGAGGTTTATGCTCTGTTCCTACGTTTAGTGAGCAGAGATATAGTAATCATAAATATTCATTTGCATATTACCTAAACAAACAATGAGCACAACCATCAGTTGTGGACAAGGAGTTTTACACTAATTTTATTAATTTACCTCTTCCCCTAAAAAAACAGCACAAATACACAATTGGTGACGCTGCTCCATTTGGTGGTAATCAGAAACGATTAACTCATTTTCATTTCGCTTGTCACGGATTAATGCGTACCTGATAAGAAAGTTTTTGAATCTCGAAATCTTCTTGATCTCATACACATCGCCACCTAAATCCCCCTTCCGACTCCTCATGTCAGACCTTCACCCCATTCTTGCCTACGGCGCGACTCTTTCCCTTCTCGCTTCGCATTGATCCGCTGACACCAGAATCGCAGAGCAATCTTCATCCGCGTTGTCGCGCGTCACTCTCCCAACTCCGGCCCCAACTTTCGTATGCGCCCCTCCATTCGTAATCCCTCGTATCCCTCTCGCTTCCGACATTCTTCCCTCCTCGCTTCCACCCGCGTCACTTATTCTTCGGACATTCCTGGGCTTACCCTTACCCGTCCACGCTCTTTCTCTCACCTGGGTTTGCCTGCCCCTCCTAGCTCTGCTTCGATACTGTCCCAACGCAATTTGGTCCATTGTAACTCTGATCTGTCACCTTTAATTCCATCACCAACAGTGTCCCATCTCAACACGGTCCCTTCCCAACCTATCCATCCGTAATCTGTCCCATCTCAACCTCTCCCATGCTACTTGTTCCATCCAACCTGTCCGCATCCAACCTGTGCCCATT
>BOPP01000022.1:7444283-7455009 GCA_017312745.1 Gryllus bimaculatus
CATCCCAACCTGTCCCATCCCAACCTGTCCCATCCCAACCTGTCCCATCCCAAACTGTCCCATCCCACACTGTCCCATCCCAAACTGTCCCATCCCAAACTGTCCCATCCCAATTTGCCCCATCCCAATCTGACCCATCCCAATCTGACCCATCCCAATCTGACCCATCCCAATCTGACCCATCCCAATCTGACCCATCTTAATCTGACCCATCCCAACCTGACCCATCCCAATCTATCCCATCCCAATCTGTCGCATTCTGCGCTGACCCGCCCTGCTACACCCAATCTCGTTTCATCGCAACCCGCTCTTCGGCTCCTGCCAGTTCCGACTTTGTACGAATCGTCTCGCGTCTCCTCAATGCCAATCTTCCTTCTCCCCTTTCCTTTCCGATCCTCTTCCCAACCCCCACGTGCCAGTCGGCCTTCCCGGGCGCAGCACCATCCTCCCAGCGCGGCCACGAAGTTCGATTCCGATTCTTTCCCTAGCCAATGACTTGCCAAGCCCCCTGCGATTTGTGTGGCGGCCTTAAGCTGCAGGTCGCGCTTCGCTTAACCTCGGCCGCATAAATACAGCGGCGTAAGCTCCGCCGCGAGGAGCGCCCTCGGCGCGTCGCGGGGCGGACGGGGGATTCCCCGCCTCGCAGACCGCGCCAGCCCCTTCGCCCTACCACCCACCGCTTCCTCGGCGCTCTCCCTCTCTCTTTCTCTCTTGGACGTGACGGACGCGGCGAGCCCAGCGTGTGGCGCAGCTCCGGTGAAGTGCTGCAAACGACGGAGAGCGCACGCGCTGGAGCTTGGATTCCTGACAGTGTAAGGGCGAGGGGTAAACTTGCGGTGGACTTGTGTTGTTTCGATATTATAAACATGAGATTTTCTTATTTCACAACGAATTTTTCTTACTTCCCGTGATGAGAGGCATTAAACTTAAGTTACACTTTTTTTCTGAGACATGAATGTACGCTTTGATGAAGGTAATTAATTTCTTCTCAAAATAATATGCTTCTTAACACATGGGCTGCAGTGAGAAACACATCATGATGCTCACTGAATTGATCCGAATGGGTTTGAGCATCAACAGTTGATTCTCAGTCAGGATGAGTTTCAATAGCCGTGAAGAGCAGCGTTCGTTTCTCAAATAAGTGTTACTTTCAGGGAGCTTAAAATACACCGCTGTTACAATAGATCTTGATTTGGGCATTTGGCACCTAGGTCAATAGAGTGCTGATTATAATCTTCTGATTTCTTGGAAAGTTTTTTTCATTGGAAAGTTTAAATACAATATAACAGACGAATTTTATTGAAACCTTAGAACTTTATTCACATGTTATCAACAATTGGTTTTTTACACGTGTGAACTTCAAAAGAATCAAGAACAACAACAGACACACTTCTGCGAATCAGCGTATGATTCACATGGCCATTGCCGCAAAGATAAGTGCCGTGGCCGCGACAATCAAGAACAAATGAAGAATTTCTCAGAACAAATGAAGATTTTTTACAAATAAATACAATCAAGAATAATAAACAATCTCTTTTCTAAACTGTAGATGAATGAAAAGAGCACGTCTAGAAGGTTCGTCATTATGATGTTGATTTTTGTGGCATTGTGAAGAAATTCATTTTGGAAACATAAATGAGTGCGTTTTTCGAGCTGAGAGAACCGTCAACTTTGGCTTTGATATTTGCCACCTCTGGTGCTAAATGAACATGCAAAATTACCAATCCACGGCTTTGATATTGTATCCATATATTCACTATTAGTAGTAGATTAGGTAGGATAATGCTGATAATTTGTGTGCAGTTTCTTACTACATATTCGCATTACCTTATTAATTCTTTCGTTTACGCAGTACCACAATACTTACGATTAATCAGGTGAAATAACAAATGACAGCTTTGATACAGGTACTCACCTGCAACAGAAAAAAGCATGTTAGTGTTATATGTCCAAACAATGTTAAATAGGTCAACATAACAGGTTAAATAACAATGTTATATCAATTCAATTGGTAAGCAATTGATGCATAAATGAACGAACACTAAACCCGCATTACTCGAAAACTTTTGCGTAAAACTTGTTCGGCACATATTTCTTTGAAACCAATTATATGAAACAAAATATGAGTTTTTTGCTAGTAATGGAAACACCAATAGAAATTAGGCTGATAAGTCATGGAAGCAAAATATTTCAGAAGAACTTGCAAAATAACTTGTCTATAATCTTGTTCTAAACGTAAAAGAATTTTAAAAAAACATTATGAGTTTTGCTCAACAAATGGGACGTGGCTAAACAGAGCAATAGCATGAACATCTATCTAATCAGAATTAATTTTAATTTTCTATAGTGGATAATTGATGCCAATCATTATTGCACAAATATTTATAATTAAAAAATAATTATACAAACATTTACAAAATATTGAATAATGTTTTAGTAACTTTAAGTCAGGGTTTTGCACAGAAACATAGTTGCGAAATGTATTATTAAATTACGCTTTTTAACTTTAGTAGATAAATGAAAGATCACTTTCTCTTTTAAGATCATCTGATGAGGAGACCACTCATTGTGAATTATAAGGCTGTTTATTTTATTTACTTGTGTTTAATTCAGCCGCATTCTTTATAGAAATACTACTTTATAATCGTTGATTGCTGTTTGATTGTCAAATATTTATTTACATAACAAATTAATTTCAGGGATAACACATTATGGTACGAACAGGTCACATCCATGCAACCCTCTTTGTAGAATCTGTCTCTGCAAAGGAGCCCCACTTAGTAGATCATACATTTAATTATTTCAGCAGAAAGATGTCTTAACCGAGTGTTACACTAGTTCCCGGAAAGACGGATGCCCTGTAAGGAGATCATCCCTTCCATTCGGCACTCCTTTGAGGGTGCAGAGGAGCCTGATGAAGGGAAAGTGGTATCGAAGAGCTGTGGCGGAGCGGAGGCTGAGGGACGAGGAGCAAGGGGTGAAGCGAGATAGGTGGCGAGGGGGAAGGGCGAGACGAAACGGGACAGAACGGGTAGGACGGGGTGGTACAGGGTGGGACAGGTGGGACGGGGTGGAACAGGTGGGCAGGGTGCGACGGGGTGGGACGGAGTGGGTCGCGGTGGGGCGGAGCGGACGAGAGCAGAGTGGTACGGTTTTGAAGGCGGGGCGAAGCGGGGATGAGACCAAGGCGTGACGAGACAGAACGGGATGGGCGAGAAGGGCCGAAGCGGAGCCGGACGGAGTGGAGGAGAAGAGAGCAAGCAGGTCGGTATAGACAGAGGGGCGAAGAGGGGCTCAGGACGAGACGCGTGTTGAGAAGAGTAGAGGGATGTCGCGAGATGGAGTGGGACGAGGGAGCGGGACGGAAGGGGATGGGATGGCAAAGACAGGGGTGGTATGGAAAGGAAAGAAATGGGACAGAATGGGCAAGACGTGCTGAGGCGGAGTGGGGCGGGGAAGAAGCCTCATGGGACGGAGCAGAGCAGAGCTGGTCGGTATCGAAGCGGATGTGGGTTGAAGCGGGGCTGAGGTGGATCCGAATCATGGTGGTAGTACACGGGGTCGAGAGAATTAACAATTTGTAATGGTGCGGGACGGTCAAGCTGGAGGGTGGGACGGGTGGAATGGAAACAGAGAGGCGGAGAGGGAAGAGACGGGGCTGAGTGAGGAGAGGTGGAATGGAGCGGGTCTGGGCGGAGAGACGCCGAAGAGAGCGGGGGAGAGCTCAGCGGCTGGGGATGGGGCGGGGATGTCGTGACGGAGCGGGGGTGAACGGGCCGAAAGTGAGGAAGTGGGGTGTAACGGAAAGTATAGGAGCGGGGTAGGTTGGGCAGACTGGGGGAGAAATGGGGGGCGGAGCGAGTCGGAGCGGAGAGGTGCTAGAGCGGATCGGGCTGGGGCATGGGATGTCCTGGGCGGGAGAGTGAGCAAGAGCGAGGGGAGTAAGTCGGGATGGAACCGCGAGAGCAGAGCGAGGATGAATGAGGTGGAACGGGGTAGGTAGAAGTGGGGGTGGGTGGGAACAACCACGGTGAACGGGGGTGGAGTGAGACTGAGCGGCAGTGCAGGGCAGTGCCGGAGCAGAGCGTGTTGGGGTTGGGCCGGGAATGATCAGGGCGAAGCGGGTGTGGTCAGGTTGTTGGGCAGGTGAGGAGGAGTGGTGGGGATGGAACCGAGAGGGCGGAGTGAAGGATGAGATTGAACGTGTGGGTAGAAAAGCGAGGTGGAGCGAGACTGGAGGAGGTACAGGGTGGGGCGAAGCCAAAACGGGACGGGGTGGGGCATCGATGTCAGGGCGAGTGGGAGTGAGCAGAACGAGGCGGAGTGGTCGGGATTGAAAACCGGTATGGCGGCGCGAAGAAAGAGTGGAGTGGGGTAGAAGCGGGGGTGGGTGGGAACAAACGCAGGTGAGCAGGACGGAGTAAAGACTGCAGCAAGAGGAGAAAGCGGGGCGGGGTGGGGCGTTGTGCGCGGAAGCGAGGCAGAGCGACCGCGAGCAGGGCGGCGGGAACGGGGCGGCGGGGAACGGGGCGGACGGGGGAAACGGGGCGGCGGGGAACGGGGCGGCGGGAAAAGCGGGGCGGCGGGACGGGGCGCGGGGAAACACGGGGCGGCGGGGGAACGGGGCCGGCGGGGAACAGGGGCGGCGGGGAACGGGGCGGCGGGGAACGGGGCGGCGGGGAAAGGGGCGGCGGGGACGGGCGGAGGGGAACGGGGCGGAGGGGAACGGGGCGGAGGGAAACGGGGCGGAGGGGAAGGGGCGGAAGGGGAACGGTGCGGAAGGGAACGGGGGGAGGGGAACGGGGTGAGGGGAAGGGGGCGGCGGGGAACGGTGCGGAAGGAACGGGGCGGAGGAGAAACGGGGCGGCGGGGAACGGAGGCGGAGGGGAACGGGGCGGAGGGGAACGGGGGGAGGGAATCGGGGCGGAGGGAACGGGCGGAGGGGAACGGGGCGGAGGGGAACGGGGCGGAGGGGAAAACGGAGCGAGGGAACGGGGCGGAGGGGAACGGGCGGAGGGGAACGGGCGGCAGGGAACGGCGGAGGGGAACGGGGCGGCGGGGAAAACGTGGCGCGGGATAACGGGGCGGAGGGGAAAACGGGACGGAGGGAACGGGGCGGAGTGGAACGGGCGGGGCGGAGCGAGCTGAGCCCGGGAGGAGAGGAGGCGGCGCAATTTGTCCACGATGATCTTCTCAGCAGGGCGCGCAAATCCCTCGCGAGCGCCTCGCGCTCTGCGTCGGGGCACGGAGCGCGGCGCGGGCGCCGGCGTTAATCTCCGCGGAGGCTCTCCTGCGCGCGGCCTCCCTGGGTGGCTGAGGGAGGGGGCTCACATCGACGCGCACGTGAGTGCAGCTCTCGCAGCACCTCAGCGGAGGGGGCAGAAGATGAAATGTCGCGTTCGCAAAACGGGCTTAAAGAGGAATCCAAAATGTAACGAACTGCGTTCCGCACGTGTACGCCAAATAGCTGGTCATTTTTAAATAGAAGAAATCTTCACACGTTACAGTAGTTTGTTAGTTTATTTTCTTATTGTTTTGCCCCAGAATACTAGTGATAATAAAACTTACTCACTGGTTTAACATTTTTTAAATTTTGGCGCCCCTGTCCTGCCAGGGATACCAACCTCCTGTTCAAGTGTAAGTTTACCCTATACTATCGTTATATAATCTCCGTATTGGTATTGTATTGTTACCTACACTAAAAAATTAACTTTATTTATTTATTTATGTATTTATTTAATTATGATTATTTACGTGAAAAAACAGTTAACGACTGTGTGTGACATGTGTGGGAGAAGTTAATTTGAAAGCTACATGTATGTTCAAAAGCAAAACACGAAGGGACATCTCTAGCATTTGCTCGAGGATCATGGACGACCTGGACCGAAACCTGATTAGTGTTGGGGTCATTGTCCCAGAAAGCTGAAGTACAATACTTGTTAGAGTTCTGTTTATCAAATTATATAATCAAATGATATATAATACATTAAATGTCCCCCCCATTGGTTAAAATTAATATTACTCCCTTTGGATGCTCGGTATAAGTCCAAATTGTAAATAGAAACCAGTTGTGCAGCAAGAAAATATTTTTACTTGGGACTTAAATTTTTTGTATCGAATTTATCTTTTCATGTCATCGTGGCAAGGTGTAACAATAAATGTACTGAATTGGTGGTGTGGCATTTTTTGTGATAGAGCTGTTGATATGACTGATAAATATGATTAGTATGCTGAGTGTTGTAAGTTATAATATCAACATTTGCTGAAAATATATCCTCCCTTAAGTCATTTTCTGATTCATACTGAAGAGACTAGGTAAAGCTAAAATACCTAGATAATAAAGAATTAACTTGTGCAAGCCATCACTTGGGTGGGATTTGCTTATATTCGTACAATTCGTTTTTGCCATCTTAAAGTCAAAGAGTAAAATTACGTTACTACTGAAGTAGATAAGAATCCTTCGATACGTCGGAGTCCTGACGGTTAGTCCTTTAAATAATTTGTAATGCGACAGTGTAAAGTGCTTCAATAATTTAATATAGAGGTTTCTGTTTGTAGTAAACATAAAGTTGGTTGAACCATATTGTAGTTACTAATAGTCGACATTTTACAATTATTCCTAAGTAGTTATTATGAACAATTGAAATGAGTAAATTTGTCTTTTCACTAGTAATAAGCGACTAATTTTCAATACAACTACGCTAAGGTAACTTGGCTAATTTGTGTGCTTGCTCACTATAATGTCAAATGCTGTGGAAAGCGTATTTCACGAATAGACTGGCTTTAACTTCATTGTAACTAGTTAAAAGAGATGGTTTCTTGTAAAACAAGAAAATCACATTTATTAATCACTTAAAGTACGGTAGTGGTTAATCTGGATAAGGGGTCAACCAGGGTATGAAGTTTTACGAAATTTCAAGAACGTGTTCCGGCTATCAGATTCCTCCGCGAGACGATCGCGTTGTTCCCCCTTAGATGGTTAAAGAGTTGCATTTCGAAGTCGAAAGGGAAGTGATCCGCCCCCTGCAAGAGATCCTCGTGAAACTGGGACACGTCTCACTGTTTTTAGTTTCCAATAAACCATGTTACTACTCACGGCAAAGAGGTGCATTTGTCCATTAGACTATACGCTCTGATTTATGCACGTTCGTTTGGCATTATGTGAAGTTCAAGATGGCAGTATCTTCGCGGAAGCAGGAAACTTGATGCATTGATTAGTAATCTGTGCGTAACTTGCTAAAGTATTTAGTCCGTAAGTGTAGGTTCTTTTTTTTTGCTCGCGGGAATGTGGCCGGTGGTCCGGCCAGAAGAACAGGAAGATGAAGAAGGTGCGCGCGATCCGTGGCTCGTCTGTAACAGGTACTGCTCCGATCAGAGGCAGCCGGCCCGCTAGAATTTCTCCTCCGGGCAGTTGGTTGAATTCAAACAACCGGTATTGGGTGCCAATTTTTCGTGTAGTTGTCATAATCCTAGGCCACATGTTTTTGGTTATTGACACTAATTTTGCAATAATGTTTATTCTGGACAAGTGTTTGTTGTAATATTATACCATAAAATAGAACAACGACGAGATTAGATGTGAGGTGTACTTCATGGTCAGTAGACAGTTACAATATTATTCAAATCTAATTGCATTTTTCCACGTGTTTGAATACCTATTTTCAACCAATCATCTCTTCCCAACTGTAACTAAAAGCGAACAGAAACACGTTTTCTTTTCAAAACAACTGTCATTTTCAATGTGAGCAATGCTGACTTTCGCTCGAAATCCTTCCAACTGCGAAAAATACCCTCGTTCTACCTCTAGGCAGCCAAGAGTACAGTAATATAGAAAATGCAAAACAAATGCGTCCAAATTCTTGTCCTTTCAACGTAATCAACCGAAGGCGTCTCCAAAACCTGTTGGGCCGCCTCTTGCTCGCACAAGTGAATAATTACTCAGCCTCCTTCCTCGCAAGCCGTGAGGAAAAGGGGAAGCAGGGAGAGGCTCACCTGCGGTCCAGAATGCACAATGGGGGTGCGCACGACTGCAAACTCCTCAACACTGCGTCGACGACGTGGCCAGTGTTCCAGTGGTGTGCTTTCCAGCAGTCCACTCAGCTTATTACTCAATCTATTATGTATGCTAATGTGTGTAAGAAATGCAATGCATTCATGTGTACACATGTATAAAGCGGTAATGCTAGAATATGTATTTTATAAAACTGTTACTTTGATATAAATTGGGTAGTTTGTATACCACTTTTTGTTTTCGTTATTAACTGAACACTATTTGCACTCGAGTCCAAGCTTGGTCATACATTAGTATATAAAAATGAATATTAAAAATGGTATTATTACTGTTAAAAAAGTTATTTTTCATGTCGTTTAGGCGAGTTTAGTGTGTTTTAAATTCTTACATGCTACACAAGGGCCCCAAATCTACCTTGTCTGTATGAAATTCGCTCATCAAAGGTATTTTTAAATTCTAAACAATTTTTTCTTTCTCTATTCCCTCGCAAAATTATATGGGTAAAATGAATTGTAAAATATATTTCTGAATATAAAGGTCAATCATTGAATTTGAAAAAAGTAGAGCGTTATAAAAACCATAGTTTTAACCATTCTATTCCTATATGAATTGAATTACGCAATGAATTGCCTTAATAGTATATTGTACAGCATATAAACAAGTTCTTTCTTCCAAAATAATTTAAAAAAACTTTTTGTAAATTAGCTAATTTACAAATTTTTAACAATCCTCTCAAAAAAAAGCTTTCGAAGAGGAAACCTGCATATGCAATCGAAAAACCATATCAATAGAAATTAAACACTACTCATTTCAGAGGCACTCATATTTGTAAACACATACCCATCCTTTCTGCATACATTCGCATCCATTAATACACGTCCGAATAATTTACTAAGCATACATATATTAAGGAAGTGGAGACGTCTTCATAGAACACTTACTATTCTTTTCAATAATGAATAAGTTTATAAATAATAAAATAATTTTCAGCAAACGAAAATATTGGATGAATATAAAGGCATTCACAAGAAATATGACAGTAGAATACGAATCAAAAGGGAGTTAGTACGTATTTGTTGGTTTGCTGAAACCTTGTTCTTAATGCGCTACTATGAAATCCAGAAATAATCTACACAAACACCAACAAAAAAAGAACCTAATACATTCTATTTTTTGAAGACAGGCAGTGCTGAAAACATTTTTATATTACAATTTGTTCTGTACTTTTCTCGGCTCCACTTGACCTCATGTGTCAGTGCAATAGGGGGGGGGGCAGAACTCGTGCACAGTTGTGTACAGGGATGCAGGCCGGAGACTGGAAGCCCGGAGTTGGAGCTAACGTTCGGTGCTGCAGCTATTCGGCCAAAGAATGGCCCTATTGTTGCAGTACTAGTCCACGAGGCGGAATGCAAACTCGGTGCTCATTTGTTTCCCGTGGCTTGTTTGAGCCAATCAGCTTCAACGAGACTTGCCTGTGCATTAGCGTAGACAGGGCAAACCCACTTGGGAAACAACTGTACATCGTGTTTTGCGTTCGAATTCGTTGCCTCAATTCAGACTAACTTTACCAGGTAAGTGCAGAGACGAATTCACCTAATCTACAATTACGACGTGACCACTTCAGTAATCTAGTTTCACTGTATTAATGGAAATTGGATTAAAGTCATGAGAATACCGTTTTAATGCCAACACTCTCGCCGTAAATTAATGATGCATTAAATTTTTCAACCTTTGGAAATCAAACTTGATAACAGTGCTTTTTTACTCTTCCATGCGCTTCTTACTACGGAATACAACATACAAAATTGAAATTTGTCACAAAATTTTAAATATTTCTGGGGACTTTCATATGATTAAACAGCCGAAAAAGAAATTTTAGATGAAATATGAATTCAAATGCTTTCAAATAAATTCGTTAATGAATACTTTAAAGAAAAATGGCCTTCTGCAAATCCAGATAAACTTCAAAAATGCTACCTTTCACTTACGTCTCCTGGAGAACAGGATGTCTTGATTTACTGTCGAATGTTTGGGTTGGTATTTTAAATGCGTGTAGCTAAATCGCGCAAACATAACATCGGATTAGTTGGATTCTGGCTTTCACGACTCGCACGCATAAGAACTACAGCTGATATGTTAAGTAAATGGTGTTGGTGAAGAGAAATAACTATTCATATGACGCAACATATCACATGAATATGGATTTTTCACGGGATATAAATTCCGCGACGCTCTCAACTGCGCAAGAGCTGAAGAGAATAGATCCTGTCCGTACTAACGGAAAGCCGCATCGTACCATCCAGGCACGAAAACACTAGGTTGAGAGTCTAAGATATCATAGTTTGCCCAAAGATTGTAGGACCAATAAAATTAATTTGTAGATATCACAATATACACTTAAAATATTAATATTAACAAGCGGTACAGTAACAAGTGTTTGTAAGACCCCTACACTATTTAATGCGGAAAATGGCAAAACAAAACTTGAAATAACTACATCAAATTCATACTTAAAAATGTCACATTTGAAAGTGTCATTTAGTGTACCGTATTCTCATTCCTTAATATATAATTATATCTTCTTGTTTTCTTAAAGTAGATGATTTAAGCGTTCAGTATTTTTTGTAGGCTGATGTGATTAGGGCGTCAATATTCAGTAGCATTCTTTCTCATAATCGTATTTGAAGCAATGCGATTTTAATTTATCAGATGTGT
>BOPP01000022.1:7455034-7499311 GCA_017312745.1 Gryllus bimaculatus
GCGAGAGCAGAGCGAGGATGAATGAGGTGGAACGGGTAGGTAGAAGTGGGGTGGGTGGGAACAACCACAGGTGAACGGGGTGGAGTGAGACTGAGCGGCAGTGCAGGGCAGTGCGGAGCAGAGCGTGTTGGGGTGGGCCGGGAATGATCAGGGCGAAGCGGGTGTGGTCAGGTTGTGGGCAGGGTGAGGAGGAGTGGTGGGGATGGAACCGAGAGGGCGGAGTGAGGATGAGATTGAACGTGTGGGTAGAAGCGAGGTGGAGCGAGACTGGGAGGAGGTACAGGGTGGGGCGAAGCCAAAACGGGACGGGGTGGGGCATCGATGTCAGGGCGAGTGGGAGTGAGCAGAACGAGGCGGAGTGGTCGGGATTGAAAACCGGTATGGCGGCGCGAAGAAAGAGTGGAGTGGGGTAGAAGCGGGGGTGGGTGGGAACAAACGCAGGTGAGCAGGACGGAGTAAAGACTGCAGCAAGAGGAGAAAGCGGGGCGGGGTGGGGCGTTGTGCGCGGAAGCGAGGCAGAGCGACCGCGAGCAGGGCGGCGGGAACGGGGCGGCGGGGAACGGGGCGGACGGGGGAAACGGGGCGGCGGGGAACGGGGCGGCGGGAAAAGCGGGGCGGCGGGACGGGGCGCGGGGAAACACGGGGCGGCGGGGGAACGGGGCCGGCGGGGAACAGGGGCGGCGGGGAACGGGGCGGCGGGGAACGGGGCGGCGGGGAAAGGGGCGGCGGGGACGGGCGGAGGGGAACGGGGCGGAGGGGAACGGGGCGGAGGGAAACGGGGCGGAGGGGAAGGGGCGGAAGGGGAACGGTGCGGAAGGGAACGGGGGGAGGGGAACGGGGTGAGGGGAAGGGGGCGGCGGGGAACGGTGCGGAAGGAACGGGGCGGAGGAGAAACGGGGCGGCGGGGAACGGAGGCGGAGGGGAACGGGGCGGAGGGGAACGGGGGGAGGGAATCGGGGCGGAGGGAACGGGCGGAGGGGAACGGGGCGGAGGGGAACGGGGCGGAGGGGAAAACGGAGCGAGGGAACGGGGCGGAGGGGAACGGGCGGAGGGGAACGGGCGGCAGGGAACGGCGGAGGGGAACGGGGCGGCGGGGAAAACGTGGCGCGGGATAACGGGGCGGAGGGGAAAACGGGACGGAGGGGAACGGGGCGGAGTGGAACGGGGCGGGGCGGAGCGAGGCTGAGCCGGGAGGAGAGGAGGCGGCGCAAATTTGTCACGATGATCTTCTCAGAGGGCGCTGCAAATCCTCGCGAGCGCCTCGCGCTCTGCGTCGGGGCACGGAGCGCGGCGCGGCGCCGCGCGTTAATCTCCGCGGAGCTCTCCTGCGCCGCGCGCCCCTCCTGGGGGCTGAGGAGGGGGCTCACTCGACGCGCACGTGAGTGCAGCTCTCGCAGCACGCTCAGGGAGGGGGCAGAAGATGAAATGTAGCGTTCCAACGGGCTTAAGAGGAATCCAAATGTACGACTGCGTTCACGCACGTGTACGCCAATAGCTGGTCATTTATTAAATAGAAGAATCTTCACACGTTACAGTAGTTTGTAGTTTATTTCTTATTGTTTTGCCCCAGAATACTAGTGATAATAAAACTTACTCACTGGTTTACATTTTTAAATTTGGCGCCCCTGTCGTGCAGGGATACCAACTCCTGTCAGTGTAAGTTTACCCTATATACGTTAATATAATCTCCGTATTGGTATTGTATTGTTTACCTACACTAAAAATTACTTTATTTATTTATTTATGTATTTATTTAATTATGTATTTATTTACGTGAAAAACAGTTAACGACTGTGTGTGACATGCTGTGGGGAGAAGTTAATTTGAAGCTACATGTATGTTCAAAAGCAAAACAAGGGGACATCTCAGCATTTGCTCGAGGATCATGGAGACTGGACGAAAACCTGATAGTGTTGGGGGTCATTGTCCCAGAAGCTGAAGTACAATACTTGTTAGAGGTTCTTTACAATTATATAATCCAAATGATATATAATACATTAAATGTCATTGTTAAAATTAATATTACTCTCCTTTTGGATGCTCGGTATAGTCTCAAATTGTATAGAAACAGTTGTGCAGCAGAAAATATTTTACTTGGGACTTAAATTTTTGTATCGAATTTAATCGTTTAATGTCATCTGGCAAGGTGTAAAATAATGTACATGAATTGTGTGTGCATTTTTTGTGATGAGCTGTTGATATGACTGATAAATATGATTAGTATGCTGAGTGTTGTAGTTATAGATATCAACATTTGCTGAAAATATATTCCCTCCCTTAAGTCATTTTCTGATTCATACTGAAGAGACTAGGTAAAGCTAAAATACCTAGATTAATAAAGAGATACTTGCAAGAATCACTTGGGTGGGATTTGCTTATTATTCGTACAATTCGTTTTTGCAATCTTAAAGTCAAAGAGTAAAATTAACTTACTACTGAAGTAGATTAGAATCCTCGATTGGTCGGAGTCCTGACGGTTAGTCCTTTAATAAATTTGTAATGCGACAGTGAAAAAGTTGCTTCAATATTTAAATAAGGTTTCTGTTTGTTAGTAAACATAAAGTTGTTGAACCATATTGTAGTTACTAATCGTCGAATTTACAACTTATTCCTAGTAGTTATTATGAACAATTGAAATGAGTAAATTTGTCTTTATCACTAGTAATAAGCGACTAATTTCAATACAACTACGCTAAGGTAACTTGGCTAATTTGTGTGGCTTGCTCACTATAATGTCAAAGCTGTGGAAGCGTATTTCACGAATAGACTGCTTAACTTTCATTGTAACTATTATAAAATAGAGATGGTTTCTTGTAAAACAAGAAAATACATTTATTAATCACTTAAAAGTACGGTAGTGGTTAATCTGGATAAGGGTCACCAGGGTTATGAGTTTAAGAATTTCAGAAGGGTTCCGGCTTATCAGATTTCCGCGATGACGATCGCGTTGTTCCCGTGCATTCGAACGTCGGAAAGGGAAGTGATCCGCCCCTGCAAGAGATCCTCGTGAAACTAGGGACACGTCTCACTGTTTTAGTTCAATAAACCAATGTTACTACTCACGGCAAGAGGTGCATTTGTCATTAGACTACGCTCTGATTATGCACGGTTCGTTTGCATTATGTGAAGTTCAAGATGGAGTATCTTCGCGGAAGCAGGAACCTTGATGCATTGATTAGTAATCTGGTCGCGTAACTTGCTAAAGTATTTAGTCCCGTAAGTGTAGTTTTTTTTTTGCTCGCGGGATGTGGCGGTGGTCGGCCAGAGAGAACAAGGAAGATGAAGGGAAGGTCGCGCGCGATCCGTGGCTCGTCTGTAACAGTACTGCTCCGATCAGAGCAGCCGGCCGCTAGAATTCTCCTCCGGGCAGTGGTTGAATTCAAACAACCGTATGGTTGCCAATTTTTCGTGTAGTTGTCATAATCCTAGGCCACATGTTTGGTTATTGACACTAATTTGCAATAATGTTATTCTGGACAAGTGTTTGTTGTAATATTATACATCAAATAGAACAAGACGAGATTAGATGTGAGGTGTACATTCATGGTCAGTAGACAGTTACACATATTTATTCAAATCTAATTGGCATTTTCCACGTGTTTGATACCTAATTTTCACCAAATAATCTCTTCCCAACTGTACTAAAAGCGAACAGAAACACGTTTTCTTTCAAAACAACTGTCATTTTCCATGTGAGCAATGCCTGACTTTCACCACGAAACCCTTCCAACTGCGGAAAATACCCTCGTTCTACCTCTAGGCAGCCAAGAGTACAGTAATATAGAAATGCAAAAAAATGCGTCCAATTCTTGTCCCGTTTCAACGTATCAACCGAGGCGTCTCCAAAACCTTGTTTGGGCCGCCTCTGCTCGCACAGTGAATAATTAGCTCAGCCTCCTTCCCTCGCAGCCGGGAACAGGGAGAGCGCTCACCTGCGGTCCACGAATGCACAATGGGGGTGCCACGACGCAACTCCTCAACACTGCGCGACGACGTGGACAGTGTTCGCAGTGGTGTGCTTTCAGCAGTCCACTCAGCTTATTACTCAATCTATTATGTATGCTAATGTGTGTAAGAAATGCATGCATTTATGTGTACACATGTATAAAGCGTATGCTAGAATATTATTTTATAAAACTGTTACTTTGATATAAATTGGGTAGTTTGTATACCACTTTTTGTTTTCGTTATTAACTGAACACTATTTGCACTCGAGTACAAGCATTTGGTCATACATTAGTATATAAAAATGAATTTAAAAAATGTATTATTACTCGTTAAAAAAGTTATTTTCATGGTCGTTTAGGCGAGTTTAGTGTGTTTTAATTCTTACATGCTACACAAGGCCCAAATCTACCTTGTCTGTATGAAATTCGCTTCATCAAAGGTATTTTTAAATTCTACATTTTTCTTTCTCTATTCCCTCGCAAATTTATATGGGTAAAAATGAATTTAAATATATTTCTGAATATAAAGGTCAATCATTGAAATTTGAAAAAAGTAGAGCGTTATGAAAACCATAGTTTTAAATTCTATTCCTATATGAATTGAATACGCAATGAATTGCCTTAATAGTATATGTACAGCAAAAAAAATAGTTCTTCCAAAAATAATTTAAAAACTTTTTTGTAATTAGCTAATTTACAAATTTTTTTACAATCCTCTCCAAAAAAAAGCTTTCGAAGAGGAAACCTGCATATGCAATCGAAAACCATATCCAATAAGAAATTAACACTACTCATTTCAGAGGCACTATATTTTGTAAACACATACCCATCCTTTCTCATACATTCGCATCCATTAATACACGTCCGAATAATTTACTTAACATACATATATTAAGGAAAGTGGAGACGTCCTTCATAGAACACTTACTATCTTTAAAATAATGAATAAGTTTATAATAATAAAATAATTTTCAGCAACGAAAATATTGATGAATATAAAGCATTCACAAGAAATATGACAGTAGATTACGATCAAAAGGGAGTTAGTACGTATTTGTTGAGTTGCTGAAACTTGTTCTTAATGCGCTACTATGAAATCCAGAATACTCTACACAAACTACCAACAAAAAGAACCTATACATTCTATTTTTTGAAGGACAGCAGTGCTGAAAACATTTAATAATTACAATTTGTTCCTGTACTCTTTCTCGCTCCCACTGTGACCTCATGTGTCAGTGCAATAGGGGGGGGGGCAGAACTCGTGCACAGTTGTGTAAAGGGATGCAGGCCGGAGACTGCAGCCCGGAGTTGGAGCACGTTCGGTGATGCAGCGATTCGGCCAAAGAATGGCCTATTGTTGGCAGTACTAGTCACGAGGAGGAATGCAAACTCGGTGCTCATTTGTTCCCGTGCTTGTTTGAGCCAATCAGCTTCACGAGACTGCTGTGCATTAGCGTAGACAGGGCAAACCCACTTGGGAAACAACTGTACATCGTGTTTGCGTTCGAATTCGTTGCCTCAATTCAGACTAACTTTACCAGGTAAGTGCAAGAGACGAATTCACCTAATCTACAATGACGACGTGACACTTCAGTAATTAGTTCACTGTATTAATGAATGGATTAAAGTCATGAGAAATACCGTTTTAATGCCATACACTCGCCGTAAATAAATGATGCATTAATTTTTCAACCTTTTGGGAATCAAACTTGATAACAGTGCTTTTTACTTCCATGTTTTATACGGAAATAAACATACAAAATTGAAATTTGTCAACAAATTTTAAATATTTCTGACTTTCATATTGATTAAACAGCCGAAAGGAAATTTACATTGAAATATGAATTCAAATGCTTTCAATAAATTCGTTAATGAACTACTTAAAGAAAAATGGCCTTCTGCAAATCCAGATAAACTTCAAAATGCTACCTTTCACTTACTGTCTCCTGAGAACAGGAATGTCTTGATTTACTGTCGATGTTTGGTTGGTATTTTAATGCGTGTAGTAATGAAACATAACATCGATTAGTTGGATTCTGGCTTTCAGATGGCAGACATAAGAATCTACAGCTGATATGTTAAGTAAATGGTGTTGGTGAAGAGAAATAACTATTCATATGACGAAATAATAATGATATGGATTTTTCACGGGATATAAATTCCGGAGATTATCAAATGCGCAGACTGAAGGAGAATAGATCCTGTCCGTACTAACGGAAGCCCATCGTACCATCCAGGCACGAAAACACTAGGTGAGAGTCTAAGATATCATAGTTTTGCCCAAAGATTGTAGGACAATAAAATTATTTGTAGATAATCACAATATACCACTTATATTAATAATTAACAACGTACAGTACAGTGTTGTAAGACCACTACACTATTTATGCGGAAAATGGCAAAACAAAACTTGAAATAACTACATCAAATCATACTTAAAAATGTCACATTTGAAAGTGTCATGTTAGTGTACCGTATGTTCTCAAGTTCCTTAATATATAATTATATCTTCTTGTTTCTTAAAGTAGATGATTTAAGCGTTCAAGTATTTTTGTAGGCTGAATGTGATTAGGGCGTCAATATCAGTAGCATTCTTTCTCATAATCGTACTTTGAAGCAATGCGATTTTAATATCAGATGTGTCCATGCTTTTAGTTTATTTCTTCCCCAAGGTTCGCGCACCGTGCGGAAGACAGTACGGCCGCAAGTCGTAGAATGAACATTCTGCTGTGTTATCATAGTCATATGAAGTGCGAGAACACAAACAGTATACGTTACGCTCTATTAAAGAAGTGTGAAGAGAAGACATCCAAGTTGTCTATTGTGTATGTATGTTTGCACGCCGAATTCCCCAGTTGTTTGTATTGGCCATGGTTTAATGAGTCAGAATCCAGGTGAGTGTGACTTAAAAGGGAAAACGATGCGAGCCTGTACTGAAAGCTAATATGAAGGAACAGCCTTCAAACGCAGGCCCTTAGGTAACACATGTTCATGCGTCTATTCAATCCGCCCCAACCGCAGAGGTATCGAGTAATGAAAGCTCTCCTGCCTGCAGCCTGCAGACGGGCAATCGAACGCGCTTTCGCGTTAGTTTCCCATCAGCCGCCCGCGTGTCACCGGCCGACCGACCGCTGAAAGCGGCGGCGGGAGCGGCGCGGCGTTGACGGTGGTTGCTACGGCTGTTGCGGCGGTGATGACACGGCCGTTAGCGATGGTTGTACAGCTGGCGGTGGCGGAAGTGGTGCTGGAATGGGGGTAACGGTGGCGACGGCCGTGGTGGTGGCGGTGATGTTGGTAGTGGTGTTAATGTTTTTGTTGGAGGTGATAGCCACGGCCGCATCGGCGAGGCGTATTAGGAGGCGTGGGTGGAGGCGGAGAGGAGGCAGGGACGTAAGCAGAGTAGGGACGGGGGCAGAGGCGTGGGTGGAGGCGGAGAGGAGGCAGAGACGTAGGCAGGGTAGGGACGGAGGCAGAGGCGGGGTAGAAGCGTTGGCATTTTTTGGCGTTGCGAGTAGTGACAGGGGCGGTGGCGACGGAAGCGGAGGCGCCAGCCTCATCATCCATCCGCCGTCCAACACAAGAGGCGCGACGTTGACCGACCGATGGGAAACGGACGTCCGGCGTGGCGCTCGGGGGTGGAGGGCCGAGGCAGGGTCGCCTTGAGGCTGCGGCCATATGGCCACTGCCCTGCGCGGCGAGCCCTAATGAAAGGCAAACACCCGACAGGGAACCGTCCCCACGCCAACCCACGCCCGTGCCACCCCCCGCCGGCGACCCCTAACCACCGCCAACCCCTTATCCCTCCTAAACTCTGCCCCCGCCACCTCACCCCGCCCAAGACCCCCAACACTCCCAACTCAGCTCCCGCCCCCTCTACACCGCTCAAAACCTTCTCATACCTTTCAAACCACGCCACGGCCCCGCATCCTCACCCCGCCTCAAACCCCCATATCTCTCATATCCCAAACCACCCGCAGGCCCCTTCCACCGCTCAACACCCGAAACCCTCCAACCCAGCCCCACCCCCAACTCGCCCAACCGATGCCACTCTCACCAGCCTGTCTCGCCCCTCACTCCGCTCAACGCCACCAATCCTCCTTAACACCAGGCCCCGTCTCCTTATCCCTCCAAAACACCTGCATTTCCTGCCAACCCTACTACACACCAAACCCCCCCGATCGCTCCCATCCCTGCCCCTGCCCTTCATTCAAACCCCCCGATCTCTCCCAATCCTGCCCCACCACTGAACTCACCCTACTCCCTCCATCCCTCCCACCCACGTCTCGCCCTCAACCACCCTGAATTACCGCTCGTCCGGCACCGCTCCACACCCGTCAGGTCAGCCGACCGTTAATAAGGCCCGCTCTCCAGCCTCGTTTTCCCGCGGCACCAGGCTGCCCTCTCGACCGCACTGCGTTAGGCCCATGGCACCACACGCACGATCCCCCACCGGCTTCCAGTTTTGCATACCTCCGTTCGTTACTACGCTGATTGATTTGGAGCAAGTGAAAACTGTTTGCTACGCAAGTTTTACATATAATAATATTTTTCACGCTGAACCACGGTTTCTCACGTTATGTTTTCAGCCATTTTCATTCATTTATGTTATTCATTGTCCCGAAAACATTTCGAAGTGCGATACATCTTCTGGGCCACAGAATGGTAAAAATTAGCATTCCCAACATCGTGCGCCAGGCATATTTCGCCAGCGATCGTCTGTGTTCGCACGAGCATAACGTCTTGTTCGTAATGCCCTGTTTTTGCGCAAATGTTACATAATTATTTCTATCTACTATTGAGGGTATGCAGCAAAAAATTTTGGCTATAACTCTCCCATTGTAGATGGAAACCATCATTAATTTCGCTTGTCAAGGCACTTTCTTTCCACGTTTTCGTGATCTGTTCTTTCCGGTGATTTCTCTCGTTTACGTGCTTTTCTGGCTTCGTTCAGTTACCAAGAAAAATTCTGAAATAAGATTTCCCATTCTACTTTAGTATTAAATTTGTCATAATGTCTGTGATCATATTCCAAAAACCTATGCACCGATATTATTAATCCCACCAGATCACAACCTCAGCTTGACGTCCATAACTGGTTATTCGTCTACCCCTACCACCAATCCTTCTCAACTACAGACGCCATTGTCAAAAACTAGACCATATCAAGCTCGTCTGGTCTCTGACGCGATCAATTAAGTTCACTAGTACCGGATCGGTTAGTGCGGACGGCGCGGCGCGGTGACGGAGTTGGTGCGACAAGTGGATGGGTAGTAGATGGACAGGCCGGCGCGGACCGGCCTGGGAAAGTAGGCGGCAGCGGGCTTGGTGCGGTGTCAGTGCGATTGTGTGTTGTGTGTATGTGTGTGTGTGTGTGTGTGGTTCGGTGAGTTGGCATTCGGGCTGTGTTTTGGGTGAGTGAGTGTGTTTGGATGGTGGGTGGGGGTGGGTGGGTGGGTGGCATTCGGGACGGCGGAACAGGCGGCGTGGCCGGGCGGGCGGACGGGCGATGGGTAGATGGGTGGGGGTATTTTCAGGCGGAAGGCGTGGTATATCGGCGGGCGGGTGATGTGAGGGTGGTCAGCGGGCTGGTGCGGTGGGTGGACGAGGCTGCCGTGGGGACGCAGTAGCTGGGTAGCATATATGGTAGTGAGCGGACGGGCGATCTGCAGCGCAACCCCCATTTAAATATCGATGGCGGAACCCGAGTAACCGAGCTGTCACGCGGCACCACCCCAAAAGCGAGCCTCGCTGCCACAGGCAAACTAGGAGGGCGGCGCGGACTCCCGGGTTTGGCTGAAGGCGGATGCGTCAGTCGCCTTGCAGAGGCTGGACGAGCGTCCCTTATGATGTAGCCATACTCTGTGTAACTTTTTGGTCGCAATTGTATGAAAGATCTGCGCGATTGGTGTTAAACAGCAAAGAAGACTTAGTAATATTTACTAAGTGTATCATAAAGTATATAATGGGCATATGGGGAAATATTAACTTAGTAACTGGTGTATCCTCTTTAATTAGCGGGAGATAGATTGTTTAATGCATAAACACCTGTTTGTGATGAGTCACATATGCATAATTTATTTTATTTTCCGGTTTCGATTCTGATATTTGAATTTGGGACAAATTCGTGTGTTCTTGTTCAGAACCCTTCGGGAGAAAAAGATATGAGGACGATGACAGAATTGTATCGACGAACACATTAAGCAACAATTTTGAAGATAGGATTTCTTGGGCCTAATCGCAGAGAGATTTACTACATTTGTGAAAGATCATTCCTTTCTATGTTCGTGTAAAAATTATTTTATTCAAAATTTCACGAAACAACATTAAAACATACAGAAAGATAATTGCTTTACAGGATTTCCCTTATTATCAGAGAATATAATTTCAGAAAAATTGAAATATTGCCTCCTTAATCAGAAAGTCTGATATATCAATAAAAGCACGCTCTTATAAATTAATTACTATTGTCAAACTGACCTTTATAAATTATTTTTTTACCTCTTAATTTGCAATTAAAACCCTCAAGTTGTGGTATATAACGAATTTCTTGAATAACATTGTTTTTACAAATCTCATTTCATTTTAATCCTACGAATGTAATTTACGATTACAAGGTAAGAAATTTGAATTTTTTAATACTCTTAATTTATCGATGGAGAATTTTCCCATTGAAAATTGTGGTTATATTGAAGATCATTCATTAACAGATTCAGAAAAAACATTTCTTTGGAATATAAAAACAAGACACTATATGAACACAATATCATAACAGACCACGCTTAGTAACATTGGCTTCAGTATTTAGGAGCAATTGAGAAGTAATTAAGAGTGAACATAAATTAAAACTTATTTTCAAGCCCATCATTATGATACATTTTAAAAATTTCACCAATTATTCCTTACCACGCTACTGCCCATCCTTTCTAGACCTTAAATACGTAATGGCGGAGAATAATCATAACTTTCCCAGCCATAAAAGAACACACCACAACGCTAGGGGGCAAGACACACAATACGCACAGTAAACACAAGAACAAAAAACCTCTGGCGCGTGGAATAGGAATAATTTACAGCAAGCCATTAGTGTGCTCAATGGGAGCCGTTAAACGATGCCCGTTTGCGCCGGGGAAACTAGCGGGCATAAGTTATATTCAAGATGGCGCCCGAGTCCATTACGAAGGCCGCCCCTTGCGCCAGAGGCGCGCCTAGTGGCGCATTCGGTAAGCTCGCGTGCGTTTGTTACCTGGTGATCAAACATTCACGCGCCCTCTGGCTGGACTGGCGGGAATACACTCCGGGGAAGGGCAAATCCGGCTCCGACAGAACTCTCATCAACATGTTTTCCCAACTAATTAAATATTTCATTATCGGTCGGACGTTTTGGTTACCGACAGCTGGACACGGATTTGGAGGAGTGAAGGGGGTCAGGGTGGAGTGGAGTGAAAAGTCGGCGGCAGATTCAATAGCGGAGTAAAGAGGAAATGTGTGTGGGGGCTACTACGACGGATTCCAAGTTTTACGCCCACGACAATCAAAAAAGAAGAAACAAACGGCTTGGAAAAAATTTCTTACAACTTTACCCTAATGTTGTCAAGTTATATCCTTCCCTAATCTACGTTAATTACATACGAATTTCAAACAACCTGAAACAAAATAATCATAGTTTGTTAGTTAATATATTACAATAAACAATCTCTAGTTTGCTTTAAATTATTTAGTATTTTGTTATAGATTTACCTTATTATCACTCCAAATCTCCATTAGAAAGTATCTCAAGTTCTAATTTTAGAATTTAATCCATGTCCATAGTACATTGAAAATATCTGAAAGTATAAAAAGTTACCAACGTCAGAGAGGGTCCCGTGAACAGTGATCAGACTGGCAACTGCTCCATTTCGTTAACGAAAGTTACCCTACATCCAGTAGCATTACCAATACCCAACAGCATATTCATTAGTACATACATCCTACTTCCAGTATCATCACCGCCAATGCAACAGTCATCGCCCTCCTATTTCATCGGACGCTGCTGCCACCAGCCTGCCTTCGTTCTTTTTAATAGAACAGCAGCCTCCAAGAACGCCCAGGCCGGCACAAGCTCTAGCGGCGCTTCTGGTCAGATTTACGGCCCGTCGTCGGCGATCGGAGTGAGAGAGAGAAAGAGAAGGAGGAGGAGGAGGGGAAGGAGAAGGAGCGTTGCTGCGGGGAGGGCTGTTCGGAAGGTCACGTGCTGAAGTGACCCCTCACGGAAAAGAGGGCACCGGGCGCAGCTGCAGGAGGGGGGAGGGGGAGGGGAGGGAGGGGGAGGGAGGGGAGGGGGGGAGGGAGGGGAGGGAGGGGAGGGAGCGGAGGAGGCGAGAATCGAGTGGCAGGCCGCAGCCTCCAGCTGGATTGCGGCACCCGGAAAGGCTGCTTGCAGCCGGGATTTCGACGCGGCGCTTGGAGGCGGCTGACCGCGGCGTCAATGACCCAGACGACTACGATTCCCAACGAGCAAAGGCCTACGTTGGGGAAATTCCGATTGAAATTTGCAATCATATAGAAAACAGAAAGCGGCTGCCCCGGCGTCAATGACCCCAGACGACTACGATTCCAACGAGCAAAGGCCTACGTTGGGGCAATTCCGATTGAAATTTGCAATCATATAGAAAACAGGAAGCGGCTGCCCCGGCGTCAATGACCCCAGACGACTACGATTCCAACGAGCAAAAGCTTACGTTGGGGAAATTCCGATTGAAATTTGCAATCATATAGAAAACAGGAATTTAATGAGACTCAATTATTTATTTAATGAAAAGACGACTTATTTATTTAAATTTTAATTATTTAACGGACGAGAAAAACAGAAAAATCCTGTAAATAAGTTGGGGAAGTATATTTACTTTCCTGAAAAATATGATTGAGTTAGGGATTCACATGTTATCGATTCCTAATATTTCAAATGTTTTGCTTTTCCCTAATTTATTTTTATTATGATTATTTTGACTATTTAGTCTATTATTACTAATGTTGATGATACCATCACAGTCTTCGGTACAAATTTCGTCGTCAGACAAAATTTACTTACACTGTACACAACTTCATTACCAGTAGTATGTGGTTAAACGTATGAAAGAAGGTTCTAAATATTCTCATGTAGAAAAGTAACATTTTATAACCGAATAAAGTTCGTTAAAAAAATGTAGTGTTTATAAAATTGACTTGAAACGCGCCCATTGTTAATTCTATTTGAAAACGTCTAATAGAGTAACATTTTATAACTAGCAATTAGGAATTTGTCTTTTCCCTGGAATCCAATAATTCGATGTCAACTTCACGCTTTTGCTTGTCATGTAAAGCATTATAAACTAATTTTAATCAAACAATTACAAGAATAGATTAATTCAGCATTTTCAGTGAATTTAATTCAATCGGACCTGTACTCATTTCAAGAATTAACTGGGAATTTTTAACGTCAGCTGTTAAGGGTTTACGATGCTAAATCATCGGATTCAGAAAAGTCTCGAATCAGTGAAACTATCCAGTTCTTCTGCAACAGCAAAAGTTAAACATTCATGACATTTACGTCTTGACTACTTGATCAAATCACACCTGACAACCGAAAGAAACAATTTTCAGTTTTATTCGGTAAAAATGCATTTATTTGTAAATTCTTATTTTATATGGAGAAACGTGAAGTAGCGTTCACGTTTTACACGAAACTTGTATTACAGTGTTTTGGGTGGACTTCAAGAATTAATTCATAAAAGTTGAAGAGGACTGGACCGTCATGAAAAATGGAATAAACAAATTCATATTTTTTGGTTTCAGCAGAAATATGATTTCAAAGTGGTAATTAGTTTCATTAGAGCATCCAATGCCGAAAGTATACAAGTATTGTTATGGTCCTACAAAGGAACTGGTCGCTGACGGTTTTTTCTACCAAGCGCGGTTCCTTACATTCGGCATTCGCCGAGCAGCGACCTACTGCTCGCCCAATCCCAAACAGCTCATGTGTTCGGCAAATGTGCGCTTCCTTCGATATGTCCTAATGACTGACACGTGGTGCGCAGAGAGAGCAGCGAATGTTGGTCGCTCGGCACATAGCAAGCAACTCGTCCACACAACAATAAAAATTACTGTCGAGCTAATACTAAAATCGTGTTTCTCAAACTTTAGAAAAGTTTACAAAGATTTTTTAAACATGACTAGTAAAATGTGTGCTCTTTGAATATTTGCATCGCGGTTGGTTATTTTAAATGAACGAATATAAAACAAATATTTGTCGTGTTTATTGTTTTGACTTCCTATTTGGATTGAAGTTTGCGGATGAAATGAGTTAAAAATTACATTGAAATGCATAATCAGTGGCAACTGTTTTATTAAATGAACGTTTGTACTAAGTACACACAAGACTCAATAATGGACCTAATATTTTCAGTTATTAAAACAAAGTTATGAATTTTGTTCTATCAGTAACAGCTGAAATGAATAGTAGATGAATGGAACACCTCCGACATTGTTGGGTTTTCTCATATTAACGTTTTATTAGCTGAAGTATCCGGCGTTTCCTGAGTATTTATTTTTTCACAACCGTACAGTCAGGTAAAGGAAAGGTTTCTATATATTCGTGTGAAACGGTAGAAAGTTTAATTTCATCTCGCCAAGCCCACCAGCTCAAACCTTCTGCCCGTCCCGTTCGGTCGAGTCTGTAAAACATCGCCACATTTAGCTTTTTTTAGGATTTGGTGATTATAATAATTTTAGTAATACCTGCTGAGAATTACAAACATAAAAAATATCGATTTTCGTCTCTAGAACAGAAACAGGTACCTAATTAAATATTTTTTCATGCGATTAAACCGAATCTCAACTCCTGACTTTGAGAATTACTAAAAATAGATGTTCTGTACGTCTTAATTACATCCTATAACACTTGATTCTCTCCATATGTTGCATTTCTGGCTTCCGGCTCTATGATTCTGTACAGAAAATATACCAACAAACTATTGGCACATTCAATCTGATATTATTCCATAAAGTTATAGTAGAAACTGTTTTAAGAGCCTGTAAATTTCTAGATATGCCTTCACTAGCGTAGGGACAAAGGATCTAGCGAAAGTGATACGGCTCAGTTTTAGCATGCGACTATTTTAACGCGTCTATGAAGACTAATTTGATTGTATATTTTGGACAAGAAAAGAAATAGAAAGTATTCAGCAGAAAATAGAAATGAATAAAGTTCGTTAAAAAATAATATAGTGTTTATAAAATTGATTTGACAACTTGAGTTCATGAAAGCTGAATAGATGTCGCGCCCATTGTTAATTCTTTTTTAAAACGTCTAATGGAGTAGGGAACGTCAGCTGAAAAATCAGAAAATTCAATAGGCACATAAAGTGAGAACAGAAAATCAAACCAAAAGGTAATTATCTTTCACGTTATTAAATATACAAATTAATTCTGTCTACCAAACCAGCATAACAAAGATTGGTACACAAATAAAGTTGGGGCAAAAAAAAGAAAACAACCTGTATCACGCAGAAGAATATCTTTTTTATATATGCGGTAACAGGAATAAAGGGTTCACTTAATATTAAAAACAGGAAAATCTCGTATATGAAGCAGCTACACATTAATTGGCATAACACACTTTCAAATGAATCATTATGAAAAGTGTAAACATTGAGCACTAACACGAAAAACCCTACATATTACAACTTAACTCCTGCCGGAACATCCATTTTTATTCATTCCATTCATTTTCACGGCGTTTTAGATTGTTACTTGAACATGAGTGCCAGTAACATACGCACAGTACACACTAATGGAATTTTCAAAAAAATACGCAGTGAATTACTAAAAAAAAGGTATTTGGCCTCACATTTCAGACTTAAATTATGGCTTGTTCATGAACACCGCGAAAATCCACACGGCACGGTAAAAATGCAGAAATGTGAACCCGTGATAGACATTACGTTGCTGACTCCTCGTTACCACGGTATAAAAAGTGCTTCTGGCTTAAGTTTCAACATTTCAGAAGAATACGAATCCGACAGGGAAAATGTTGCATGACTTAAAAATGTTGATTTATTAGTGATTTCAAGTTCGTGAACTGCTACGGGCTCGAAAGTGCTGTGCAGGTTAATTTTTACTCGGGAGGTGGCTGTTATCTTCCCCTGCTGGAAGGTGGGATCCGGCGCCAAACTTCACATCGGCTACCGGGGGTTACTCAACCAGGTATCTCTCACGAGTCTAACAACGTCCCAGCTGCAGAAGCTATAAGCTTCTAACTGGTCTCCCGACAAGTGTGATAATGCAGTGCGTGTGAGTGTAACAGTGTGAAAGTAAAGGGTAAGAACAGCACGGAAGGAAGGATCGCGCGCGGCCTGTTAAAGGTACAGCTCGGGCTTTCACCTGGTGCTGATACATGGTATGTTTTAAGGTTCGAAACCCGACGCGTCGATGGCAGGATTTTCGACACTAACTAGACATCTAGGTCGAATTGAGTAGCTGTCTGGAGGAGATTTCTAGCTGCCGACTACTATGATGGGTATTTTTTCCGTGGTTTCTCCGACCAACAACAGGCGAATACCGGAGCAAAGGGGTTCCGGGCTGCGCGCGATCTTTCCTTCCCATTTCTTACCCCTTCCTCACTCCTTACTTACACTCACATTCACTACACTTTCACATTTGTCGGAAGACCAGTGAGGAGCTTAGAGCTTGTCCCGTGTATGACGGTGCCACGCTAGTGGGAGATACCTGATTGAGGAAAACCCCACAAGCTGACGTAGGTCGGTGCCGGATCTCGCTATCCAGCGCGGGAATACTTCCGTCATCTTCCGAGATAAAACATGCACTATACTTACGGGATTAATGCCCTTAGACGTGGATGCGTCCATACTAATCAATAAAGAAAAACGAAATAATCAGTAAATCAATCGGAGGAATTTATGTTGTTGAGCATTTAGCCACGGTTCTTTTACATGCCACAATCGTATGATGGCACACTGATTATTCTCCGCCCGTCTTCCGCCCCCGGTTCTCAGTTGAGTTTGATTTCGCAAACTTAATTCCGCAGCTCCTATGCAGGAAAATAAACACTGGAGATGGCTACGTATTTCACAAATCATAAGAGAATTTTTCGTGTTCATTCCATTTGAGAAATCGTTGAAGATCGGAACTTAAAGAACAGAGATCCGTAAGAAACAATTATGGTAATTTGAAATTAATTAAAGATAAAATATCGGTAATTAAACAATAAAATACTTTAAGAGATTTAGTATACTTGAATATCACACAACATTTCTGATCTCTTCACTGATATTCGTGTTCATGTTATTTTAGAACTAAAGTCTAACAAAGCCTACATGGCCATACTGCAATTAAATGTTTTGAAAATAACCTATTTTGCCCTTGATATTTAAAAATAACTAAATGTAATTTATGAAAACAGTACTTAAGTAATTCACAAAGTATCATCTCTGCAAGCGCGCTTGAAATGACGCACAGAAAGACGGGTAAAATTATATATTCCCGTAAAGAACTGTAAAAAACAAGCGCTATACAGCGAAAATGGCGGCGCGACTAATCGCGAATTACGTTGCACAGAAAAAAAAGACGATAAAACCGCGTAAATCGCAAAGCACCCGCGAGAGGCAAGATGGCGCAGATGTACGATATACTAATGATACTTATTACGCTTTCTCGTGCGAAGTAATGAATGAGCACAAACATGTGCCCACGAGTAATGTTTGAAGAATGACCCTCGGCATGCATTACAGATTAATGATGAGATCTAAATTCCTGCGTGTGAGCACACAGTGTATAAAATGAACATCATTCTCATTATGCGACGGTTTATATCCCTAAAGACCCAGTCCGGCTAAAAAAGAGAGGACGGCGTGCTGAAAGTAATGAGATGTGACTACTTAATCGCCCAACTCGTGGATTATGAATACTATAACATTTCTCTGTAGTAGCGGAGTGAGAAAATAGTTGTCTCTTGCAACAAAGATTGCGCTTAGTAATGGTTTTACAGGTAAAATATTGCTGACAAGTTTAAATTAAAATATGAAAAGAATTGCACCATTTATGTCACTCAGTATTACATGCGCAGCTGCTGTAGAAAGTTGTTGAACATAAATGTGTCCCTTCATGATACCTCAAATATTCAAAAATTGTCTTTAATAGTTTAGCATGTGGCTTAATAAGAAAGAATAGAAAATAAAACACTAAAATAATTGAAATTTCATTGTTTTACGACTAACAATAGTACCGAATGGCAAAGAAAAGGTATTACGAATTCAAATACATAAGGTAAATGAAAACAATACTTACATTTAAAAGTTTATATTTTCAGGTCGCACTTACGTATCGCTGATGGTGAGAAAATGTAATGTAAAATGCGAATGTCTGTAGAGAACATTCCAAAAATAGGCTAAAATATTTCAATTATATCTAAGAGAACGGAGTGTTCTAAGTCAAGTAAATTTAAGTAAATCTAAAAATATAGTGCAAAGAATGCAAACATTGAATGAAATGTTAATGTTCAAACATACATTCAACCATAATAGGAGGGAGAAACTTATAGTGATTTTTAGGAGGCGTCTTTTGATGACCTAAAACATTACCAAAAAAGAGCTATACATCTGATAATTTGCGTTAAAAATACCCAAAAAGCAAAGAAAAATGTAAAACATTTGCTCAAAACCATTTCAGATGAACAACTCAAGCTGTTGGATATGTTACTGATGAAATTGAGGCTTCTTCCTATTGTTCAAGTGAACGCAGCAAGCAAACATTGGGTTTGGACTGTTCTTTAAAAGAAAATCCCTTTATTTATTGCGAAATAGGCCAAATTGCAAATGGCGCCCATAAACAGGAACCTTAGATTACATATTACTCACAACGGCTGACAATACAATATATGAACAAAGAAATCGAATAGGCTACTCAGGATTACTGTGGTGAATATTTGTTGCACCTCGTAAATATTGTTTGAAGCAAGTACCATTAAAATATCAAAATCGATGAAACCAGCGAAAAATGTCGTCAAAAGGTAAAAAATGACTTGTTAGTCGAAATCGACGAAATATGCTAAAAGAAGACAAAAATGGGTATTTTCGTTTCGTCATAACGTAAAACGAATTTCTACATTAAACGGAATTGTTCTAAAGTAAAAGAAAAAGTGGCATTTCATTGAAATGCGCCTCCTAATGATCTTATAATTTCAACGCGAAATTACTAAAAATTACACTTGAAATGCTATTATCTAATTAAGACTCGCAGAAAAATACTTCTTATTGAAACTACTGAAATACAGTATTTAAAAATTACATTTCTCAGATCCAAATTTTGAACTGAATTCATAACTTTCAAAACGAAAACAATGTCAAAGCATTATTTCATCTCATAATTATACCTGACGACATGAATATTCTCGTACATGTGAAATACTACCTTAAAACTAAGAACGAAGTGTTTAAAAGACGCGATGCGAACTAACGGAGAGAATCACAGGCTAAAGAAATGGTCTTCGCAGAGTCCCTTCCGAGGCCCACGCATGGAGCTCCTCAAACTCCGCCGAACAGCTCCACAAAGTAATTGAGTGCGCCCGCCCCTGCTTCATGGGCAGTGGCTTCGCGTCAGGCATTCCGATGAATCAGATCTGTTCCCCAGAGCCCTTCTTTCCCATTTCTTCCCCACTCCCGCTCGCCCGCCGCATCACCCGTTTCGCCCACTTGGCTGCTCGGGCGTTCGACTTGATTAGATAAATTTCGTTTCGATTTATTTAGGCCAGCCCGACGCGGGACGCGCCTCGTTCCAGATAAAACAGATGAGCGCGATCGCGCGGCACAAACATGGCCGGGCCGTTTTTTATTCACGCAAGAGAGACGGGTCCGTTCGCTTTCGGGGGCGTGTGTGTGTTTTTTACCAATAACGAAGCTACAGCTTCGGTCCCCTTCGGAGATTTTGCAGTCTGCCGTTCAGCCACAGAAAATATATTTAACTTCCATATTGTAGCCTAAGCATTCGCTTTTTCGAAATTCGCACTCGCAGACGTGAATGTCATTCTTTCAATACACTGTTTTGAATTGTAATGAAAGAGTGATAATTGCTAATGTAATGCTTAACTTATCAATTTATTGTCAGATTAAATATTTCTCAAAGGAGAGTGTTCGGATGCCTCGAAGACTGCCTTTCTGTGTTACAACAAGACGCCAGCAAGCAAACGTTCATTGTTGGAATTCAGTTACGCTACTCTGAATGTATTTACAGTGTATCTATGTTGTAATTCTGAGCAGGCACTCAAGGCAGATTAAGTTTCATGGAATATTTCTTGGAGATTAGAGTACAGTGCCTCGACAGAAAGTGGGTTTGAATTTCGCTTTTATATTTTCCTTTTCTTGGTCTTAGCATTTCTTTTGAATCATCGACTTTGAACTTTAACACGTTTACTTCAAATCTATTAATAATCAGTGTTGTAAATTATCATTTCTCAAAACAACTCTGCACTTTTGTTAATTAAATATTATTAGAGGCAGTAACCTGTTATGTTTCGGCTTCTGCACCCATTTCGAAAAATATTTAAAAATTCAACAGTTAAAACTCACATTTCTATTCATGAAGCAAAGTTCATATACAGCATATCTGGAAGCTTCCGTTACACAAAAAGACCCACGATTATGTCTTTAATATCATGAAGAATGGTGGATCCAGTCCTCCTCCCAAAAAAGCAACAACAATGTCTTTGAGAAAATTGAGTTCATATGTTACTTCCCGGCGCGATATTCAAGCCACCTGCCGCGACATCAGATATCGGCGTCTTAAACGTGAGAGCGTAGGCTTCGGCGGCCGGAGTCAGTATTTACTACGCTGTCCGTGTGACGCCGCGTCCATGGTGAAGGTTCCGACGACCTTCGCAGAATGGCGACCGAAACGTCGGCACCTTCGCCATGGACGCGGCGTCACCCGGACAGCCTAGTAAATACATCTTAAACGTGATTGGGCGGGTATCGTTTCTCGAGTTTTCGGTGAAACCGTTGAGTGAGGTAAACATCGTTGCCGAATACTACAGTACTTAAATATTATCAAGCGTTTTATATCTACTATTCATTCAATATATTAAATCTACTTAAAATCCATTTTGTTGTAAATTATAACCAAAGATTCACAGTGGCAAAAAAATGCAGGCTGAACCCCAACCAAGCGTTATGGAATTGAAAGTAAAATGAAATGCTGGAACTATCTTTAGCATATCTTCTCTGTGAATAGGTGTCTTGTGCTTTACATAGCCGCGTACGATATATAATTATTTCATACAGCACAGTTAAAAAGCAGAAATGTCTCTCGTTGAAACCCGTTCCTGTTCAAATTCCATTGAAATTTTCACGATTCCGCCAAGTCCGATGCATTGAGCTGATGCAAAACATCTTGACCGGACCTCAAAAAATTAGTGGATTTTCAGATTTTAAAAAAGTGTTCAAGTTATGCTAAGCTTTTTTTAAGCTCCTTTACGTTAAAAACGAGATAATACATACATAAAAACGATACAATCCATTTCTCCACATCCATTGATCTTTCTTAATAATGCTACCTAAAAGACTAATGAAGTCAAAGGCCATCCTGGTGTCTCCCCATCCCACTACGCAGTTTCCTTTCCCCTAAAGACAACTCCTCAGCACTTGGCAGCTAGGCAGAGGCGCCACCAAAGAATCCTCCTGGAAATTGTCGCGTAAGTCGCAACACTGAGAGCTGAGCGAGGCGACGCGAACGGGAGCGCGCCCCGAGTTAATTACAAAATTGGATCCGTCGTCGCGACTCCGCCCCACCCCCCCGCTAATGCTTCAGTCTCCCAGCTCCAGCCCCACACCCACCCACCACCCGATCCCTCCGCCCCTGCGCCCCGCAACCGCTTTGTCCCTGTACTCCCCCTCCGGCGACGCCCAAGCTCCCTCGCCGTATCTTCATCCATGCTTGTCCTCGTTACACCCCGCGACGCCCGGCCCCGCCGGCCCGCCCCGCCCCGCGCTACCACGGCCACCCCACGCCCCGCCACGCCACCGCCATCGCCCCGACGCCCCGCTAGCCCCGCCATACCGCCACTGCCCCGCCCATCCCCGCACCGCCCCGCCATTGCCCACGCCAGCCCACGCCAAATGCCCCGCCATGCCCCGCCATGCCCCGCCAGCCCCCCATGCGCCCCGCATGCCCCGCCAGCCCAGCCCAGTGCCCCGCCATCTGCCCGACGCCATAGCCCCCGCCATGCCCCCGCCAGCCCCGCCATGCCCCGCCATACTGCCCCGCCACTGCCCCCCATGCCCCGCCATGCCCCGTGCCATGCCCCGCCATGCCCCGCCATGTCCCGCCATATGCCCCGCCCATTGCCCCGCCCATGCCCCGCCATTACCCCGCCATGGCCCCGCCATGCCCCGCGCATGCCCCGCCGATGCCCGCCCATGGCCCCCCCATGCCCCCCATTGCCCCGCCATGCCCCGACTCCCGCCCCGCTCATCAAAGTGTTGCTGTCAGTCACCATCCTCCATGTCCCTAGCCTTTGTCACGGCCTCAAAAGCCCACCTTCCCTTTCAAATAGCTCCGTGTCTCTCCTATTTCCGCTTTCCTTCCGACCTTCACTTCCACGCCCCGTACCCCCGTAAACTCTCGGCCCCAAATTTCGTCCTCCAAACTCGCCCCTCACTTCCTCCCGTTTCGTCCCCGGTGCCGGCCACCCTTGCTTCTTGCCCTACTCTTAGCCCCGCTTGCCCCCTTCCAAACCTGTCGCCGCACTCTCTCCGTTCCTACTTTGTCCCGCCTACTCTGCCCTCCACGGAGCTTCCGTCCTGCTCGCGCCATAATTCCCTTTTCCCTCCAAATCTGCCGTCCGTCTATCCCCATTCCCGCTTTTGCCCTCGTGTTCCGCTTCCCTCGGCCCCTTGCTCTTACTCTCGGCTCCGCCCCACCCTTCCCCTCCAAACCCGCCCCGGCCCCCTCTTCCGCGCGCAGTTCTAAGCGATGCTACGCGGCGTTCAAAGGCGTCGTTCAGGGCTTGAAAGGACGCAGGACACAGTGGATACGAGAGGAAGCAGGGGGAGGGAAGGCAGTGGTTACGCAGGGCAAATGAGCAGACCAGCCAGAAAAGGCAGCCTAAAAGACAGAAGAGAACAGGGTGCAATTGAAATGGGTAAAATGATGTTCAAGGGGAGAAAATAGCGGGCAAATAGCGGGCAAAATAGCCGCAATAGCGGACACTAAAAGAACACTGAAGCAAATGCGAAATAAAATGAGTAACTGGAGATCTACGGCAACATCATACACATCAAAGATAATAAAGAGTTAAAAGAAATAAAGTAACAATCAAAAATTAATGATAATCAAATTAAACGTATTTGTTTTCGTAATTTTCATTCACCCTAGCTGTTAAAACTCACTGCATTACTCAGTTATTTTATTTCATAACTCATTTGCACGCAATAAAGAATGTGATGAGTGGGGTACGGCTCATACATGTTCAACTAGTTCTCTCATAGACCACAGGTGTCGCCACTTCCTGGCCGTGCCTCTTTCAATTAATTTGCTCGCCACTCTCTACAAGCCCTGCCTCAAGCAACGCTAGCGTGAAGACGAGGCGGCCGCATCCGAGCGGTCCCCATCCTGACGCCTGGGCGCCCGGTCCCGCGTCTCCCGTCGAAACCACTGTTAAAAATACTTTAGTCCGGTGGCGTTCTTATCACCGAGCTGTGCACTTGTCCCCACTCTGCACAGTACAAACATTTTTTAAATTAGCCTCATGGCGTCATGAGTAATATATGTATTGCGCCTAACTGATGGAGAAATTATCTTGCAGCTATCATGTGGAAATGGTAAGTTTTCCGCACTCTTTTTTAATATTGTGACTTCAAGGGGAACTATTGTCACCACGTTCATGTAAATTGTAATACATTACGTAACCAATCGTTCCTTCATGAACCAGTGAGCTACATATCTCGTATATGTTGCTTCACAATCGAACATTCTCAATTAATAAATGGTTTTATGCGAGTTATCATTTCAACATAATCTGAACGTACAGTACAACTCATGAGTTGTGTGTTAATGCACTTACTGAACCACGTGTTGCATAAACATTGCACAATGTACTGTAATTTATCAAGTGTTTATTTCATGCCAACATAAACTGTGAATGTACTCCCGCTATGAACAGTTATTAACTCACGTGCAACGTATCCTAACACACGTGCTAACAACACACCTACTGTGCCACAATGTTTTCAATCCGCGGCATTCAATGCAACTGCTGCAATTTCCAGTAATCAGTCACGGTAAATCCAAGCTGCTGACTGCTACATTGTATGCCATGCAACCGTAGTCACGTTTTTCTCCAGGGTGATCATCACACGTGGCTTGTGCGTGTACACTCTACAAGTCTTCATGACACGTGCCCCGCGCGTGCGCACTCTACCAGTCTACACTGCAAGAACACATGATCCTGTTCATGTTTTATGTTTCTATTTCAGCATTACTGTACAATCAACACAGTTTTCGACTGTAATTGCCATGTGATGTTTAACCACACTTGCACAGTCTTCAACTGTGAATACCTATGGCTATTACAATGCCTCAATACCAACACAGGCTTCATCTGTAGATGTCCACGGCTACTACAGTCATTGAACGTTTCTAACAGTGTAACGTTTAGTGTATATTATTACTGTAATTAAATGTATAATTTTTGTCTTAGTTATATGCGTTTTCTCTTCAATTACTACTTGCTTTCTGAATTCTCCCAAGGTAATAGTGTCTCCCTCTGTAGATATAGACATTTATAGGGAACGCGTCCGCGTCGCATTAAACGCAGTGGTCCTCCGAGTTGTTATTAAAGCTGTCAAGGTAAAAGTGGAAGAGGCTGATTGCTAACTCATCCGCGCCATCAACAATCTCCTCATGCCACCTCAGTCAGCCTCCAACACTAGCATAATCAAGAAGAAGAAGAAGAAGGAGGAGGGGGATGTGAGGCCCATTAATTATTTTATTACATTTTAATGGGTTTTTAAGGTAAGTTTTTAGGAATCTGGGAAATCATTGTTTTTGTTTACGGTAAATTTTTCTATCAAAATATGATGCAATTTATGTTGGTAATATGCATAGATGCTGTTGATAATATGAGTTAATACAGATCCTTCGCTGTGAATAACTCAGGACTATACCTTTAGAAACTGAACATTTAGAACATTAGTACTTCAAGTGTTGGTTTGATACATCACTATGGTCAATATTTTTGTAAATTTCCATATAAAACCATTTTGGTTAAACGAATTTACAGTTTTGTTTGTCTATTGATTCATAAACGTTAAGTAATTCAAGGACAATACACGATAAGTGTTTGAAATATCAAACACACGCAAACTTGCATAATATTCATAACAATTTAATTTTTTATGAATAATAAAAATAAATTTTAAATGAAAGTGTTTCGAACAACCAAGAGTTAGTGAATTTTAATTGCCAGTAGGTAAGGAGTTTCATTTTATCAAAATATTCTACATTGTAGGCGACTTGGCAGATGTAGAATGGCAGATGTAGAATTTTATCGATATCATATTTAACATTTCAAGTGGTCTAAAGTTTGCGGAATTGATACTCACGAAAAAAATAATTGTTTCCCAGACTTCTTTTGCCTCCGCGCGCGCGTGGCCAACATTTCGCCCAGTGTCCGCCTCCGCCCGGCCGTGGCGTGCGCAGGGAGGCGGCCGCGTCGTCCGTGCTATTGTGCTGTGCGCTGCGGCACAATACGCGCTCCGCCGCGCTGCACTGTGGGGCGGGCGGGTGCGACCATGGGGAATGCCTCGGGAGCGCCTTTGTGAAAGGTGGGGGAGGGCGGACATTGTCTCTTGCGGTCGGATTCTGCGACATGCATGTATATCAAGGGGATTATAGGAGACTTTGTTGGTGAGTTGATCCTGAAGTAATACGACGGTTAAAACCAACCGTTGACACATGCTTTTTTTTCAGTAGCATGTTTTCAAAGGTTGGTTTTGTATTTTTTGTTGGTTATTGTTTATAGTACAAAACGTTCTGCATTCTTTCTAAACCCAAAGGTAATAAAACAGAGGAACATTAAACGTGCATGTAGAATATTTTCTGATTCCGCGCAAGTATTCAATTAAGTGTTTTTGATGGGTTGAAAACGTAAAATCCATAAAGCTACTGCAATTTAAATGTCCCCCATTTTATGATTTATAATGACATACTCTATGTCATTAAGTCATTTAGGCGCTAACTCTTCTTCTAAGAGAGTTCTTAAATTTTAAGGATACAGTTCTTTTTTGCGATTTCCATGAAGAGAAGAAACAACAGTGTATATAAGATAGTACGTGATTGTTAAGTTTGACTATCACGATCCAATAATAATTTTAAACTACATACGAATACTTTTCCTCCTCTTAGTGTTATTACTATACAATTATTCTCTTTTTAAGTGCATGACATCATTTGAAGATCTACACGTGAATGAAATGATGCAGAAAACACCAAGCTACAAAAATGAATATGGTTAAAAAATTGCAAGGCTAAGGGGTAATTGTCCCTACCGCAGACTTACTGTAAGGGATTTAAGTGACTGTTTGTTATAAACTGTCGTCTTTCTGTAGCGTCAAAGTTCATAGTAGTCCGTGAAATATATTTTAAATTCTCGTGATCACATTCAGTATTACCGTAACTTTATAAGCATTCATTGGAACTTTTAATTAGTGTTTCATGTCATATGGTAAATATCTTATCTTACTGTCAATAGATATGGTAAAAATGATATACTAGACAAAGGAATTGAACATCAGATAAATATTTTTTACGTTAAAAATTAGTTCGCTTCATACTAAATCAAAATTAGCGTTATTGTACGTTATCGCTAGTGCACCATTCTTCTTGAGATTTTCTTGAGATCATCTTCGATCTTCGTTCAGTGACTTGTAAACCATTCGCTTTTTGCCGGGTTCCTTGTGCCCCAGCAAGTGATATTTATCTAATGTGAAAACAAGGTGTCTTTTTACTCGAATGGCTGTACGATCCCGTAAATTTTTGTTTGCAATATTGAATTTCTTGTCCCTTCCTCCGGATTTTCATAATTTACTGCTCTTTAAAAACGGATATGCTCCGCCTTTCTCCTCCCCTGCTGCGCCATCGCCTTGGAACCGAGGAGGGGAACTCAAGAAGCGAGGAGGGAGACTCATTAAAAGAACGGAGGAGGACAGCCGAGGAGCGAAACCAATGCAGAGAACCGACACGGGGAACCGTTACGGGAAACCAAAGCAGGGAACTGATGGGGCAAGAACCGATACGGGGAACTGATGCAGGGAACCGATGCAGGAAACCAGTGCGGGGAACCGATGCATGGAACCGGTGCGGGCAATCGATGCGCAAAACTGGTGCAGGGAACCGAGGTGGGGAACCGATGGGAGGAACTGATGGGAGAACCAATGTGGGGAACTATTGCAGGGAGCCGATGGGAGAAACCGATGCGGGAAACCAATGCGAGGAACCAAAGTGGAGAACCAATGCGGGGAACCAATGTGGGCAACCGATGGGAGAAATCGAGGCAGGAAACCGATGCCGGAACTGATGCGGGCAACCGATGCGGAGAACCGGTGCAGGGCACTGAGAACGGGAAATTTTGCGGGAAACCACTGGGGAAATCGATGCGGAGAAACATTGCAGGGAGCTGATGCGATGAATCGATGGGGGAGCCGATGCGGGAAACTGATGCTGGAAACCAATGCGGGAAACCAATGCGAGGAACCGATGCGTGGAACTCATGCGCAAAAGCGAAGTGGAAAACTGTGGCGAGAAACTGGTGAGGATGGAAACCCGAAAGCGAAGTGGAAACCTGACGGGGAAACCAAGGAGTAGGACAACGAGCGAAGGAGGCGCTCTCAAGCGGCGGAGGGGCTGGGAGGGTGGGAATGCGGCCAGGGGAAGAGGCAAAGGGAGAAGGGTTCTAGCAAGGCCCTTTTCATTCCGACTCCGCTCGCATCGAAGCGCTGATGGCAGTGAAATTGAAAATCGGAAACAAGAAACGACTGACGCGCGCAGTAGCTTAATAGGCAGCTGCCTCCTCTTTGCCGCGTCTCGTTCCTTCGCTTTTCCCTCCGCCACCCCCCCCCTGCACCACCCCGCCTCACCCCCGCTGCACCCGTCGCGCGGGTTCTGCCGTCAGAGTCTTGGGGAACGCTGCTGGCGTACTCACTGCCTGCCAAGCTTTTGTTCTCTCGTTTTGCTGTGTGTGCAGTTACGTACGACTTGGTTGTACGTTCTTCACTTCTCTGACGCTCTCACACTAGTGCAGTTACTAGTGCAGTGTACCTATGTTGGACACGTATGTGTTCGGAACTGGGTAATTTAATATTTGATATTTGAAACAATTTTAAACAATTGTTTTAGTGCATTTTCGAGTCGTAGGTCAAGACAGTAAATTCTACAAATTTTATAACGATCATGGTTGTTCTCTCTTATTCGGAGTATTAATTGACTTTTTGGTGCTTACATCGATATGTACTTATGTACTTTCTTACAGAGATTATTATAATGAATGTCGTCACGTTGATGTTCTGCCTCTGAGCTCTATTTGTTATTTGGAAATGTCATCTGCATTTCATCAATTTTTGTTATTACATTCTTTGAATTTGGTAATTGCCAATTTGAGTTTAGAAGTACTGTTTAGAATGAAAACGTATTGGTATACAAAATATTATTTAGTAAAATTTCATCAAGAACAATACCCCCCCAAAAACAAACACTAATGAATGCATTGTGCGTGTTCTATGTTCGCCTTTAGTCCCTTTTTCGACCGCTAGGGTCGCGGCGCGACGGCGCCGTGGGGCGGTCGCAGGTGCATTGCGCAGAGCGCTCGCGAGGGACGACCCCCTCCCGCACCCCCGCGTGCTGCCGGGATAACAGAAAGGACCGTGAGGAGCCGCGCGTGAGAAGGTCGCATGGCGCTGCACTTGCGTGACGTAACGCCGTGCGTCACGAAGCGAGAAGGACAACTTCCTCGTAATTCGATTAGATCCCGTCTTGGCAAACGTTATTTGGTACAATCAGATGCGTGGCCAAGACTGCAAAGAAGGAATCAGCTCAACAAGGAACGTATACATACGACTTGCTTTGCAACGACACTACGAATGGCGGGATGACGTGTTCAGAATGTTGGGTTACGTTGGTTGTGCTGGATACACATGTGCCATCGTGTGTTGTTAGGACAGGAATAGATTTTGTGAACATTGAGGAATATAACTTTGAAGACGGTTCATAGTTATACAATCTTGGTCTTTCGTATGTGAACGAAATCTAGAGGTCATCGTGTGACAGGTTTCTCCTCACTCTTTGTACTGAAAAAAAACTATGAAAAGTCAAGATATCACTACAATGTTTTTCACATTCAGATGACATCATGGGGCGAGGTGATGACTAATGAGTTTTAATCGTAAATATAACAGCATTATACTCATTAAGAGCATTCTCAGCCTCGCTACTTTTTTTAGATCTAAAACCGCCTGTATTTAAACTGACAAGATAATTTTCTCCCAAATGCCAAGTAATTAATTTTCAGAATGTTAGAAACTAGAGTTGAACACTGTATCTTATGTATATAGAGAGAACCAACTTTAGGGAAAAAATTCTCAAACTTATTTCCTTTTTATCACAAGATTTCTCAATTTTAACCACTCAAAAACGTTTCAATATCCCTCAAACCACACCTCGCACCTCTGCAGACATCCACGCAAAAAGACCCCTACCTCGGCCGCCACACAAGGTGTAGCTTCACATCATGTCTTCGTACCTCTTGGAATACGCTCGTCACCGCCCTCGCCGTTCGTGTCACCGCCACGTCCCTTCCGCGCGTGGTCGACAGCCCCCGGGGCGCATATTTGCCACCCGCGAGCTCTGGCGCCGCCCTCGCTGCCGCACCGCGCCGCGCCGCGCCGCGTCCATCCATTCAAACGGCACGTCTCCGGTGACAACAGGAGCAGTCTGACAGCTGGGGCGCAGCCGCCGCCGCCGCCGTCGGGGGTCAAATGAGTGAGAGAGGGGTCGCGCGTCGAGTAACAACGGTGTCAGTGGAAGAGGGGGCGCGCTCTTGGCCATAGAGGATTCAACTGAAGGCGAGGAACAAGCGAAAGAGGAGAATAGCGTACACTGCGAGTGGCAAAGGAACGGGATGTGGGAAAAAAGAAATGTATGCGAAGGGGATGTAAACGAAGGAAGGGGAAGCAGAATAAGAATCAAAGAAAGAAAGACAGAATGGCGTATACAGGGAGTGGGAAAACAAATGTACGAGAGAAAAAGAAATGTGTGCAAAGGAAATGTAATCGGGATAAACGAGAAAGGTTAAAGAGAAGGAGAGAAAATAAGAAGAGGGGGATGACAAATAAATATAAGTGCAAGAGACTTGTGATAATTGACTTCAGTGTTGTGCGAGATGGGAATGGGACAGTAGATGAGATATGTCCGATAAACGCAACAAATAGGAAGCGACGGGGAATAACAAAGACGTGCGAGCGTGGAGACCGGGCTGACCTACGATTCTCTGCTCTGTGGGTCGAAGCGATGGCAGAGGACAACAGCGTTGGTCGCGTGTTGCGAGAGACAGGGGTGGGATTGAGCACATTGTGGCGAAGGAGAGGCCGGTCCGGCGCACAGAATGGACGGATTTCGCGGGGGGCGCGGCTGGAGGAAGTAGGCAGGTCGGGACATCGTATGCAGCGCGGCGGCGGCGGGCCACGAACAAACGGCGCGGGCACACAAAGGCGCCCATTCGACGTCTATTCTTCGGCCTAATGGTATTTGCGCACCGCAGACGCGACTCATCAGCGACGCAAGGGCTGCGGCCAGCGCGGGTCGCAAGGACGGGCCCCGCCCTCGTCTGCTCTCCGCCCCTCACCCGGTCCCCGCCGATTTCCGCCGGACCTCGGCCTACTCCAACGGAACCTGCCTCTGCCCTCCGCCCTCGCCGATCACGCATTTCTGAGGTCGCAGCCGTCCCCGCCACTGGTCTGTTATCTCCCCTGTCATTGCTGACTCTCCCCCGCCTGTGACCTCTCTCTCTCTCTCAAACTCCCCTACTGTCACAACGCTCCCAACTACCCAACCCCCAACCAATCAATCATCCCCACTGTCCAATGACCTCAAACTCCCCACTTACCCACAACTGCCAAACCACCTACAACCGTGCCAAACCTACCTAAGCACCCAGACGTGCCCAACCGCGAACACCTGCCCAACCATCCAAACCTGCCCAACCACTTTCAACTGTCCAACCATTTCCAACTGCACAAACAACCTTTCCGAACCTCTCCCATTGCCCAACCATCTCCAATAGCCCAACAACCCCTGTAACTTGCCCGATCCTGTCAACTGCCCGACCATCTGAACTGAACAACAATAATGCAAATGCCCAAATGTTTTACCCCACTAGCTCTTTCACCGCCCCCACTTTCCCATCACAGCGTGTATCCCACCACCTTCAACTTTCCCATCGCTCTCGATTCTGCCACCACCACTATCTCTCCAACAGCTCCCACTCTCACACTACTCTATTTTCCCATTTACTCAACTCTCGTACCAACATGACTCTTTCATTGACCAGTTTCTCTCACAAACCTCGACTACCACACCGACCGAACAGGCTTCTTCAACGTTCCGACTTCACTGTCTCACCGTTCCCGACTCTAACACGTGACTCCCCCAACACCCCAATTCGACTCTCCCATCGCCCCTGCCTAGTCTTTTCTATAGCCCCGCAACTGTTCCGCGACCCTCGATTCTCATTTTGTCACCTCTACTCTCCTCGTCGCATCTCGGTCCCCGTCGGGACCTCCGCGCAATCACCAGCACCGCCCACGCCCCCGTCATCCACCGCGCAGCCAGCGCCGTGGCGCCGTCGCGTCGTCGCGTCGTCGCCGTCGCCACCGCCGGTGCTGCTCGCGCGTCCGACGTCCGACGACGCCTGCCGCGCATGACAATGGCACACACAGGGCGACGCGTCGCTCGTCGCCCCCCGGCGGCGCCCACAATGGCCTCCCCCGCCCCCCACCCCTCCTCCTGCTGACGACCGCCCGCGCGCGCTGCGGGACCCTTCACGCCCTTGGAATTTCTGGCTTGTGTGCGCGTTATTCCACGCCGCCGGGCACCACAACAGGCTCTGCAATCGAAATGTCTAAAAATGTTACGCGCTTAGTAAACAGACGGTTGTGTATATAAACAGGTAGAAAGTAATTGTTTTCAAGTAATTTTAAGTAAAAGAACAAACGTGTGTTGCACAAGAAGATAAAACCATATTTTAGCTTAGAAAGCCTGATATTTCAAGCGAAGAAGTGACCGAATGAGTGATGCAATATTTACGAAATAACAAACAGAAGACTTACATTAAGAATTTGATAATCAATGGAGAAATTGTTAACTTATAATTCTAAATAACTACGTACTAGTCTTCATCAGACGGTACGAGAAATTTACGAAATATAAAATATATAGTCGACTCTGATTCGAGTGAACATTCGCTATAATGAATCAGTCACTGCTTTTCATCCACATACATTACAAATAAACACTAGATGAATCATTTTGCCGTGTACTGCCCACATCTACACATTGTGGGCACATTAAGTGTACACATTGAAAGTAAAAATTCAACAAAAATAGTGTGCCTCAGTACCATGATTTCCAATAAAACTAAGAGTGAGCAGAAGGGGGTCTTGTGAAATAGATGTGTAGCACTTAGGGCAAATGAACGGTGCTAGGAGAATATGCAAAAATTATTTTGCCTCATATTTGGTAATTCTTTCGAGCGTGAAGACTTAATTGACATTGACCGGTAGATGGAAAAGAGGAAATATAATTCCATCTGGCTATAAATTAGTTAATGATGTGAAAGAACAGAAGAAAAGAAAACGATACGAAACGAACGAAACATAACAGAACAAAATGTGTTTGATGGCAAATATGATTAAAAATAAAAAAGCGTTATAATAAGGAAAGATCTATTATTAAAATTGTCAATATTCTAGAACATTTTGTGTGCAATGTAGATTCGATAAATCACATGAAAACCGAGTAAAAAGCATTATTAAAAATCTGTACACGGCAAAAAATAATACAAAATATTTTTTTAAAGCAAAATGAATTTATTGAAATAACGAATTGGAAACGTTTGGATAATTTACCGAACCTCTGTAGTAAGAAAATAAATCATCCAGGAGAAACTTTATTTTCGCATTATGGAATACAGTGAATCTCTCTTAAACCCATCTCACAATCTGAATCAACAATATTACTCGTTATGCTTTCATTATTACTGGAGTCGGCAACTGGCACGTAGTACATTTACAATGTTTCATAACGAATGCTACAAATATCTATCACGTGCAGAGGAATCTGAAATTATCACTTTTTTCAATGATCGTCTAGTGGGACATTTCAAATAATTAAGTTAAACCCAAGATTTTCCATCTGATTTTAGTTAACCCCGTAGGCACAAATGTCCTGCGAGATCCTAAAATCTCCTTGAAAGCGTAAAAACGTGACTTACCGAATACCTGTGCATAAAGAGTTGCCTAGCTATCACTGAGAACACGACACATGTGTAAGTCCGTTATATTCCCACGACATTTCATTGGCAAAACGTGATCTATGTCCACATGCTCCCGAAATTTATAATGTTTCTGAGGCACACAGTACAGTGTTGAGACTGCATCTATGCGCACGTGACCAGTCGTTCCGCGAAGCAAGTGACGGATCCGGGGAGGGGGGATAAATAGACATTACTCGCCCCTCCAATTTCATTTCTTGTAACTGAATTCAGTTTATTATAAACACTATTATTTGCATTACACGCCAAGGGATTATTCACATCTGGACCGAACGGATTGCTCCCTATGAATAGACTTCAATTCGTTTACCTCTGACAAAAGGTAGAATCTGACAGTTTTTGATCGAGTTTCGCAAAAGTTCTATGACCAATAAAATCGCACGTCATTGCTGCTCCCCTAAAATCCGCCTATTCTTGGTTCCAAGTACGCAATTTTCGAGAAGCGGGGGGTAATTTTGACAATATTTACGAAGGGTCAGAGGTCATAGAAGCGCTCACAGTTGTCAATTTTTATTCCGTATCTGGACAAAAATATAGTGCCTGATATTTACGTTTATATGACGGAAAATCTATGTGTATAATTCGCACACTTTTTTCATCATTCTAAATATTATTCGCGTGTGGGTCATTCATAATGAATCAATACTAGCAAATCAGAATTGAAGTCTTTCAAACGTTTACAGGAAGAACCAATGTAAATACTTTTTAGAAGTAAAAATGAATAATACAGATTGTGAAAGACTTTCAAGAATTCTTATTCTGAGTTCTCAATGAATCAATACAGTCTGGCTCTCAAAATTCTGTTTTACAACTCCTAAGGATGACTAATAATTAGTTCATAAGAAAACAGGTTAGGTTCGTCTGCACAACAACGATTCTTTCACCAATCACCAATGCATTTTAAAACCAGGACAGAACCCTCACACTCACCCTGTGATCACCAGCATAGAATTTAATTAATTTGCTTTAACTTTGGAATACTTCCGTGATCTTCTCGCAGGTTGTACCAATATTTATAACCTCCTGCGCGTCTTTTGAGAATAAACAGACTACAGGTGCTAAATACCAAGCAGTAATAATGGTATGTCTTCACTGATAATTGTAGAACTTATTTTAATAAAGCTATCATCAATTCTGGTTATATCTATTTTTATCATTAGCAAAAACATTTGGTGTCGTGTGGCTTTCATTATTTGTGCCACATCCTGGTCAAGGGATTTCAACCATTCACAATTAAATCACTCAGATATTATGTTTTTGTGAATAAAACGGGAGCTGACATCTTTACATGGCTTTCCTTCTGTCTTTCATGGACGTATAAAAGTATCAACAACCTGAGTTGCCATTGTCCAAATACAAAGGTTGCCAATTTAATGTCCCGGTTGAGAGAAGATGGTAAGACATGACGGCTGGTAAGAGATGAAAGACGTGAGTGTCAGGAGGTTATAATAAACTACACGGCATATTCAGTTACATACTCTATTTTAAGTAAAACACTTCGAGTGCCGACTTCGGTAGACGAATTGCTCAACTAAGCTTCGTTAAGTCACTGAAATTAAGTGAATCATGACACCACGGGTTTCTGGTGATCGACTAAGAACCCCGACATCTAACTCCGCCGAGTCCCCGGCCGTCGGGACAAAAGGCACTGACTGACTGCAACGTGACGAGTCAAAATCATAATGGAGGATTATTCCAGTTACGCTCAACGACGAAGAAGAGCTAAGAAACATGTTGCGAAGACGCAATGAATTTTTAAAAAAGTCGCAGCTTACTATATTAATCGGATAAACTTCGTGTGAATAGCCATTACTCAGTTAGGATATGCCTAGTATTCATCTTATTATAATCTTTGATGAGAATATAAACACATGTTTTTAGAATATCTGGTCGATTGTCCCTCTTTGCCGGGAAGCTAACGTTGTCTCCATGCCCGGGCATAGTACAATTCCCACGCTTAGTGAGTAAGAGAGACATGTGGCGAACATAAAAGTATTTCCTTCACCGCAACTATCTAACTCTGCCTGTCTTCGACACACAGCTAAAAAACTTAGACCATTTTAAAAGAAAGCTACTCTAATTTTGACTCGAGCGGTAATCGAACCCGGGACATCATCACGGGAAGCTAGTCCGCCGCCCTTCAGCCATCCTAGAGGCCGATGAGAATAAGATGCATAATAGGGATAAGCGCAGACACCGTCGTCGTTGATGCCACCTCAGAAAACGCCATCACTACCACCACCACCACCACCACCACCACCACCTTTTCCAGGAAATTCAATTCCTTTGCATTCCGACCCCCGTCCTCTCTCTCGCCTCCTCCCGCTGAACACCCCGAAACCCTGTAACGAGTCTAAGCCTAGTAGACATCGTCCTCGGGAAAGCAAGTTGGAAAATGAGACGGCAATTGTGATGGGCAGGGAAACCAAAATACATTTAAAATCGCCTCAAAAGCCTTTAAAGCAGGGGCTTCTAGCTTAATAGGGCCAGGCCGGGCCGAGCATACGTTCACGGTAAGGATTCGTTTGTGAGTCGCTGGTGGAGAGGCGCAACAATCGTGCAGAAGTAGGCAGAAGAGGCGCAACAATCGTGCAGAAGTAGGCAGAAGAGGCGCAGTGTTGTATAAACAAAAGTGACATATCTTCCACCAACTGCATTTCTAACAGCGCGGTTTGTCCACGTCACTCATACTGGTGACAGTAGCAGCTGAAGTAGATAAAGCTCGATTGAGTATGATCTAGCACCTAAACCATGTGTAGGATTTTTTCCTCGAGTCGAATCTTTGAGATTAAAAAAAATTTTTTTCAAAATTTGGGGATACATTATATGAAGCCTTTTGAACATTTTCAAAGTTATCTCAAAAACGACTCCAATTTTTATCTTTAAATTTAAAGAATAGAGTCATAAACACTTAAAAATGTGGCATAGGTCCAATTTCCTCTGAATTTTTGAAAATTTTAAAGTATGAATTTTTTAGTTGTCTTCCTACAACTACAAAATTAAAGATAGAGATTTTTCCTTCAAATAAAATTTTTCTCCACAGTAAGTTTTTTTTATTTAGGTCAATTTTTTGAAAAATTTTAATAGTTTTTGCACAATATTGCATGCAATATGTGCAATTTTAAAACATCACATAAAGATTTTCTCAAATACGGCTTCAAATATTTTCTTTAAACGTTTTGTAGAGATAGTACAAAGTGTACTCTATAAGATGACATAAGTAACATATTACTCTATTCTTTTAATTTTTCAAAAATTATAAAAATGTAACTTTTTTTACTTATCTCTCATGTCGTTATTATTTATATTAGCGGCAATTGGTTCACATTATTGTATTTATAGTGCATTTTTTTAAAGTACTGTTAGATAAAGTTTTTCGGAAATTCAACCGTTTTCTGTTTTGAAATTCGGCATTTTCAGGAACGCTCAAATACCATTTTCTCAAAAACTGCTCCAATTTTTTTTCCAAACATTTCGAACAGGTAGTGCTAATTTCATTCATTAATATGATAAAGGTGACATAAAAGTCATTTCCTTTACGTTCTATACCTCGTATCACGCGACTTACTTCTGAAACATCATACAGTTAATCCCCAGCCTCCGATTTAAATGAACGCCCTGAAGTGCTCTTGGAAGTAGAAACTCGAGTTTCCAGTACATGAGGGAAACGCCATCGTCCTACCCCTCAAGTCACTGGACACTCCGATCGTCACAATGCGGTTTCCACGTTCCGCTAGGCTGCTCTCCATCCCATCTTGATTTTCTCCACTTCAGTCATTTTCTCTCCGCATTTCTTCCCGCCCTTTATATGCATCCCGTACCTCTTCACTCTATCCACTTTACTCTCTTCTACGTTGTGCCTGGCCCAACAGCCTTCGGACCTGAGCTCTTGCAGGCTCTCTCCCTCCCTTCTCGCGTTCTCTTTGACGACCACCCCCCTCGATTCACTCCACCACTGCACTCCGAGCCTCACCTCCCCTCCCACCGCTCACTACTCAGCTGTCCATTGTTCGCGTCTGGCCCTCGTCGGCCAGTAATCACACCGTGTCCCGAAGCACCTCGTCCACGATGGCGCATCTCTGCGGCGGACTAACGAACAGCCCTTCATTACTCGCGCTTATTCCCTCATTTGTCGTGGCTGGCGTCTCAAATGAAAAATCTGACAATCAATGGAATTAATATCAGACAATCGTTTCAAAATTCAAAACAATTTATTTACCTTGCGTAAGTGAGAATTATAAATTCGCATGATATTTCGAACATAGTTTTTACACGTAAGGATCTGGAAAAGTTTGTTTCGGAAATCTAATTTTATTTTTATTTATTTACCTATGTATATACTCCTCTCCTCTCTCTCTCTCTCTCTGCTCTCTCTCTTCTCTCTCTCTCTATATATATATATATATATATATATATATATATATATATATAAGAGACCGATAGATGAACGTTGGAGAGAGTTGTGAAACCAAGGGATGCTCCAGAAAATAATGGTATTTATTTTTATTTTTTATCTTGAAGTAAACCTGTACAATTATTTATTTACCAAAACCGTCAATTTAACATTAAACTAATTTAAGATGTTTTTATCAAGGTTCCAAAAGTGAAATAAAAGTTCGTACTATACATTGATGATATTTGCATGAGAAATTTCAACAAATCAAATTGTTAGTTCTAATTAAATTTTGCGAATAATGACTCCTACGAGAGTGAGAGGGTAAATAATGATAACCAACAACATCTTCTAGCCCTTATTACAATACTGTATGAAACGTGATCCTCCAAGGGATGTAATGATACATTTTTTCAACATCAACATTCACAGACATTTGCGCATCACCATTGATATATCTATTTGAGCGTCACCGGAAATAAGTAATGTTTCATCAAACGTATCGCACGAATAATCAGATCAATCACTTTGTTACAATTCTCATTTTAATCCGGAATTACCAACTGTTTTCACAAGTAAAAATGACTGTCCGTAACCAAATTTCACGCTAAAAATGTCAGCATTCAAAGGGCGTCTGTAGAATTTAAGCAAGAAATTCAAATGTGCCAATGAAGGAAGCGGAGTGTGAGCAAAAACTCGAACTAAGGAAGAAAAACGCCGCCGGCCCCAAAGTGAACTTCGGCGCTCCGAACGTCAGAGAATTTTTAGTGTTGACATTTTTATAAGGCAAACGAAAATTCGTTCGGAAGTAAACCTGGAAGTATTGATCGCGTCGAGGGTTTGGAAGCGAACGTTAAATATTTTACTCCCGTTCAATTCTCGGCTACTGAACGACGAGCGGAGAACGTGTAGAAAATTCACTGCGTTTCTTACAAAATTACAAAGTTCAGCAAACCCTTTTCCTCCGCCCACGCCAAGTCCGCTAGACACCTAAAACTCGTAAGTTCCTCCAATTTGAAATTTTGAACTTCTAGCAGCCGGTTTTCTTTAGAGCGGAAACGGGCTTCTAAAAGCAGGATTACCCCAATGTTCCCCCTGCTAAAATATAAACATTTTCTTTTTAAAATGCATGAGGCTTAATTGAAAGCAAACAGCCTGGGGAGCAGCGTCGTTTCAACATAATTACGGGGTAAGACGCTGCGTGGGCCGGGGCGGCGTCCGCGGGCGGGGACGAGAGGACGCGGCCCGAGAAGCAGTGAGGGTAAGGCTAAGGCGGCTGGGGTGAATTGATTTCAAGACATTCTTACACCAATAAAGCACACAAACCGATGTTTCGCCCTGGTTTGCCTACCCAATGAGAAGAAACGTACCGAAGAAGCGAGCATTTTACCCTACTAGGGCTCCCTAGTTACCCTTTTAGTCCGTCACTGGAGTCTTCCCCGTTAGATCATTACTTACTTTCTTTCTTTCTTTCTTTCTTTCTTTCTTTCTTTCTTTCTTTCTTTCTTTCTTTCTTTCTTTCTCTCTTCTAATGTCTATACAGCTTTGCCTTGCCTTCTATGCGAAGCTGGTTGACAATTTCAAAGCTTCTGAGGCCATTGTTCATAAATGCTATTTGCTAAATTTAATTTTAATGACATCAAAAATTTCGAGGCTTTACTTTGCTTTCTTCGTAAATTAAAGAATTTCTACTTTTCTCCACAATGTCAGTACTCAACTAATAGTTCATTTCCATAGCCGCGAGTTTATTTTCATTACCTTTGGACATATCCTTTAGACCCAAATTTTTTCTACGAAAGTTTTTTTTTATTTCGTACAACATTCACTTCATTCCTTCCCTCTGAAATTGTTTCTGTATCGAAGAATGCATTTGGCTTATTAAATTGTAGTTGACTTATATTTTTTCTATATGAAAAATATTTCAGGCAGTTCATCAAAACTCTTTTTATCTTCAGTTCCAGTAGCCCACCAGGAGACACTTTCTGTCTTTAAGATCTCCCAGCTCTCGTCAGCTACATTTAGAATGCCTTTTCCATGACGTAGTGGCATGAACCATGATATAACAGGGTGTGTTGGGCCCTTGCCTCGGCTTTAATTCGAGTATGATAAATAAAGAATTAAACGCCATCCCATTATCGCTCGCCAGACTATTAAGTTATCTATCCAGCATCTGACTGGAGTCGATCGGAGTGAACTACGAGAACGAACGATCAAAGCAGTCGACCTCTACAAATCTTCTCCAGATAGAGATGAGCTTCCGACAGATATATATCTACAGCCGAAAACCTCAAATACAGGGTACTCAGTAGATCACATTTTTATATTTAAAATGGAGTCAATTTAATGGCCAGCGAGTGAATTACCTACAACTCTCACATTGAATGTATTTAATCAAGACAATATAAGATAAAACATTAAATCAATAACACGAAACAGATGTGTCTACGCATACTATAACAGACTAATTTATGTATGTATTATATGAAATCTACGTACATGGCATTACATACTATCCAAGATAAATAGTGCACAATAGAAATGACCAGTTAATTTCACAGTCAGGTAATGGTATTGCAGAGATGAAATATGAGATCCTGGACCAAATACATGCCCAAGAAGTACAAATGGACGTGATGATAATATAAACGGCTTTCATTGAAGATAATACAGTGATGTTCTCGACAGATGCGGCACCGTGTTGGCGGAATCAACAGAGGCCGCGGATACGGCGGCGAGGAGCCGCGCGGCAGTGGTGGTTTGGCTGAGCAAAGCGGTGTGTGGTGCTCCCTTGTTTTCATTTGCGGGCCAGCGCGGCGGCGAGGATTCTGGGCTATCCTCGCCTCGGGCGCTCCGTCCTCGCGAGCCCTCCCCTCTCCCCCACGCCCCTCCCGCAGCAGGCCGCAATTTGCGCCTCCGAACCGCGGTCTCGGAGCATTTCGCCTCGGTCAGTCGGGGTCCTCGTTTTGCTATTGTGTTGTGCTGATGACGTAGCTATATTTGCGAGCTTACCGTTCGTGGACTGCAATAGTAGCACTACTCAAAAATTACGGATTTTGAGTTAATGAACTCTGTGAAATTGTAGATTGGTCTAGATTCCTGCAGCAGTAGCATATCTTATAGAACAGTATTCCAACAACAAATGGAAGAATACAAGAACGATGTATTTCGATGTAAGGTGAAAACTTGAAACTCATTTATCTCAACACCTGACTTTTTGAGGTATGCCACTATTGCAGTTGTGCCACGAACAATATTATTTGTGTAAATCGCCTAACATATGAGTTGGTCAAGAGGATTTTTAACTGCATGTGATAATGCAATGTTTAAGTAATATTGGTGGTAAAGCATAAAACATAAAATTATAAATTATACACACAACTGACACTTCATTTTCATTTCATTGAACTGTACAATGCTACATTGTCTGTTTTCGTTTCATAATGTTATTTCTAGTGCTAATTATTGTTTTTCATCACATTATTTTACTCAGTGTTCCAGCAAACGTAATATGTAATTGATTCAATTTTTTCTCTTCTTTAACCAGTAAAAAACAATTTCCTAAACCTATTATAAGTATGCCAAAACTATAAATAAAATTACATTTTTTCGTTGCTTAATTTATGAAGAACAGTTTCATGTGGTTAATGAGAGGTGAAGCACTTAGCAACTAAATCATTTTCACAATCAACAGAACAGTATCTTTAAAACATGACACACCAATAAAATTTTAGATGTTAATTAATTTATATTTTAAAGCTAGTACAATTTTCAGTGAAGTAAATTTCAGAACCATTTATAAACGATTAGAACAGCTACCTGGTACTTGAAGTATTACGTTAGCGTTACGTGCAACCTAGTCACACTTCGCTGGTTGGCAACGCTACGGGCAGCTCGCGCAGCAACCTCGGCGCGGCTAGGCTCGCAAGACCAAAGTGCGGTAGCTAAATACAATATTGTTCTCCCGCCCAACAACTTTCCGCTCTCCGCCGGCAAAAAATCTCAAATCTCCCTGGCTGAAAACACGCGCTCCGCGAACAGTTCCGGGCAGTTCGCCAGGCAAGGACGGAGCGAGAAGTATTTTCGCACGACTTTGCGCGATACTTTGCTCTGCTCGCACAGGTTGCCCGTGGCCAGGGGGCGGGTGCGGGGGGGGGGGCGGCCTCTGAATCGAGACAACCTACGCAGCGTAGAACCCGGCGCGCTGTGACAACTCGCGCGGGGCGTTTCCAAAGTCAACTGAAAACTTGCGATGAAGTTCCTGACTTTGGACATCGATGAAACGCTGACCTATTACAAAGTGAGCAGCTACCTTTGCCAACTTCCTGTTTCCTTGATCCAGTGAACAAAAGCTGAGATGGATCCTTTCTTTGCTTCTTGACAGACGATTCGGCAACTGTTTTTAACGTTAAATAAATAATATTGTGCAGGATTACATGTTTATCTCACTTCCGATGTATCGTCTTTAAAATTGGTGAGGTAGTAATTGAACCGCTTGTTACGTTCAGAAGACCATTGAACACTGTCTTAAGGAGCGTCTTAGGAAAATAAATTACTATACTAAATGCTTGATGCATTATCGCCCTCTTATCATAAAGAAATCATCAATTATATAAATACTAATTGTCACTACGATCCAAGTGCGCCCATTCTACTATCTATTGCTTAATTATATTTCTTTATCAAATATAACTAGAAGAGTACGAAGACTTTCTTGCAATAATGACGACTAATAAATCAGTGTTTAATCAGATAAGTGTTTTGTTTATTCAAATTTGTATCTCTCAGAGCACGTCCAGAAAGAGGTTATCGCATGCAGCGATTACTGTCTAGCCTCGTATTAGACAATTACGCAATTTGTATATCGTTGCGTCACTTCACGCAATATGTTATTTGTCTGTAAATTGTATGATGGAAGATTTGGCTTATTTCTCTACGTCACGAGCATCCCGAGGATATATTATTTATACTCAGAATTTTACCAGACGTTAAAGGAGCTACGAAAATAGGATCACTTCTGTCATCCATTTACTATCTGTCACTGATAAGAGATGTATGTTTATATAATGGTATTTAGATATCAGTGTAGAATTTTATTTCTCTTGCAGTTCTTCTTATACAGACAAACTTCAGCTTTATTAAAAAACATCAGAAGGTGATCCCTGTGTGGTAGGGAGGCAAAAATGGTCCTACGAGCAAATACGAAAAAAGTGTGTGGTTTTTCCTTTAAACTATCCAGAATGGGTTCCCCATTCCTACGCAGTGGCAGACATAGGAACAATTATGTTGTGAATGTAACTTTTACACCAGACATACAGTAGACAATTGAAGTACAGTAGTCTAATACACGGGAATGGAGAGCCCTAAATTTTTGGAATAATCGTGTTCGTAAAGAGTATTTATGGACATAACGTTTTTCTGTCAATTGTACTACACCTCCATTCTTAAGCCATCGCCCACATGTTCGTCCGCGTAAATCATGCTCACTGCGCGTACTGATCGTAAAATATGAAAATAAATAATGAATTTTTAATATAACTCTGAAATAAATAGTAGTCCAAACAAGCAAAGTGTAGGAGTGTGACTGTTCCGAATAAGGCCAGAAAAAGATGACTTGTTATTTAACCCGATGGTATGCGTGCTTTATACAAGAGTATCCTACTAAAAAGGACAAGGTGAAATGGAAATTGGGACTAAAGACACACATTGACGAAAAACAGCAGATCCCGTTAAATGGCGATTTTTACACCAGTGCATTCCTTTTCATGGATTAAAAGTGTTTTCCAGCCAGACATCGCCAAGCCACCTCTTTGGAGCCCCTGCGTTTGGGAAAAGCGTCCTGCCGCGTTGTCAAACGCTCCGCTCCGCGGCGCGGCGACGGGGGGCGGCGAGTGTCTCCCAACAGGTGTTCCATATCAAAATTTAAAAACTTCGTCCCAGGTACGAGCGCGTTCCGGACCGCGAGCGGCGGCGGCGCCGCGGGACATAAAGGCAAGTGGCCCTCTCGAGGAGCGACAGGAACGCTACGACCGCGGCAGGGGGCCACGGAGGTGGAGGAGAGAGAGGGAGAGAGGGACGGGCTTGCTACAGGAGAAGATGGAGATGATGAGCAGCTGGTGGGGTGGAGCCAGGAGACAACGTGGTGGAAAATGAGGAATAGGAGGAGAAAGAGAGAGAGAGAGAGAGAGAGAGAGAGAAGGGGAGAGGGAGAGGGATGGACTTGCTAGAGAAGGTGGAGATAATGGGCAGCTGGTGGAGACGGCGGCGGGGACCATAGTGGAGGAGGAGGAGACGGGGGACATGTTTGATAGAGTAGG
>BOPP01000022.1:7499493-7517738 GCA_017312745.1 Gryllus bimaculatus
AAAAAGAGAAGAGTGAGACGTTGGCAAGGATAAAAAAGATGGAGGAAGATAAATTGGCAACGTAGAAGGATGAGGAAGGCGACGGTAGCAGACTGATGAAAATGGGGAAAGAGGAAAAGGAGGTGGAAAAAGTGGAGAAGAAAGAGGAGGCGGAGACGGGGTGGGGATGGGTGGGATGGTAGAAGAGGCGGAGAACGCGAAGGTTGAATAGAACGCGCAGGCGGCCACGGCTGCTGAGAAAGGAGGTCCTTGAGAGAAGTACAGCCGCGTGGGTACCATTGGAGAGGGCTCTTACTCAGTTCGTGCCTTTTGTTTGAAATTAGTGCCCGGTTGGAATAAAAACGTTAGTAAATTCGTAGGTTCTTTCTAGGTACAAAAGGAAAATTTTTAGATGAGATTAATTTGCTCAGTCTTTGATTTATTCATTCGTCTACTGAGATTCGCGAGAATTTAACAATGCACTCATTTAGTTAATCGTTTGTGAGTAGTCAATAAATCAACAGCTCCTTATAGCTCGATGGAAATTAGACATTCGCGAAAAAAGGTATTAAATGTGTATAGAAAAATAACGGTGCCAAGAGAAGAGATCACAACACAAACTGCGTTAAAATCAAGAAGAAAATGTGGCATGTAGACACAATTCCGAGTGAGTGGTAATGCAGTAAAAGATCTCAATTTTAGAAAATCCCCTATGACATAAAACTCCCACATGGGGAAAACAACATTTGGAAAACACATAAATATCCCACATGTGGAAAACTTCATCCTCTCATTTGGACAGCAGACCTTTTTAATTAAGATCATATCATAAGGACATCTGGTATAGGACACACTTCTCAAGTGCTACTCCACAGTTTTTGCAATACTCAAAATTGTTTGCATACACACTTAAATTTTTAAAAGACTATAAGAATTGTGTCTTAATTTTTATTTTAATGTCTCTGAACACCCAATATTCCTTCCTATTTCTTCATCATACTGCAGGTCTGTCATCTTTTACCTCATACACACACGCATATGCATGTGTTCTATATTCATACCTAGTAATTGAAATTGATAATAGTATTATAATATTTATATACATAAAATATATGGTATAGGGAATGTATATTAATAAACATTTCTCCCCTGTGCATGCAAAACCACCAGGATGGTGCATCAATTCCTCTCAGCTGAAGGGCGGTGCCTTCGAAGCACGAGGGAACAGCTCGCCCGGAATGGAGCCGAGGGCAGAGCGCGGCTGAGAGTGGCGGACGGTCTCCGGGCGAGGCCGCGCTGCCGCTGCCGTGTGCGGCGAGTGGCGCGGCAAGAGGCGCGCGGCACGTGGCACGTGGCGCACGTGCGCCGGCCACTTTACGGGGTGCTTGGGCGCCGGGGCTCTCACGGCGCGCGAGCAGAGGCGGCGCGCACTCGCGAGCAGGGAGCCGAGGGGCTCTCGCCGGACGGAGCGTTTGCGCCGACGCGTTTCATTAGGCGCGCGCGAATACGCAGGTGCAAAGAATCTGAGAGTGTGTTTTTTTAACTTCTTCACCTTTGCTTAGTAAGAAGAGAAGGTATTGTAATTGTGTGGCGGAAACCGGCGAATTGTCGACAGAAAAACTCAAATTGCCGGGCTCCGGTAACGAAAAAGTGGATACATTTTGCTTCTGTAGGTAGTATATTATTTCCTCTAACATTTTATGCAGTCAGAATTCTCGTTTTGTGGGCCCTTGATACTGAGAAATCAATTAATGTCAAAACATCTGTACGTCCGTCCGTCCGTCCGTCCGTCCGTCCGTCTGTCCGTCTGTCCGTCTGTCCGTCTGTCCGTCTGTCCGTCTGTCCGTCTGTCTGTCTGCCTGTCTGCCTGTCTGCCTGTCTGCCTGTCTGCCTGTCTATCTGTCTGTCTGTCTGGCTGGCTGGCTGGCTGTCTGGCTGGCTGGCTGGCTGTCCGTCCGTGTGTCAAAGCTAGCGCCTAAACCGTTCGATTTTGTGCAAAATTGATACTCTCCAGTTGATTTAAATGAGCTTAAGACCTTCTAAGTTTGAAACGTATATTTTGATTTTGGGGAATATTTTACTTGAAGCCTTAACAACAATTTCAAAATTTTCTCATAAATGGCTCCAATTTTTTTTATTAAACTACAATCAAATGTACTCGGATAACAAACGCTTAAGACAATGGGGAAAGTCTCCATTTCCTTCAAATCTCTGTTGTTTTTATTTTTGAAAAGTTTTTTCGGAGTCTTCCTATATTTACAATATTGAAGATAGAGACTTATTCCTTAATGAAATCTTGACAGAAGTCTTGAAATAAGGTCCTGTAGAAGTTTCCGATAACATATGTAATTTTGCGTAATTTTGTGTGAAATTAGGCAATTTTACATTTTTTAAAACAATTTTTAAAAGCGGTTCCAAATTTTGCCCTTCAAATGTATGAAAAGACAGTTGTTAGTTTGGTGGATGTCGCTAGTCTCATTTCCGGCGAACTCTCTGTAGTTTTGAAATTAATGAATGTTAACACTTCAAGTTTACAAAGTTGAAGATGGAGATTTTTGCCCTAACAAAATACGTTCTAAAAAATTAGCTCTTGGTACAATTTTTTTTAAAACCCAGTTTTTTTCATCAAATTTCTGCCTGAAATTAATGCAATTTTAAAACAAACACATTTTTACTAACAACGTTCCAAATTTGTTTTCTTTCGCTTTTCCCACTGATAAAACAAGTGCCGCTTAATGAATGGCGCAGGTAACACATTCGTTGAATGACCAGAATATTCGAATATTTCGAATTTAGAAACAATGCGAGAAATAGCTTCTGCTACAGTATCACTATTTGTTTTAACTATCAGAGCACTCCAAAAGCACTAACCGTTGATTATACGAGCATTTTTCCCCAGAAAAAGTAGCAAGACAATTATCCCTCTGACTTTACACAGCAGATTTAGAATAAGTTTCAGACCGACATGATTGTACATTGGCCAGGAGCTTACAATGCTTTAGCGATCACCGATAAATCGACAACAAATATTCCGTAATATTAAAACTCGCTTGTATGTTTTGTATATAATGTACGATATGTCAGTTGACAAAATAAAATTCAGAACATAAGAAATAAAACCTTTGAAGTTGCATGCCCACTTTGGAGGAAATGGGCGTACATAGGTTAATTATGCGCGCGCGAAGACGCTGGTGAATGGCGTTTGCTTTTTTCAATGGCCTTTCTGCTCTGTTTCACTGTGATATGAGACTTTCGGGTGTTTATATTGATATTTGAAGTAATGGTTGAAGTCGATGTTATTATTTTTTTTGAAGGAGAGGGAGTAGCTCTCTTTTTATTTAAAAAGAACTCAAGAATAAATACAAAATGACAACTATGATTCACTCGTACTTACTACCTACTTGGAATGAGCAGTTTACGTTTTGAAAACAATGGTAAGACACACAGACGTGTTTTTTTTACGAAATGTGAACTTAAAGATACATTATTTATTCCATTGAATCTGATAGACCACGGTAAGTGTTTGATCTGTGTGGTTGCGTTGAAGTCCACAATTAAATGATATTAAAAAGTGTTTTCATTATTTTGATGTTTTTACTTTTTAAGTATTATGTTAATGGTAGAACTGGTTTGCATTAAAGGCCATACGTCAGTAAATTCATGTAACTTGAAATCAACGCAACAGTCAAAGAATCATGTTCTTCTCATCAACAGATGAGATTATTAACTGTGCATGTTATAACGAAACATGCAAGAACGTTCAGGAGCATACAAAATTTATTGATGGCGAAATCGAAGTCAAACAGACTCGAAGTCAAACAAGATAAGAGAATATGAATTCGAAATAAGGAAGTTTAAACTACATTGTATGAGGACTGCTCGATCCCTCTAAGACAATAACGTATTATACATATTTTAATTCTACATAATTGTAATTTTAGGGGGAGTGTTCTGGTTTCATTTCACATGCTTTATTTTCAATTTATATTTAACATGATTTATATGTATTAAAAGAATCTTCGGAATCGTGCTCCCATAAGACCTACGGGCACTCGATTTCTTTAATATTGACCGAGTTGTAGCATAGTGGTGCAGAGAAGCATACAGTGTTAGAGGCGTCTGCGATTGATATTTACACTTGCGTTCACTATTTAGTTCACACAATTCTCGATTCTATTTCATTTTTATTTTCATGCTTCATGTTCTTTTTTTCTGCTTTACTATTAAGTACCTAATTGATTTTTGGGTATTTTGTTTATACAACTGTGCACTTCTTGTGATAGGAACAGAGATAGAAACAACTGAACATCTTTGAGTATTTATAGTTTAAATGACTTGGAAGTTATTTTTTAAGAACAATAAGTTTAAGCAAGCAAAGTAATTCCCACTACTTTCACTTTGTTTGAAAATTAAGACATTGCAAAAATGTGTGAATGTTTAAGACCCTTTATTCATGACTGTTTAAACATGCATGATCGTTTTTTCACAATATCTCAAAAATTTGAATCGACTATCAAACGATCTCTGCCGTGTTACAAAGCAAAATGCCTTCGTATAAATATTTCAAAATTACCTGCATACCTTGCTGTCACTATTTTTTGGAGTAAATCAATATTTTTGTCAATAAATATTAGGATTATGAATAGTAAAATACATTGCATTAAATTAGGTACGCCGCACACACCTTTTCTAAAAGACATCGCTCATCACATTTCTGAAACAAACTCCCACAAATGACATCAACCAACACACAACAATAAGGGGTGCAAGGGCGCGCCGCGCGTCGCCATCTTGTGTCCTTACCGAGAAAGGCTTCCTCGAAATGAACCTTTTTATTCCGCTTCACAATCTTCTTTAAAGTCAAATATCTTGCACGCATTCAAAGTTTAGTGCCACATTTCCGCGGCCGTACCATAAACTATGACAATGCCTCGTGGTTTATGCTCCGTATAAAAACGACACGCGCGATCTAGTGGCGTACGGAGAAACAGCGCACAAAAGAGAGGGAAGATGTTATATTCCGAGGCTGGAAGCGAGTGAAATTCCGGGCAATCGCATTGAATAAAAGAAAAAGTCGTGCTCGCAAAACAGTACGTGAGAAGTGACCGTAAAGAAATGCTAACGCGCTACTTAATTTAGCAGTATCTCATTTCAGTTTCAATTTGGAGGTTGGATAGACGCCACTGCTACCTTGTGAGTTACAACACCACTATACCAAAATGTAATAATCTTAGTTTTGAAGAAACAATTTATACAATGACGAAAAGAAAAAGACGAGAAACCTCGGTATATCAAATTTTTAAAGATAAATGAACATTTTTACTGTAGGAAACTACTGTAAATTGATCTTACGACACCACAATATATTTTTCCTGACTAGTCGTAAAAAATAGGTATATCAGTCAATATAAAAGCCCATAGGAGATTTAGAACCCCATTTTCTTTAAGATTTTGATATTTTGCAGAAGTTTCTAATTTCATTTTTCCAAAATCAGGCACCAAATATTACATTTTAATAAAACGTTTTTGAAGGGAAGCCACTATAGGAAAATTGTTCGATAGATTAATACGAGTGATCTCCGAAAAAGTAAAACGCATGTATTAACATGCATTGCTGGATTTTGCCTGGCAGCTCCGATATACCTTGATTCGGGTGGCAATTATGTTGCCAGCCTCCAATTATGTTTCATGCCGAGGCGTCTAATTTGCAAGCTGCACACGGACGGAGCAAGACGCTATCTCGCGCTCGAAACACGCAGGACGTTACACAATTGCCATCCCCTGCCACTGCCACCTCAGCCCCCAGCCCTACTAATTGAGAGTACTAGCGCCGTACCCAGGCCACACATGGCGTCTCCGGCATCGCATCCTATATGATTCCTCTGCCACCACACCTCCCCAAACCCCTCGACTCGAACCTTCCCCCGCAACCCGTAATTGCTATTTCTCTCATTATTTCCTCTTCCACTTTTGCCCAAGCTTCTCGCCGAACAAAACAAACGGACCACGGAGTGGGTGCGATCATTCCTTCCTCTTCCATGTCCTATCCTCATCCCTTATATTTACACTAACATGCTTTATACTACCACATTTATACATTTAGGAAGATCAGTTAACAGCTTAGAGTGTGAACTGGCTGGTGCGGTGTCTCGAGATACCTGGTTGGGGAAAACCTTTCTATCTGACGTGTAGGTCGGAGTAGGATTTCGCTAGAGGAAGAAGGTACCGTCCATGATACAAAAATCACATTTACTGGACTAAATACATTAGCCGTTGACGCTTCCGGAATCACCATTCAATAAAACACTCAAACGAAGCGTCGCCCTCCTGTACAGAGTCAACCCTATTTTCTCAAATCTCTCAACTTCCTTCATGCACTCCGACATTCCGTGACGCTTTCATCTCTTTTTAGCCTCTTTCACGATCTCCCCATTAGTTTAAATATACTTCCACGTCGCTTGCCATAGGGCCATGACCTGTTGCTAACGTTTCCAACATCACCACTTCTTCCTCCAACGACCCCCTCTGTCCGGAAGGTCCTAGGTTCGAGTTTCGACCGTGGCAGGATTATCGACACTAGCTTGACAGCTAGGTCAAATTCAGTCGCAGTCTGGAGGAGAATTCTAGCCGTCGGCTGCTCTGTTCCGTAGTTTTTCGTGTTTTTTTTTCGATCAACATCTGGCGAATGCCGGAGCAGTACCTTAATAACGCAATCCCGCAAGTTGACGGTAGGTCGGCTTTGGATCTCGCCATACAACAGGGGAGGAGCACCGCCACATTCCGATCAAAACACGCAGTATCTTTACGGGACTAATGAAGTTAGTAATTGACATACCCAGAATCACTAACAATCAATCAATGCAACGACCCCTTGGCCAGGATCAGTTGACCGAACGTTACGAAATCAATTCCATTTTTTTGTACAGCAAGAAATTTACCAGTATTCTTTTTCCATGTCTACCAAATATATGGCCAAATGCCCTTAAGAAATAAATCACATTCAACATTACTATCGTACCTCACATTAGCCTCGTTTCATCAGCCACATTTGCCACTATAATTCACGTCCATTTGGCGGGGTCATCATCGCAGACGTTTCAGTGGGTCCCTCTGTCACCACAGCAATTGCAGGCTCCACCTCCCTTGTCATAGTAACCTTGGCGTCCAACGTCACTTCCAATCGCATTCGCCCTTCGCTTCCATTTCCCTCCGTCACCACGGCCTCCACTTCCTGTCGCCGCTCCCAATCACCGCTGCACGTCCCCCGCCCCGCCCCATCCGCGCGCTGTAGATTAGCAGCTTAAGCCATTGATGCCAGCCGCCGGCCCTCGCAAGACCAACGGGCCAGAAATCTCATTAGATCGATAAATTCCTCTAATGGTCTTCGACAGGCTGTATCAAAGGCAGGCTATGTCGAGCTCAACCGAACTACACGAACAAACGCATTGCAGCTGGACGATGTTGAGATGCGGCTTTTTCGGTTTGCGCTGCTGCGAAATTCCACTCTGGTTGCGTTCTGCATGACATGGGATGCGGTATGTGCAACGCGAGGTCGAGTATCGATCGATCCCGCCAGAGTGCGTTGTGTGGGTAATCTGTTTGACCGATCCTTTGTGAATGGAAAGTTCGTAGAACACAAATGGTATTAAATAGAAAACTGTCTAAAAAAAATAATATACATTATTAAGAAAAAGAACAAAATACCCGAAATAAGTAAAATGAATAAATTAGAAAAACAGTTAACAGGGAAACAATAGCTTAGAAAGACAAACTCGTCCATTACTACATACCATAAAAAATGAAACATCAAGATTTACAATATAACACCTGGTACCAAGATCAAATACTGCTTTACATCACATTACTTTCAAGCATTTTTTAAAAACACAATATACCTTAATTAGCCACAGAAAATAGCATGTGAAATATCCCCTTTATCTGAAGAAGAATGGTAAAATACTCTTCCCTTGACGAAAATGTTCGTTCTCAAGAAAATTAGTTTCTTTTCTAATATTTTTCTTTCAATTTTAAACAAGGTTTACCTTTTCACAATATTTCCAAATTGCTAAATTCCATATAGCTTAAATCGAAAAATAAGAAATCATGAAAAAAATTAGGGTGATTCATGAGAAAATAATATATGTTTCTCAACATTTAAAGTCACTAAATCTCGACCACCTCGTCATATTTCCAAATAGTGAGTTCGCGTTACATAAAATTAACATTTTAAAGACATTTTTGTCTGTTGATGTGGCAACTTAAGTATCTAAAGCTGGTCTAAAGCCTGTTCAGCTTTAAGTACCTTGAGCCTTGACTGCTTGAAAACCTGGTGCTCTGATTCTATAACAAAAACTTGTGTTGAATGTGATTCAAATGGAAAAATATTTTAAAATGATAAAAGAATCTGAGAAAGCTTTTGATTAAAAACTATGAATTTCCTATTCGATTAGTGTATTGGATGTTGAAACACAGTGAGAATGGACATAATGTAACGCCAGTCACGTGGTTTGGTGTAGTGTTTAGCAAGAGATGACTACTTTTTAAAAACGTTGTAATATTACAAAGATGTTACAAATAATACGAGAAATTCTGTTCTTTGTTGGATCACAATTAGTTCGTACGTATTCCCAGGTTCACAATGATTACGACAACCTCTTAACGTAAACACATGTGTCGAAAATCTAACTTGATATAAAAGACTGGGAGGATACTGTTTCATAATATAGAGAAAGTTTCAGTTGCCAGGAAGCATTTTCATCAAAATGACTCCGCCAGTGCTGTAAATTATCGTACACGAAATAAAAGAGTTCTTTCGCACAACTATCGATTCTATATCTTTTCTAATCATTCTTCACATATAATTAGACCCCTTCTGCACCACCAACTGAGACTAACGTTCTTCGACGCGTCTTGTTGTCCTGGTGGGGAACTGATATTTTTTTGTTTGCGAATCCATGCAGAAGATTCGGATAAATACAAATATCGTATCTCAAAAAACTGATTTTGTTACATTTTTAGGACACTAAATCGCGTTTTATATGCCTTACGGCACTTACAAAAGGCATTAATAGGAATTCCATTCAGTAAAATTTCATTTCTTTCGATGAAACAAATCGAATTGCACAAATCCTTATCCGATAACCTCTATGATAGTCTAGAAGAATTCTACGGAAAAAACGGTTTTGATGGTTGTAATAGACCTAGGGGTATATTTGCGGAACTTAGTGAATTACTATACTCTTTTTGCTATACGTCATTATTTACGACTGTATGCATTTGATAACAAAATAGAGAAGTGGCGAAAATGGAGAAACCAGTCAACTGTAACATGTTTAAATGGTCTTGTTATTGTGAACTTGAAAAGCACAAATAAAACTTTTTTAACATGAAAATGCTCGGCAGTTGCGCCGAGTTAATCTAGTGTACAATACTTTTACCACGTAAGAACTCGACAGATGGCATCTCTACTATACAAGACTGCCATCTGTTGAATGTCGGAGGATTGGGCTGTGAACGTTCATCCAGCAGAGCACACAATGGGAGGGCTATTCTCGTGATGTTATTTCAGGAAAAGGAGAAAGAGCAAACCTCCGGATAGGACAGGAACATCTCTATTCTGCGGCGCCGCCTATGGTCTATAAGGAGGCGTGAAGAAGGGAGAGTAATGAGATATTGGCAAGATGGCGTATCTTGGCGGAAGCGGAGAAAATGATTGATATATTAGCGAATTCGGGCACATCAACTGCTATGGTCATCATAAGTGTAGAGCATGTTTTATGACGCTGGATGATGAGTTTCGACGCCGACCTTCGTCAGCTCGCATGTATTTTCCCCAAACAGGTATCTACCACCAGCGGGACACCGCCCCAACCGGGATATGCTTTAAGCTCCTCACACGTGTGGTAGTGAAATGCATCTAAGTGTAAGTGCGAAGTGAGGATAGGACAAGGAAGTGGAATCATAGATCAGCGGTCCGTGGCCCGTTTGTTAGGGAACTGTTCCTGCATTCACCGGGTGTTGATCGGAAAACCGCTAGAAATTATCAGCTATCGATCAGAGCAGTCAGTCGCAAGAATTCTCCAGGAGACAGCGACTGAACTCGCCCTAGCTATGCAGCTACTGCCGAAGATCTTGGCACAGTCGGGAGTTGCACCTCTAAGACCTCTCGGCCTGAGACATAAGTTGATTCCCTGAGCCTCCTTTGCAGGGGAATGAGAAGTTTGGAGTTTATAGCGTTGCATACGAATCTTAAAGAGTTTTGCATATAGAAGCGTAAAACGTCCACGGTAACAAGGTTAGCCAACTTATGAACCACGTGACCAATGGCGGCAGATGTGAAAATATAGTTTATGAACAAAGTTTTGTTTTAAGTAGAAGTAGTTTTGAATTGTGGTGGCAGGGCAGTGTACGCGTTAAATTTCATCTTCTTCATTCCCATTTAATCGCCAAGAACGACTTATCGAATAATATTCTTAGCCTGTGAAATTATTTTATTACAAAATTGTTACATTATTAAATAAGTTTAATTTCGAATTTAGAAGTATTTGCATTTTGGGTTGATTTCCCGACTTTACTCCACTAGCTACCAGTGTCATCTATGCCTGAAACTAGTTTAATTCCCACGCAAGGGGGTAACAGAACGATGTGGCGACTTATTACTTATATAGTGTATTAAGTAATTCAGATCAATGTCACTAACATGATGTTACATCATGGGAATATAGAGTTAACACTACACTCACCACAGTTGGAAATAATTATAGTATAATGACATGACTGGTTTAGTTTACTACACAAGTTACTGATGACACACGTAAAATCTGGAATAGCGTTTTCCGCTACTACGTCAGCGTAACGGTGAGGAGTTCGCGCAATCGCAGAAGCTCAAAAGTGGGCAAATAACGTAAATAATGGCAAGGTGTTTCACATTGTGCAAAACTAATGTATATATCTACTCTAATGTATATATGTGAAATTCATTCTGACGAATCTCTTTGAATCGCTTAGTCCACGATCGGAAGTAATTGGAAGACTATTATGTATGAGGTATTTATCTTACACTATCTCTTTTTTATTAGGCTTATCTTATCTCTTTTTTGAATTTTTTTTAGATACGCAACCATCCGTTACTCAGTTTTCATCTTATTTCAAAAAATGAGGTAATATGAAATATCTATTAAATTTTCTCTGTTGTCGTTGGTCTCCTTGGGAAAATGTGTTCCGAGAAAATAATTTTTATATTATTGAATAACATAAAGAAATATAAACATCATTGAAAAGTTTACATTTCGTTTTTACCGTAATATGTATTATATCTAAATTTGTACATTGCTAAAAATAAATTTCTTACAATTGAAACATTAGCACTAGTTTGTAAGAAATAAATATTAATATTATTAGTCGTGTTACACAATTGGCCATTCTTCTACATGTAGGGTTTTGTTAGAACTGCATTCACGGAATGCAGAGAAGCCTTGAATTGTGGAACTTAGCATCAGAAGGATCCTCGCAGTTCTAGCAGCGCTTCTAAGAGATACGGCGCAGACAGAAGCTTGGCAGTAAGGACTCATCTGGAGTTCGAGGGCTCCCCCGTGCAGCATTTCTACTAAGCACCCTCCCTGCTGGAAATGCGGGCGGCCCGAGGCACAGCGACGGGCGGCGCGGAGCGAAGGCGGTGCGAGGCGGTGCGAGGGTGGGTTGGGAAAGGTAGGACGCGACGAGGGTGGTCGGAGCAAGGTTGGCCGGGAAGAGGTGCGGGAAGCAAGGTGGTGCTGGATAAGGTTCGGCGAGGCGTGGATGGGCAGGTCGAGGTGGGACGAGGTTGGGTGGAACGATGTGGGGCGGTGCTGAACGAGGAGAAAGTGGGGCGGGACGTGGGAGGAGTGGGGAGAGGGTGATATGGGTTGGGAAGGGACGAGGAGGCAAGACGATGTGTGGGTGGAGATGAGCGAGGGTGGTGGGAGCGACGGCGGAGTGGAGTGAGAGGGTGGCATGGTGGGGGGTAAAGGGGAATAGGACAGGGGGAGACCCAAGAGTGGGAAACGCAAGCGCTTTATCACGTCGGTGCTGACACCACCGCCAGAGCGAGGACCAAGATGTTGGAGCACACTAGAGTGAATCACGATTCTCACTGAATTCAGATGATTTAACGTTAAATCTGCATATTGTTCACCAAATAACCATTGACAGTGACGCCAGCTTATTACCTTTTTTCTACTCCAGAGCAGCCTTCCACACATAACTTATCTTCGGCGTGCACGTGCTATGTGTAGAAATTTAAGATATTATGTCCCAAATGTCCTAACCATTTTGAACCATTTTTGTGGTTTGGATGTTTTCGGTATAAATTCTTTTAGCTCTTGAAGCTAAAAGAGCTTCCAAGGCGATGGCGACTCAGGGAGAGGTTCGACGGCTGAAGTACTACTCATGGAAGTGAGTGACGTTGAGAGACGATGAACACTGACGCTGCACTAGACACTCTATTCATTCTCTGTAGAGTGGTTATCTCGCTACGTGATAGGTGCCACGCTCGGGGGAGTTTCCTGGTTGGGGAAAATCCCCGTACGTCGACGTAGATTGGCGCCGGACTTCACCATCCAGCGGTGGGTGGAGTCGTCGGGGCAAATGCGCGATGTCTTTCTTATTATTTCGGTTCTCCCTGGAATCTCGGAGAATAAGATCTCTAATTTGTCTGTTTAACGAGTTCTAAGAACCAAATCTGAAGAATTGTGAAGTCCACGGGTTGAAATGCCATCATAAATATTCTCCTGTAAAGTAGGTTCATACGTGTTCGTCAGCCATAATGCGCACTGTCTATTTTGCAATACTGGAATATTTCTTTGTGTGTATTTTATAAGGATAGAAATGACAATTACTATGACTGTTCACATACGTTTAAATTTTAGTTTTTTGCTACTTAATTTTTTATTTGTTATAACCGCTCAATAATTTGAAAAAGAATTTTAAGGGAACAGCAATCCATCCGACATTCTAATGTATTTTTTCGAACTTCGTGTACCTCAGCGGGATGTTTGTGTTCTGTTTCCTGTTCGATAACGTATTCATATTCTCTGACAGCAATTTTAGGCGCGTTTTATTACATAAAATTTGAAAGTTGAGTATGAGTGTCAATATCACTGTGAAACGCCACATGTAATATATTTTGAAGCTTTATTATCATTTCAAATTCACCAAAGAAGTAATAATCGTATGACAAAAATAACATGACACTCGATCCTCATGGATTCTTTTCACACTGAAACGATTGTAAAAACGAGAGAAAAGAGCAAAGTAATTATTTTAATTTTTGATATGTTGATAACGTCGCTCTTTCCCAATTTCTAAATATGAAGTTCAGATGAGAATACACGGTGCGAGACAACATATGTGCAGATATCCAGTAGCAATTAATAGTGGTATTACGAGTGTACTGTATAGTAAGACTCTTGAATATCGGCTGAATTCCGCACGATGCTAAATACAGTTATACAAAAGAACAGCACTAACTATTAATTTTGACTAATAAATTATTATTCTTTAATAACAATAAATACCTGAAATAGTACTAAAGAAGAAACTTTGGAATGATATGTATTATAAAATTGCTGTAATGGAAGGCAGAAGAGAATATAAATCCCGGGCGAATTAGTACGATGAGAGAAATAAGAAACAGTGAAAAATGAAGTTTTTAGAAAGAGAGGGAAATAAAACACCTAAGAATACAAATTGAAATTCCAACTGGTTCTGTGAAGCTTTTAACAAAACAAGAACAGGAACTACTTGGCTGTCCTGGAGACGCCGCGGCTTCGCTCCTAGACGTAGTTGTCTACGTTTCTGCCACCATTCCGCAACCTTCCTCAGAGCGAAATACATTTGTGGAGAGCTACACTGACTCTGGCCGCACAAGCCTATGTTCTCAAAAAGAAGAGGAACTGACTTTCTAGGAATTGTACCGTTCACAGGTAAACGGTACAATTCATAACGGCAATACACAAAAACAATGGTACAACACAAAGGAAAATGATTGTAAATTTCGAATTCAAATGGAATGTACTGAATACGTTTTATAATTAGACAGAAAAACTTTTCATAAATAAACCACAGGAAAATACTATTAATAAAAAGTAGGTACTCAAAAACATTGTTTAGTGACTAATAATAATTTTTTTTAAATAATATCTGATAAAAATTGAAAAAATGTTATAAAAAAAGAAACTATAATTGCGGAAGTACAATAGTACAGTACTGACTTAAAAGTGAACAGATTTTCAGTCAGCACCGAAAATGCAATGGGTATAAAGTGGCTGGGGAAGGGACTGAAGAAACACGAAAATGTCCCAAAATTAAACGAGACAATTAATTTGAACCTCAAGACAGATTCACAAAAAGTTTATCATTACATAGCCCTGTTTTTAACTCGGCCTGCTTGACGCACAACGCGCGACGCTCTATCTGGTCTGGAGAAGCGCAGCGGCGCCGCTCGCAGTAAACGCAGAAGCCGGCGACACGCAGGCGCGTCTGGAGGCGTCGCCCGGCCGGAAAGAGATGGCGGCGGCGGCGGCGGCGGCGGTGTGCGTCCCGCAGACGCACGTACGGAGGCGATATTTTAACAGCAACGAACACCACATCTGTCTTGGCGGACGCTAAAAGCCAGTCCATGCTACCGCCCGCTCGCCGGCCGCGCCACACGCCGCATTCACCCTTGCCGCCGCCACCGCCGCCGCCGCTGCTCCACTTGAAGGCGGCTGGGAAGCCGGCTGGCGCGGAGAGACGCAATGCTGGGGAACGGGCGCGGCGTCGGGGAGCCCGTCGTGCCTTCGCCAGATTGTAACGGGGCGTGGGAAACGGCGGGGATTAAAATGTGATGGGGACACAGGCGTGACGGGGATGTGAAGAGTGGCACAGGGGAATGGTTTGTGGAGAGGGGGGAGTGGCGAAGATGGTGAGTGGAGACGGGGGGAGAGTGGCGAAGATGGTGCATGTTGAGAGGGGGAGTGGCGAAGAATGTGACAGGGTGCCACGGGTGGCAAAGCGTGGCGGAATGGTGGCGACGGAGCGGAAGTGGCGGGGGCGGAAGAGGGATGTGGGATGTAGGGGGCAGTGCTCTTACTCGGTCCGCTTGGAGCTCCAACCCAGGAAGGTGAGGCAGAAAGGGGAGATTGGAGCAGGAAGAGATCGGGAATGACAGCGGGAGAACGGCGGTACCACGGCGAACCGATCTATTCCCGCTCCCGATCCCCATTCCCGCCACAACTCCTCCCGCACTGCCTAATCCTCCATCGCCCGCCGTCCTGCTTCGCCCGCTGCCGTCGGGGAGAACGGTCGGCAGAGGGACGACCTCGGAACGGGGGAGGGCAGGAGGGCAGCTGACGCGCAAGCACGAGGGAAGAGAGGTGGTGGGCGTGTAACCAGGCGCGCTGGGCATCGAGGAACAGTGCGTGGGGGAAATCGTGGCGCAGCGAGGGGCAGATACGCACGAACAGCGGCGGGGAGCGCGCCTCGCAGAGAGAAAGCTGTGAAGAGAGTGGGCGGGTCGGAGAGCGCTCCCCGAGGAACGCAGCGCGCGGTGCCGAGCTGGGATGATCGCGGGGGCGAGTGCGGCGCACGGCACGTTGCGACGCGTCACGGAGAGAGCGATGAGGGAGCAAAACGCGGGGCGCCGTGGGGAGGGAGGAACCGTCCAGTCAGGTTGCGGAGGAAGGGCGACCCGAGATAAAAGAACACCGCGGAGGTGTTTGAGGAGGACAAAGCGCTATGGTTACACGTTGCTATGGTTAGAAGTTGGATCAAATCATACATGTTCTCTCGATTTTCTCAGCGAAGGGTAAAAGGAAATTTCGAAGTGGTTCGTGCTAAATAATTAGTGCCAGAAATCTTGGGGCCTGAGCTGTTTCGTTCGAAAAATAATGTGTTTAAATATTGCTACTTACAAAAATTCTGTTGAAATGAGTTATACATGATTTTTGTGTTCAAACCCATGAATTACAAAAGCAATTCATCAAGCTAATTCAAAGTATTTAAATCACTGGTAATTATCAATAATTTATGTATTTTCAGTGTAATTAGGCCTTTATTGATTTAATAATTTAATTAGTTGAGAATGACATTAATAATTACTACTAATCATTTATTTTGAGTTGAATTAGCTTGCTGAATATAACTGATGAGTTTCGTCACAAAGCCAGTACAACTCATTTTAACTGGAATATGTAAGTCGAAAATGTGAACAATTATTGCAGATTAGTCGTAATTCCAAATGTTCCGTAATGCCTATGAAGCGCAGGTGAGTCCTACAGCATGAAGTAAGAAATATTAGAAATTAACAGTAAAATACTGTGAAGCGTGTGCATGTGTAATGCGCTGAAAATTTCCATAAATTATTTGCAAACATAGATGACGCGACAAGAAGAAACGAAAAAGAACATGCAGAACAAGAGTAAAGAAGTGATCCGCGATTTAGTAAGAAAATTAAATGAAGGCATAATAAAAAAAAAGAAAGTATGCTTGGGGTCAGTGATCTACTATTTTGACAGGTTATAACACAGTTAAGCATCGCCGAAAACCGCACTGCTCTAAGCAATGTATTCCTCCGTCAGCAATATGGTATGCGATGCCTGTTACATTGCCTCGGAAGTGTCAGTTCGGGGACTGCAGTTAGACATAGCAGCCACTGAAAACTTTTAGAAGGGATTGAGTTTGTTCCAAAGTAGTCACTAAATATAATTTAATAAGAACTGATTGAAAGGATATGAAGAATCATGTAAACTGTACAAAAGAGAGTAAGAACATTAATATAATTTTTTAAGAGATAAATTTTAAATGTGAGCATGCACTTCCACGTTATGGACGTTACAATCGCCGAATTTTGGTGATCATTCACTTTCAGCTAAATTCGCAATATACCGACTCTTAATCAAAAAATAATTCGTATAAGTAATATTTCTTAAAAACAATTTTCGAAGTGTACTATCATTGAGTTTATATTCATAAATTCATGGTTAATTTAATACTAAAATTCTCTTCTTGGAAAAATTATAACAAATAAAAGCGATTAAAACAGGTCCAGCACACATTAGACGTTTGTGAAATGAATGCGAATCACTTATTCATGTTACTCACCAACCACTCATTAACCACCAAAATTACTTGGCAGACACTAGTGTCGATATAATCATGCATGTAAATGAACAGACTGTACTGCGACCCACTTTACTGTTTACTTTTGTAACTTAATAAATAATTCCTTGTATGTCCAGCTAACGATTTATCTCTCGCAAAGCAAATTCTTGTAAACACAACTTTCTTTATGTGGAGCGTAGAAATTTATAATTGTAATGAGGGTTTTATCTAGAACAGGGTCTCGAATCCGAAAAACCACGATTACAGACGGTTGCCATAAAAACGAGATACGCAGACGGTAGTCATAATGATGAACACACACCCATACGCATATACACACGCTTGCGCTCAAGAATATACAGTCGCTTCCACCATCTCTCCCACCGAGTAGCTCCCACAAAGATCACATCTGTCACCCGATCTGCCGCTCTGCGTCCTCCCACACCGGCGCCTCTCCGCCTCCGCCCCGCCACCTCACCTCGCCCATTTGCTCCCGGGGGCTTTAAAATCTCACTGCCCTTTTAAAAGCGCCCATAAATATTATTCTGCCGCGGAGGCTGCGGCGCTACGCCGCCGCCTGCCTTTCCCTTTCTACGAGCGACAGAGGAGGGGAGAGGGGAAAGAAGGACGGGGGAGAGAGTGAGAGAGAGAGAGGGCGGGGAGAGGGGGGGGCGAGTGAGAGAGCCGCACCTGCGGGCCCGCCCCCGCGCCTCCGACTCGCGAGCCGTCCGCCTTCCCTTTTGTTTCAGAAAGAAGTAATTTAATTCCAAGAGCTGCAATTTAAGGTCTCCATTTTAAGTCTGCAGTCGACAATTTTTCTTTTTTAAGGGACTGTATTTATTTTCCTTTTGTGTTTTCATCTGTATTCATTGTGCCTCCTTATATTTATTCATATATGTCTCGACGCACCCCCAACGACCCATATTTAACTGTTTTGTCCTCGCCTTCTTCTTTCTTTCGCTACGTTCTTCTCCTTCTGGTTCTTCTTTTTCTTTTCGCGCCGCTTCCGTGGAGACGTTGAGGGCCTCGGTTCTCGGGCCGAGCGGCATGCCGTGGATTCCAGCGCGGCTTCGCGTCGGATAGAGTCATTTGGAGACTCATCATTAACTCGGCCAGCGTTCGGCCGGGCTGTGAGCGAACTGCCTTAG
>BOPP01000022.1:7523787-7546739 GCA_017312745.1 Gryllus bimaculatus
GAGATGTGAAGAGGCACAGAAGCGCGGCGAGGGGGTTTGATGGTGAGTGGGATGTGGCAGAAATCGTGGCGGGGTGGCACGCAGAGCATGAGATACGGGGCGAAAAGATGCGTGGTGAGGGTCGGAGAGGGGCGTAGAGCTGGGCCAGAAGATCAACGCGTGGCGGGATGGAACGGGACGCAGGGGCAGTAGCGCAATGAGGTGAAGGGGAGTGGAAGAGGCGTCCTTGTGCACGAGGATCGGCAACCAATGCCCTCCTCGGGACTTCTTAGTAGTTGGTAGCGCAACTAGGGCAGTCGTATGCTCGCACAGCTGCCTGCTGTTAATGAGACGATGGACTGCTTACTTGGCTCCACTGTTGACTTGTGTTTTACCTTTAATCTACTACCTCCTTCTAATTATCCTTTCTGTTTTCCTTGGCTTCATATCCTTCACATGTCTCTTTTATTGATTTCCAAATTTCTCTTGATCTGTAAATACTTTATTTTTCTTCTCACAAGACCTGTTATATCTAAGGAATCATTGTGACTTTCTCTTTTTCATTGTGTCTCTTCTTGATTTTTTTAAATATATGGTAGTTAACACACATTTTCAGAACTTTTCAAATTTAACTAACAACGTTGTATTCCCCAGAAGAAAACCAATACGTTTGAGTGAATCTTCTTGGCTTCCTCCATCCTCTTTAATTAAGCCTAGTTGCGATTACTGTGTTCTAATTAACGCAAGGCGTGGGGAAAAAGACACGCGCGGTTTACAAGGCGCTTCAACCACCTGAAACAAGAGCCTCTTCCCTCCATCTTCGTCGCATCCGTTTCATTCGTCATCTGAAAATTCAGTAATACGAAACTGCTGTAAGCATGAACTTTTATTACTGTCTAGGTTTGCGTAAAAGATACCAAATTCTCAGGACATTCCGGGCATAAAATACAGAATCCGAGGGAAAGCGAAGCAGAAAGATTCTACAAGGGCGTATTTTATAAACGGGAACTCGCACATTTTCGGAGAGGACCAGCCGCCCCCACCACCCCCACCCCAGTCGTCCCATAAAACTTAACTCCCATTGCCTGCGGGCCGAACTTCCCGAAGCTCCTTCTCGGGCGGAGGTTTATCTGATGGAGATATATTCAAAGCAGATGAGATGCGATAAGGGAGTGCTGCAACGAACGAGGCCTGGCGCTCCTGCAACTGCTTTCGACGCTGCGGGGACACCACGCCTGTACGGGGACGAGAGTATACGGCGTTTCTACCTAATTGCAGTTGCTTGCGTTTACTCCAATGGCTTAATGAGTCTTCAACTTGCCGCTGGATGGATGGAATGCTCTCAATGTCCTGGAATGTTTCCAACAGTTTTTGAGATTTCGGAGCTCTGTGAGGGCAGAAAACAACTGATGGAAACTGTATTGTATGTACACAAATTTTTAAAAATATTCGAAATTGAGACCTTTTGTTCTAGTAATTTCCATATCTACTTCATTGGATAACATTGGACATTTCGTTCAAAAGTTTCTGAGATAAATCGTTTATGTACTTCACTGTAAATCGTCACTAAGACGTTGTTCGCAGAAAAACAGAATACAGAAAAACGTGACATTAACGTACCACAAAGAATACGCTTACATTCACTGTTTGTCGTACATCGCATACTTTCAGAAGAACAGACATCTGTAGATATTATCGTAAACTTGCCGGCTTAGATTTCGATATATTCGGATACTGATAGATATAACGCACGGTGTGAGATCAGAACATTCCATCCTTGAATTCACATGTCACTTCCTTAGATCTTGAACTGATACAATAAAAGTGATAGAACATGTATGAGCATTCCAATAATTAATCAAAATTTGGTCTTTGAAATTATAATTACACTATATTTGCGATTATATTTTTAATGAAATAAATTAAGACCAAAATGTATTATTAACAATTTGGAACAACTTTGTTATAACTTTAAGATTTGCAACAAGGGAAACAGATATTTATTTTTTCTTGTAAATTTCCTTTAGAAATATCATATATTCCTTAAGCTTGGTGTCATACCAGAATAAATTAACATGGACGTTGAATTTTAATTTTAACCTTAGGAGCTTTAATATTCTGAAATCCAAATCTTCCCATGAGCGAAACGATCAGACTAAGTAAATTCATGACCCCTAATGTTTCTCTCATTATCTCTTTCTTAGCATTAGACTGTCCTGAATTCATAGTTCTACCACTTGAGAGCGAGACTAACATAAAAATTCGGTTACCACGCGCGTATTTCTTACGATCAGCTTCTAGGAAACCAAACGACGCCATTATTCTATATCACTGTGGGAGAGGTTAGAATTTTAATGCAATTTTTCTACTATAGAATAATACCTTTTAGTAAAGGCATTAATTTTATTTTATGTCAAAAGGAAATGATCCATTTTTACACGACATTATTCACCGATTTCATGTATTAAATCATTTATTATACTTTCTCATCATTTTTCAAATATTTTACTCAGATCTAATAGATTTTAATATCACTTTAATGTATTTGCTTCAAATAATATTTACGAGATGCAACAAATGTTTTTCACAGTATTCTTGTCCGTTCTTCGATATCTTGGCTCAGAAATTGTAATGTAAGCATTGAGATTATGTAATCAAAGATTCCTGTAACGCTTATCGATTTAGCTGATTTCGAAATAAAGCCAGAGGATAAAGAACAGTCAAAATGAAACGTTTGTATGCTGAGTTTACTTTAACGAAAAGAACAAGCCTCAATTACATCAGAACATCAGTAACATATCCAACTTAAGTTGTTTTATCTGATATTCTTTAGGTCAAATTTTGTGCGTCATTTTCCTTTGAATTTAGGGCATTTTTAAAAACATCTTAAAGAGTATTTTATTGATCATTTCTAGCCTTCATTTTAGGTCATCAAAATCCGCCCCCTACCTGCCACTATACGCACCACACCGACTCGCTAGAATCCAGCGACGTCGACCGGTCCGACAGAACGGTCGTCTTTAAAGCGCGCCGTTCCGCGCCGCGCCGGACCGGCAGGTAAACGCCAGAACGACGCCAGACGTCGCGTCGGCGAAACGTCATGCCAGCCCTCTGGCGCGACGGTCACCGCCGCGCCGTCCGGGAATAGCCGCGCCGCGAGACGCGCGAGCGGGCAGCAGCGAGCGGGGACGTGGCGGAGACGGAGACGGCGGCGGCGACATGGAAATAGGTGGCAAAGGCTGGGCGGCGGGTGTGGCAGACGTGAACAAAGCGGTCAGGGCAGTGGATACATAGGCAATGTGGGCGTCAGAGGAGGTGAAGATAACTGAGGTGGGTGTCTGATAAAGTGACGGAGGAAGAGGAGGACGAGAGACAAAGGAAGAGACCACGAAGACGTTAGCGCCTGGTGCGGCTTCTGAAGAAGCGAAGTGAAAGAGAATGATGCTATAAGCAAGAGAGGTATGAGGAGGGTCGTCTGAAAGCGGTGGCCAAGCGTAGCGTGCTGGAGATCGCACAGCTGAAAGGCAGACCTTAGGCTAGAGGGCGTTGAAATCGGCCGCATGAGCAACGTAAATTTGTTGCGAGGCGAAAAAGAGATGGTGATTGTGGCAGACCGTGAACGGCCAGAACAGGACGGAATTGATGAGACATTGGAAAGACGGCGGACGGGGTTTCGGCTGAGAATGGAGGTGGGCGCGAAAGTGTCGATCAGCGGCAAATCAAGAAGATGGACAGTGACAGTACGGGAGGCGAGGAGATAGGAGAGCAAGAAGTGGAGGGGAGCAGCGTCCGAAGTAAGCAATGAATGTGGTTGACGGAGTTACTGGAGACATCACTATGAGACCAAAGCCTACGTGTTATGACCATTAAAGACGTTGATGAAGATTAAAGACAAAGATTAATTGAAAAACGGAAAACCTCGATTGCCAGTGTTTTAATATCAGCGCTACCTATGAACAATGGAAAATAAAATAATTTTACTGAGTTATTTTCAAAACTGTTGGCAACAAATCTAACTATATTAAAAACCTATATGTTCATAAAAATTCCGCATAAGTTACGAGAACTCCTAGGTTTCGGGTAAGTTCTGAAAACACATTGAAATAAGGAGTTCTATAGTATCCTAATGGTATGAAAACAAAATCACTGAAAAGTAATAACAAAATAAATTATAACCACACAAACACACGTAAAGTAAGCGTTTAGAAAACTTCACAGCGGGTTGAAGTTAGCCACTAATGTGCAGGTCCCTAAAACTAACCTACTGTCTAATTTCTTCCAAATTACTGGGCGGCCGGTACACGAATATGCACTGTCAGCCCTCTTAAGAACTGAACTGCTCTGCACTATACCCCTATAACAATATTGGAGGTCGCTAATGACCTTCGGTAGTTAATGGCGACCTTAAAATAGAAAAAAATGTTAACATTCGGTAGAAGCGAAGAAAACGAAAAAATAAGGATTTTCTGCCGAAATATTCGCCGTTTTCAACGCACGAATACGAAACTTTCTATTCTTACCAAAGTAACTTCGTAATGGACAAAAAAGTAAAAAAATACCGGGGTAAAATGAAGGTATTCAAGAAAATAAGTGGATAATAATCTACGCTTAAAACGGCTAAAAAGAAGTAAATTAAGGGCTAAAAAACGTACTCGAATTTCCAAAACCGATCTCCCAAACGCCGGAAAGTAATCTTGGCAATGAAGAAAGCGCTAATCGCCGCGAGCTGCAGTGCATCTCCGCAACATCCGCTTGTGCGAGAGATAACCAATAAGAACATTAACATAAAAGAACGCGGTCGCAGCGCACCGTTGTGCTAGCGCGAGAGGACTAGGACGGGAAGGCCCTATCCCGCACCATCGTGTTGCTCCAACGCGCAGATCGATGCATCCTGACAGGCTGCTCCCCGGGCGAAATCAAGAAATCAATCAAATTTAAAATATTCAAGAGGCCCGCTGTTATGTTTATCATCGTTTGGAGACTACGCTCCCCTGCTCCGTCTCTCGCTATCTTCCCCCGCGTTAAATACACATTTTCCAGTCGCGGTCTACACTGAATTACGTTAATGATTAGCGGGTAGCCCGGCGGTACGCGGGTGAGGAGCTGGGGCGGGCGCGTGTGGCGGCGTTTTCATAGGACGGGCCAACGTGTTGTTCCACGAGAACCGATTTGTGTGGCGAACGCGGTCTTTTGCACAAAGGCGCGGAGGCGTCACCTTCATTTCCCCCTGAAGGTGGAGCGATTAAAATGTTTTGTTGGTTATTGCGTCAATTGCACGGATTTCGGTGGAGGTGATTACGGGAAGTGACACATTCCTTGCAGAGACTGAAGCATCCGTATTTGGTGAATAGTTTCTTCATAAAAAGGTATTATGTACATACGAGAATTTGAAGGTGATTTACGGTAATGGTATTCTCTCCGAGTCAGCAGTATACTGGAACGGATTTTCAGTTGTTTTTAAATTCTTTCACGTTGCATGCGGAATTATTTTTTTAAAATCATTTCACATTCCGTGTTTGCAACACTACAGCTAGTATTATAGCACAATTTTGGTGTCATCAGTATTACAATAGATTACAACTGAGTTTGTGTTTTCCTAAATTTATACATTATGAATAATGTTGTCAATTATTCAAGATAGGTTGTTCAATGTTTATTCGGATAATGTATAGTCATAACTTTAAAGAAATTTATTTTTCCCTACACTCATGATTCATACATGAAATAATTTTATTCAACACGTTTAATGTTTTAGTTGTGAGTCGATGAACGACTCACTTTATAAAGCTACATGATTCAAGTAAGACGTAGTAAATCACAAGACGATGGTTCGAGTGGAAAATAAATTCTCCGGAGATAAGCAAATTTGACTTGTGAACAGACGATTGTGATCTGTTAAATCGTATCGTCGTATCAGATAGAATTCGATTCTTCAAGAGAGACAAGACATATTAACGAACACATTCTAAAGGCAAACAACATCGATGCATCATCAACATTTACCTTCCCCAGCAATCAAAATAACATATTTTATCTTGTCTTCATTGTAGGTACACTTGCCTTTTAAGTCTCGTCGTCATCCACAGCTATCTTTCTACACCGCAAAATGCATAAATAGCCAAACGTTTATTGCTCCACTAAATCAACCACGACAGTTCCAACAATTACCAAGCTTACCATACAGCTCACCATACTCGGCGGTTGACAGTAAGAGCTGGGTAGCAACTGTGGTTGGGGGTCCACGAGGGAGGGGGGAGGTAACGGCCGCAGTGAGAGCGCTCGGCCGGCGCGGCGCAGCGCCGTCGGTCGAGTCGAAGGCGCTCCGCTGGGCACGCCATCTGCTGGCCAACTTCTCGTGTTTTCTCCGCTCCATTTGACGCTGCGAGTTGTCGTTTCCATGCTTCCGCGTGATGGATGCTGGCGATGAAATACCGATAAAATTACCGAGCTTCCTGAGCGATGGTGCGGAAAACCGCGGTAAACACCAACCCGTCTCGCCCTAGGAACTGATCTGAGATTAATACAAGACGGTTTTATCCAAGGCTCAACCCGAAACCGTTTCATCGCCACCCACATCGAAACCGTCTCACCCGGTTTTCAGTTTGCTCTAAATGTGTTATTACGTTTATTAAGAGGTTTTGTTGTATGAAAACTAAATTTCATTCATGTTTTAAATATAAAAAGGAATACTACTCAGCTGTCGTTCATCTTTATGTCAAACTGAAGATCAACTACATTGTGTTGGAATAAAGTTGGACTTAGCTGTTTCTTTTTACGAGGTGCAATTGATTTATCAAAAGCAATCGATCTTTATGTAGCGAAGCGAAAATGGCTTTCTTTTCGAAGATGGAGAGTTGATATATACAATGTTTAGTGAATGTATAAAAACGTAATACTTAGCAATAGTTTTTCACAAGTATCCTTTAACACAAAAAGCAGGTGTTTATAATCATGGGATGCATTAGGTTTTTAAATGAAAGTGGTTAGAAGAATTCCCTACCACAGTCTATTGCAACATATTTGCATATTGGTACAACACTTTTTTACATGAGTTTAAGTATCATCATAGTGAATAGTGATTTGATTGACCGACAATTTACAAATTACCATCATTTCCTTTCTCTTTAAGAATACTGAAAAACACAAAACAATATTTTGCGGTTTACGCTTATCTTTACAGCTTATATGTTGTAATTTTCATAAGAACGCTTCTTACGTACCCAAAAAGTATGAAAGGTGAAATGGTCCTAAATGTATATTTTCACGAAAAACTTAGACAAATGGCTTGGGACAGATAATGGAATGTGAAAACTGAAGTGATTCGTATCAACAAAAGAGGAATAACAAATATAGGACTGTTGCTACGGATCAAAATCTGACCTTTGAAAAGATTTCCTATCAATATATAGGAAGACAATATTGATGAAATGTACTCAAATTATTGTATATTAACAATGATACATATTAAAAATATTAAATATAGACGTTGTTAGTATTAAAAATTATACTTCGTCACATCATACCCTTGTGTCAGAGCTAGAAAATTTTGGGCCCGGGGAAATGTTGAAACTTCTAGCGGTTCCCCCCACCCCCACCCCGAAAAATAAAAATGTGAAAATTGCATCAAGAAACAACGTGAGTTTTTTTATTTTAAAACAATAACAAAAAACATATAATTTAAGCTAGAAAAAGGTTTTAGAAATATATTTTAAATAATATTTTGAATTAAAAGTACTTAGTGTTCAAATAGTACAATTTCCACGGTGAACTTAAAACGCTAAAAATTTAGGTGTGTGAAGTTAGTGTTAGGAAGATAGTGTTTAATAAAATCAGTTGTTAAATGAAATAAAATGAAATAAGAAATATGAATGTCAGAACTATTTTAATGTTAGCGTCATTTCATGCATATTATTAAGTCTTACCTGGTAATTAATGACTATAACTATTTAAAAAATTAATTGAAAATTTTATGAAATATCTTGGTACCGTACCGCGACCTAAAACATTACTATGACGATTTTCGCGAGTTCTCTTTTCTTTTTCAATTTCTTTTCCATTTCCCCTCATCAGCCGTTGATATGAGGGGCCGCCGGCGATCTCCGGCACTGGTCATACCACAATTACATTACAGGTTTACATTGAGGATTGACTTTTCTTTGAACTGCGAGCGGTCCTTCGGAGAGATGAGGTGACGACATGCCATTCATGAGTCCTCGTCAGGACATCAACTGATGTCATTGCAGTTCCTCAGTCCGGGAGGTCCTAGGTTCGAGTCTCGACGGTAGCAGGATTTTCGACACTAGCTTGTCAGCGAGGTCGAATTCAGTCGGACGAGAATTCTATCGGCTGGCTTCCCTGATCAGTAGTTTTTGGTGGTTTCTCCGATCAACATCAGGTGAATGCCGAAACAGTACTCCAACAAACGGGCCACGGACCGCACGCGATCTCACCTTCTTCTTCTTCCTTGCCCTATCCTCACCTCTTTCACACACACGCTCACATGCACTACACTACCACACATGACGGGACACCCGTCAGGAGCTAAGAGCTTGTCCCGACAGGGGCAGTGTCCCGCTCTGGTGGGAAATACCTGGATGAGGAAAAACCCGCTGGCCGACGGTAAGTCGACGCCGGATGTCGCCATAAGCGAAGGAAAGATCACCGCCACCAAAAAACAAGCATTACACATACGGGACTAATGACCCTGGTAGTTGACGTGCCCGGAATCACTAAACAATCATCAGTCAATGAGTTCTCGCAATTTTTGTTAGTGTGGTGTAATACTATGAAATAAACTACGTATTTTAATTCTTGGCGAGACCCTTGACGATATCTGCGAGTCCTCTACTCTACCTTACCCGTCGGGACTCAGAAAGTTCGGTCTAACCAGAAGGGTTTATTATAACTGCGTGTGTGTAGCGTATATAAGTAGAGAGATAAGGAATTCTTGAACAATATTGTGGTTGGTGAGCAAAAATATACATAAGTCGACTAAGCTTTGAAAAGTTTTGTGGCATAAACCCTAAAATAATTTAGCACTGAAAAGTAAATCTGGAAAAAAGATACAGGTTTTACATGAGTAAAAAGAGACCTCATGTTAAACGTAATCAAATTAAAAATATACAGCTGCTCGAATTAAAAACTTCATTACATTTGCTGTTGATGTCAAAGAATTTAATGAAGTTTAGCGAACAAAAGATATTTCACATGGAGTTCAAATGCCATAAGATCAAAGGGATATGAAACAAATATATCTGTATGACTTTCTCGCCAGAAATCCAATTATACTAGAAATCTCTCACATCTGACACTGGCAGTTGGGAACATCTGAATAGCGTTAAAGGCCGCAGCTAATTTTGTGCAGAGTTCACTCGCGTAATCTTGCATTAATTCGAGAAATCCACATTACACAGAGTTTGAATTCAAAAGTTTCGACATAGTACTTTGAAAACTACAAACAAACAAAAACAAAAAAAAAAGATGTAAAAAGGAACGGATAAGTAAATGAGTGATAATTTTGAAGTCGCTTACAAAAAAAGTATGAAAAACGTTATCAGCAGAAAATTTGAATTTGGTTAATGCAGACCATGTTATCTCCATCCGGACTTTTCTCTCATTGTCAAACATTTTAAACTTCAATGCAAAACTTTTTCGGTGGAGTCACGCATATACTACTCTAAGAACTGCAGCACGTTGGGCAAACTATTACTATTAGAAATAGTTTATCTCCAATACAATTACACTAAAAATCTAATGAATTATATTGGAAATATGTCAAAATATTCTGGGAACAACGCTTTGGAAACAATAGTCCTGTAAAAATAAAAACAGTATCTTTCGTAACAACCACATTTCAAAAGGATTACTGAAAAATAATTTTAAGAAAATCACAAATGACACACGTTAATGTAAAAATCAAACAGGAAAAGAGGGTCTCATTTTATCACACAACATTAGCCAATGAAAACAGTGCAAAAGGAGCGTTGTAAGTGTCGGTCGCAGTGTAAACTTTAATAATTATTACATCAATGATAATTATTCTTTAAAACATTCGAGCAGTAAATAAACTTCAGATAGCAATGCAACAGAATTAATGAACACTCAACTTCAAGAACAATAACGCTCCAAAAAGACGTGACAGTACATTGATGCAATAAAGAGCCTGACTCCGCATACTGATCCTAGCCCTGATACTGGCCTATGAGAATGCTGATCACATATTATCGCACTGCCATAAATAATATACAATTATTTGATGCCAAAAAATAAAAATTAAGTACTTATTGTACAATTACAACACTTCCAGTATTATTAAATAATAATATTAAATAAGTAATATGGTATTTATACTGAAATTTTTATCTTTCGTAAAAACTATATTAAAATTGTGCCAATAATATCTAGATCTGAAACATAAGAGTTGTCATAATGAACTCTTAAATAATTACTTTTTAACTGACCGACACTGAAATGTATCAGTCATTCAATTAGCTAATCAATCGCTTATTTTAAGCAAATGCTCAAGTATTTCCTTATTACTTAAGAGTGATTATCTAATTAAGAATTCGGCCCAAAGTGTGTCACGTGATCGAAATTAAGTTTTAAAAAATCTAAATAACACGACTAAATGTTTTAATCAACATCTACCAGTTACTTATTCACACATTTTTACTTTACTAATTTTTCAATTTCTTTTCTTTTCCTGGAGGTTAAACCTAAGAGTTCGTGGACCACCCGCCCGATGCATCGGGGGAACATCTGAACTGACTCAGCTGCCGCAGCACAGAATGCGCAGTGCTGAGTTGCACGATCTCGAGCCCCGGCGGAGAATCCGACTTCAGACGGAACTCGGAACTCGAAACTCCGAGAGCTTTCCGCGCTAAACGACATTTAACAGAGTTCTTCGCGAGAAGCAGTCTTTTCCTAGACAGCTCGCCCCACCACGTACTTCTAGCAACTTTCTATACCTCGAAATTGAACACACTTATCACGTAAGTTTCTTAAAATTTATAGTCGGTATTATTCTTAGAAAAATACTTTTGGCGAAGAGATGGGGGTAATATTACTTCAAAAACACTCCCTGGCCGTCGCAGATATTGCTGAAAAGTTTGTGAGAAATAGGAGGGGCGTGATGGTGTGAGTTGGAAGATGCACCCTCCGTAGCGTTAAAGTGAAGCACCTAATTTGGTGGAAGTCGACCAAATATCGACTCTCCAATGCAAAACAGCTAATTCAAGGCAATGCGAGGGTCACTCGTTCCATTCTTATATAGTTGGTGATGTGAGAACAACTTCAGTTCGATCGAAAGTTATTACCGAAGTGGGATCTGTGACTGGTGTGGAATATATAAAGAGATACGCATTTCGGAAATATAAATGCGCTTTTTATGGGAATCAGGATATTAGCTGTTATTTTTCTCATTACATAATCATCTGAAGCTTTATCTACCGTTGTACAATGCTTCATTTACTGATGAAGTGCTTACCTTAACATGCACAAAAATTTCTACACATTTTATCGACATACCAAGTAAACATTATTGTTCACTTTAATATTTTACCGCAGTTGTTAAATATATAAACTTTTTCGTAAAGCAATTTTAATAAACAGCAATAAAATTATACACTTTTAAATAACGCAGATAAAAATGTAAAAATTAATATAATTTGTGAATGTTTTTCGTTTATAACATTTGCGTTTTCAAAATATGTGATTCATAAGTAACATTAAAATACGGCACGAAAATATGTAATGGGATGAAATTAAGCGAACATTTTGAAATACACAGAAAGCTTAGCGATCGCAAGAGAGTTCCTTAAATGCAGAAGCAGCGTACTCTGGAATACTCGAGAGCTTAAGGATTAAGCATAAGGAGCTGAAGTATAGCTTCCTCTATACGAAAGAAAGTAGAATCTGAAGAAAAATATCCTTGAATCACAGGATCACTATGAAGACAGAGAAGTAAAGGATGCTTTCTCAAGCAAGGAGATTTCTTTATAGAACTAGAAAGCGGTCATAGAGCAGAGCTTACGCCAGTATTCCAAGAAAAATGTGTAGGAAGAACGAAGATCAGATCGCAGAGTTAAGCCTTAAAGTTGTGCTTCGGAGATTTCAATAGATATTTCACTACCGACATTCCAGGAAACATCCCTAAGGATTTCTCTAGAAATTATAATAGGAAACAGAAGAAAATAAAATCTTAAGTGTCTTGACTTGGTATTTTTGACATTGGATCATCCTCAGGCGAATGTGGATTGCAAAGCGTGTTCACTCCGTATTAATTGATTGTATCTAGGGTTGCCATACGTCCTAAAAAGCGGGATATGTCCTGAAATCGACGTATGTCCCGCTATCCCGCCAAGGGATTAAATAGAAAACGATACATTTTCTCTGAATACACGAAAAACATAATTCCGAACTTTTCATTTCCAAAAAACTCTTCCTAAGGGAAATATTTTTCATTTTTAGTACAATGAAAAATCACGGGCTTACATTTTCGTAATCACACCATCACATTCACGAGTGACAATTGCACGGCAACCTTCTTCTCCCTCCCAGCAAACACTGAATAACCGAACCACTCCCTTAATATCCCCCACGGTAACATTCACGCACCCCTCAGATCGCGACAACGGTCCTTGAGCGGAAACACGTGACGGTCGCTCGGCGCGAGGAAATTGAATGTCGGCGGGCGCGGAAACGAGGCGCATTTGTTCGTGCGAGGCGCGCAGCGCCACCGGCGGCGCCGCGTCGGCAGACGAGGGAACGAACGGCCGGAAACAATAGACGGATGCGCGGCGGTGGCGCGGGCACCGGGCGCCTTATTTATCCGCGCGCGGGGAAAACAAACGCGCAGCGCTCGAACGAGCGGGAGCCGACCCGCTCCTCTCCCCCCCCCTCCTCTCCTCACCGCGGAGAGACGACGTAACGCGTCATTTCCGACGCGGCCGATCCGACCTGACAAATCGTCGCGCGCAAATACCCGTTTCAACAGCTGCGCATCCGACCACCCGCCTCGCTCGCTCGCGAGAGCGTGCACGGGCCGCCCGCATATCGAGTCCCGCTGTCGCGGGCCCTGTCTGAGGTGAATGATGGTGATGAATTGGTGATTAATTAGGGCCGACGACGTGAGCCGCGCCTCTCCTCCCGCACCGGACGGGATGTGACACAATATACGCATCTGGTAAGTGTTGTGAACGATTCTCGTTTTCTTCTACGTGACGATTTGTTTGAGGAGATTTTGGTGGTATTGGGTTGGAAGATAATAGAAATTGGTAACAAAGAGTAATACATGCATTCCGTTCATTTTTGTTACAAATGTTCTCCTTTTTAGAATGTAATACATCATTCTCAGCCTCCCTACGTCTCTCAATATTTTCTGATTACGTTTCTTTGGAATTCAAGCTTTCACAAGTGAATTGCAAGCACATTGTGAATTGAAAGTGGTAATTAATAAGCCGCTATCCTTTTCTATTATTTCTTCATGTACGGTCTATTTCATTTATTATTCACGCATCCATACATGAATAATACACGTACTTTTTTTCAGTCTTAACATTGCATGGCGTGCAACTGTAATTTTACACAATTGATAACAAGTAGGCATTTCTGTCAGCAGATTCAAATAACTTTGAATATTATTGCTTCATTTTTCGACACGCCCTGTTTATATTTTGTTCCGACTTGGGAAAAGCATTTTCACTTTTAAAGTGTGACTTTGGAAGATAAATTATTAACGGTAAAACTTTCAATGCGAGTGCAGTAATTATTTATGGTTGTTGTTTACAAGTTTAATACTACACTTCACTCATTCCAAATCACAAAACGTACATATGAAAAATTGAAAATTTAAACCAATTCTTAATAATTAATTAACTTTCAAAATTATTACATCTGTTTAATTAAACATTTCAATAATTCAATGTATTTTTTATCCTATATTACCCATATTAATAATTACTTTTGGAGTTGTGTTAATGGCAGACTAGTTGTGTAAAATTATGTGCTATTTTAACTTAGATTTTTAATGTGAATATCTCAATATCACCCTTAATCCGTATTTTGACATTAACCGCTGATACAGTTCTTGTACAGTACTAATATATGACATTGGCATAGCACCTGGAGGTACTACCGGATCACTGAAAACCATGATGAATAAGGCTTGAAGTCAAATGTTCGACAGGCTGAATTAGCCCACGGCAACAACTGTTTCTATTACAGCTGTTCGGACCGGGATGCCTTAGAGTTCGAGTGCCGAAGGTGGTGGAATTTTCCGACTCCAGATAAATAGGTAGGTGGGATTCAGCGATTCTCTGGAAAGAGCTCTTGTGTCCGGCTGCTCTAAACGGGGGTTTCCCGTCATTTCTTAAATTAATTCCAGGCGAATGCGGGGGCAGTAGTAAACAGGTCACCAACTACGCACGATCATTTATTTCTCTTCCAGTATTCAACTCTCTCCTTACACACCCTTACACGTACATGCACTACATTACGACACACGTCAGAAGACCGGTCGGGCGCTAGGAGAAAGTTCCTGCTGGTGCAGTGTCCCACTGGGAGAGATACCTGGAGAGAAAACCGCAGAGTGGATGAGTAAGTCAGTGCCGGATCTCACGTTCCACTGGGAGGAGAGAGTGACACCACCCTCTCCGAGAGTATAAAACATACACAAAAAGAATTGGTTTTTAACGACATAATGATCATAGTTGTTGAAACGGAAACATCAACCAATGCATCTAATGTGCGATAATCCTGAACGTCATTATGTAAGCCAATCCCGTGCTCACTTCATCATATACAGCTCGTGTGAATGCTCCCATTTTCCCCGTTTTAAGTTCCAAGAATCTCTTGTAATATTAGTAGTGATCAGCAATCATGCTGATTTTATTCTTCTCGCAAACCAAATGTTCGTCAAATACGTACTGAACATAATGGATCATACCCTAATTAGCACAATTATTTTACCTAATTAGCTAATTATTTTAACGAATAATTACATAAAAATTGAATACATTTTATAGGAGATCAATACCACTTTACGAAGTGAGTGAAGCACAAGCATTCAATTAGAAAAAGAACCAATTGGCTAAAAACGTGTTCGACGTTTGAATTAAGCTTCTATTGGCATAAGAATTAAATTTGTCCAGAATTATTTGCTTTGAAGAAGAAACATCTCTTTTAAAAACAAGATTGAAAGTAAATAAAAGTACGGAAAACGACTGTATAACGGACACAAAACTGGCATAAAATTCCTATTGTCACCCATTACTCTCAAGTTCAACTAAATATTTAGAATAAAAGAACTTAAAAATTAAGAACGTTGGATTTTCACAATCAAAATGTAACATTTTAGACATTACAATAAATGTTTTTACAAATTAACTGCGATGAAAATTAAGTTGATCAAAAATTAAGTTCATTTAAAAACAGAAAATATAATACTTCAGGAATATTTGGAGGTGATCCGAACAAAATTCCTTCCTCTCCACCTCCCGAAATTGTTTCTATTTTCCGATTTAATTGTGCTGACTTTTGATGTTTGATCAGCCAGGAGTCTGCCCTCCAATCGGGAGCTTCAACACCAAAAGTAAAGTCGTTACGAAGTTTCTCGTTTGATAACCACATCCAGAAGTCACTATATTGAAATCGGAGTATATATCCCCCTATAGAAAGTGTGGTCTAGGGTGTTATTGGCCCTGTCACGACACTTCACCCCTCGCGCCAAGCGGTCGCCGACACTCGCCGCGCCCATCGCTCCAGCCAGAGAGCGCAGGATCAGAGGTCGGGCTCCAGCCGTCGCGGCAGCGACATCACCACCCACGCCACCCTCACCACCACCCCTCGGCCGTCACCACCCGCTGTGGCGGCAGCCGCCGTGCGTCGCGCCACGCCGATTGTGCAGTATGACGGGTGACGTCACAAACGCCGTGTTGCGGTGCGCTGGCGGAGGCCGGAGGTCAACGCCCGTTGGGCTCTCCCCCACCGCACCCTAGGGGCTGTAGGGCTGGAGACACATGCATGGCACGAGCAACGCACGTCCGACGCCAGAGGAATACTCGTGAAAGGTATTGGTGGGAGGTGTGACTCACTTGCAACTACTCTTTATTGTTTTGGTGTAGCCTGCTAATACTTTGTTCTTTTTCATTCTTTGTATTTATTAATAAATATGAAAAGCCCTGCTACGCTATAGCAAAGTTATGTTTTTTTTACGATTGATAAAAATTAATCCTCACAAAATGTGAATGTGCTGTGAATGTGCTTTTACTGAAAAATACTTTAGTTACATGTCAGACGAAATGTTAATTGACTGCTACCAATATGCTATTAAATTATGTTCTAGTTAGCATGAAAATAATTAAGAGAGACATTTTTACAATAAATGAACTTACCACTTTGGTTGCAACTTCTTTAAACATCGATTTTCCAAGGAAATATGCAAAAACAGGAACTTACCTGAAAAAAAGAATGATAAATAACAATTTGAATATATGAAAACATCAACAAAAAAAGATGCAGCTGAAAGATGACATTTTTACCAAAACTTAACAGTAGGCAAAATTAATCTGCCAATGTATGATTCAAGTTTACGTGAATTTCTTCAAAACAGAAATGTTTGAGCTCCGTCTCTTCTAATACAGAAAATTAACAATTTGATATAAACGTCTTATATAATATCAATGCAAAAATTGAGCATGAAAATGTCATTTTTTACATTTATTCTACCACTCTCCGAATTTTCGGTTTTTACTTTACCAGCTTAAAAAGTAGATCGTAATGTAATGCTGTGCGAAAAAAAACGGCAAATATTCGGCAGAAAAACTCTTTTTACAGAGCCTTGGTAACGAAAAAGTGGATAAATCTAGTTTCTAAATTTAAAACAAAAACTCCTCTAACACGATTGTAACCAGAATCCCTGTTTTGTAGGTCCTTGATACCGAAAAATTGGTTGACGGCAAAACGTCTGTCTGTCCATCTGTCTGTGAACAACGCTACTGGATAAACCGTTCAGCCGAATTTCTCCAAAATGGATATTCCTTGACCGATCTACCTGATGTCGCTGCGCCTTGAATTTGAATTTTATTTTTTTATCCTGGAGAGTACTTTACACAAAGTTCTTGGAATATTTTCAAAATTTAAAAAAAAGTATGCTATCGATTTTTATTAAATATTATTGTTGGGTAGTCTGAAGGACGTTTAAGAGAACGCAATAGGTCTCATATTTGTAAATAACTAATTTTACAAAATATTTAAAAACTTGAAAATTCTTTCGGCGTCTTCTTACAAGTAAAATATTAAAGATAGAGATTTGTTTTCATAATAGAAATTGTTCCTCAAAGACAGATTTTGAAATAAAGTCAGGTACAATGCTACGAAAATTTGTGTATTTTTCGCTTAATTCTCGGACAAATAAAGGCAATTTTTTATCTTGAATTACACATTTTTTAAAAAAACAGTTGGATTTGTTTTTTTGAAATTTTGTTTGTGGATATTTTCAAGAACGTTTAAGAGAATGGTGAAAGTTGCATGCTGGTTGAAAACTCTAATTTTTCTAAAATTGGAAAAAGTCAAACTTTTTTCGGCGTCTTGCAACAACTGCAATTACGAAGAGACAGTTTTTTTCTTGCTGAAATGTGTTCATCAATAATAAGTTTTGATTTTTCAAAGAACGTGAGAGATTATTGCGAAATTTTGTGTCCAAGATAAACGATTTTTATTTTCTTTAAACCACTTTTTATAAAAAGCCGCACAAGGTTTCTCGATTAAATTGGGAATATAAATATGACGCAAAATACTTAAGAGAATGATGCAGGTTTTATGTTCATTGAAATGTGTGATTTTGCGAAAATTAAAAAAAGGGTATTTTTGTACAATCACAATCGTGAAGACACATTTTTTTCTTAATGAAATGTGTTCATACAATGCAGATCATCAAATAAAGTGTTGTTGAAGTTTTTTAATATATTGTTGTTTTTTGTGTTATTTTGCGACAAATATAATAGTCCGCTCGAATTGACTGCGTTTCGTTTTCAGTGTCTTCTTATAAGTACAATTGTGAAAATTCATTTTTGTATAAAATGTGTTTATCAAAAATAGATATTCAAATAAATAAATGTTTAATTGTATTGTAAATATGAGAATTTTTGGTGTAAATTGGCGGCAAAATCAATGGCCTGCTTCGGTTTTATTGTGCATCGTGAAAGCTTTCACACAGGTGGATGCCTCGTAGGTCAGAATTTGTCTATTATTTAATATTGATTTGTTCGTTTATTACATTCGATCTTTTGTTATACTTTTACACATTAATATTTTAAAAATGACTTAAAACCTATTTGAAATACTGTTAGCTTTCAGGTAGTATCAGATTGGAATGCTACAATGACTCGGGAGCTCACTTTTCTGTATTACATCTTATTGGTGGGACATGATTTATCTATATGAATCTGCAGTTATAATTGTCAAATTTGTGTTGATACTTACTTAAAAATATTTAGTCTTTGCATCAAAGATGTACGATATGTAATGAGCCGTTTTGGACAGTATTTAAATATTTGTATTTGAAATACGTATTTCAAATACATTGATATGTTCAACATATGAACATCACATGTTCACGTCATTCGAAGGACTGTTTTCCCTTGCAGGATTTATACATTCACCCTCTAGAAGTTTATTGAATGATTTGTTTGAATAAACAGTCGTTTTAAAATGATATTCCATTTCTTGGTGTTAGACATATTTTTGATATCATTTTATCAATCCATAGTTAGACCGAAGGTTGACGTTTGCGCGTTCTTTAAAGGACCGGAACGAAATGTGCAAGTCGGTAACATCGTGCGCGCAGCACGCTTCATTCAAAACGAGCGACAATTTCTCAAAAAGACACAAGTTTTCACACGTTTCTCCGTGTACTGGGTGTAATGGAACGATCATCACTCCTAGAAAATCTTACCTTTGATATTAGCTGAAATTTAATGGATATAAAAAAGTCAAATTTTGCTAGATAGAAATTAAAATGAAGAAAAGTTTTTCAATTTTTGATAACTTTCAAAATATCAGGGTTTTTAATAAATATGAGACCTCCATTCTTTCGTATAAATGTTCTTCATACTTACAAACAACAAAATTTAATAAAAAACTTTGAAGATATCTTTTTGTTTTTAATAAGTCCAGGTTCCTCATCTAAAGGAAATGGAATAGCTAAAATTTCAAATGATTAAACGTTGATTAACTTTTGTAATTTATTTTAAAAAATTGATTACATCACTAGTATAAAAAGTATTACATAACTATAACTAAAGGAGAGAAAGTACGTGCTATTTTATCATAACTAATTTTCAATTTTCATATGAGAAAAAAGAATAATCCTATTTTCAAAAAGAAGGACTGATATTATTAACAGCTCAACTAATTTCATTCAATATTAAGGTTTAGTAGGATTGTGGAGTATGTGGAATTCAATTAACATAATGAAATGTCTTTCTATGTTCAATTTGCATATTAATGTCATTAGGGAAAATGTAATTTGTGTCTCTCAACAATTTATGTAAAACAACTACAGCGATAACAAAAAACGAGATATAAATCTAGATATAATCTAAATAGTTGTAATAATTTTGTGTTAGGTATAGTTATTACAGTTGTTATTAAAGAAATAGAATGATAAAAATTAATAAACAAAAATGAAATTTACGTCGGTAGAATCTAATTCAGGGTTGCCCTAACAAGATATGGAAATGAAAATAATGAGTATTGAAAACTATTGTCCTGGTTGCTTTAAAAAAGAAGTGTCTCTCAATGGTTTCCGATCGTCTTGTTCATCATCTTGTTACTAATTCACTTCTGAGGCAATGATTGTGAATGATATCTAGATGTGAAGGGGAGAAATCAATGTAATAGTCGCATACAAATTAGAGATCGAGTGGTTAACGACGGAATCCGACGAAGTATTTATCGTCAATCTTTCTTTACGTAAAGAATTAGTTTATATTTTAAGACTTTTATTTTAAGAAACTTTCTGAAACTTAGTTCCATCTTTCAACGTTGTTTGTCCTTCAATGTTTAAAAGAAATTGAGACCGTCGCGATGCATAATCACTTCGTAGAAAATCCATTGTACCCGTATAGCCAATAATCCCATCCAAATCGTATTTTGTTATCGGTCGATGTAGAGAACAGTTGTGCAATTAGAGCACCAGAGCCATAGTTGTTGGTTTTTTTTTGTTTCAGAAAAAGGACTTGGACATTATGTTCCTGCGGGAAAGGTTGCATGAAAAAAAAGAACAGTTGCATTATACCAGATTTATGATATTGTAACAAGGGAACTTGTTACAGTATCATGGATCTGGTATACTGCAACTGTTTTTTATTGTCTGCATACACAGAAAATGTTCAAAATATATTTGCTCATGCAACACCTCAAAACTGAAAATATTTTAACACAAACATATACACAAAATGCATGGATTAGAAATCTCAAAGCAAAAATAATGGGATAGGAAATTGGCATGGCTCCAAGCCAATTCCGACATCAACTCCTAAAACCTTGCTTCCATCATCTTTTCAATGACATATGAGTGAAAGGGAAAGCTAAATAGTTTGCGAGTGGTGAGACTCCGCAACATTTTCCTCGCGCATGAGTACGTTTCCTCGTCGCACTCGATACGCCCTTCGCCTTGCTTTACGGCCATCGTAATTGCGCATCGCAGAACGCAGGGCGAGGCATTTCGTGTAATCTCCGTGGGGAACAAGCGCCGCGGCCGCCTCTCAATGTTTCTCTGTGGCGCGTTACACGCCGGCGTTCTCCGGCGACGCGGCGCGCCCTGCTAAAACCACCTCCACCGCCGCCCCGGCACTGCCGCAAGCCCCTACTACCGCCAACGCCGGCTCCGGAGTGCCGTCCCCACCTCATCCGACGCTGCCGATTCTTTCCCCTCCTCACGCCGCTCAGCTATCATCTCCTCTACAGCCTCAGCCCGTGCAACCCCTACGACACCGCCACCGGCACAGCCACCATCTCCACCTTCACCTCTGTCTCCAACGCTGCCTCCACCGTCTCCACCACTGCTTCCACATCTGCCCCGCGTCCACCACCGTTTCCATCACCGCTTCCACCGCCACACCCATCACTGCTTCCACCACCACTTCCATCACCTTTTCCACCACCGCTTCCATCACGCGTCCACTACCCCTTCCACCACAGCTTCCAATACTGCTTCCACCACTGCTACCACCATCGCTTCTACCACCACTTCCACCACCGCCTTCTCCTCCGCCACCCCATCGCCAACCGCCTGCGCGCCGACCCTCGTCACCACCACCGCCTCCAGCACCGCTGTTTCGCCCGCTGATCAAACCGCCTCATCCGACGCTGCCCCCGCCTCTTTCCCCTTTCCCGCCACCCACCTATCATCACCACTACCGCCCCAGCCCCGGCAAACCCTACGGCACCGCCACCGCCTCCGCCACCAGTTCCACCTTTACTTCCACACAGCTTCCACTACCGCCTTTGCCATCACTGTCGCCGCCAGCCCTCACACCGCCGCCGCCTCCAGCACCGCTGTTTCACCCGCAGACCCAAACCGCCGCTGCCATCATGGCCGCCGCCGCCGCCACCACCGCCGCCGCAGCCGCTGAGGCCGTAATCTCGTTAGTGAGACTCGCAACATTTTTCCTCGGCATGAGTACGTTTCCTCGTCGGCCCCGATACGCCCTTCGCCTTGCTTTACGGCCGTCGTAATGCGCATCGCAGAACGCAGGCGAGGCATTTCGTGTAATCTCCGTGGGGAACAAGCGCCGCGGCCGCCTCTCAATGTTTCTCTGTGGCGCGTTTACACGCCGACGTTCTCCGGCGACGCGGCGCGCCCTGCTAAAACACCTCCACCGCCGCCCCGTACGGCCGCAAGCCCCCACCCGCCCCCGCCAACGCCGGCTCGGGCAGCGCCGCCCCCGCTCATCCGACGCTGCCGATTCTTTCCCCCTCCCGCCGCTCAGTCATCATCTCCTCTACAGCCTCAGCCCGTGCAACCCCTACGACACCGCCACCGGCATAGCCACCGTCTCCACCTTCACCTCTGTCTCAACGCTGCCTCCGCCCCGTCTCACCACTGCTCCACATCTGCCCCCGCGTCCACACCGTTTCCATCACCGCTTTCCACCGCCCACACCCATCACTGCTTCCACCACCACTTCCATCACCTTTTCCACCACCGCTTCCATCACCGCGTCCACTACCCCTTCCACCACAGCTTCCAATACTGCTTCCACCACTGCTACCACCATCGCTTCTACCACCACTTCCACCACCGCCTTCTCCTCCGCCACCGCCATCGCCAACCGCCTGCGCGCCGACCCTCGTCACCACCACCGCCTCCAGCACCGCTGTTTCGCCCGCTGATCAAACCGCTCATCCGACGCTGCCCCCGCCTCTTTCCCCTTTCCCGCCACCCACCTATCATCACCTACCGCCCGCCCCGGCAACCCTACGGCACCGCCACCGGCCCCGCCCCTGATACCGGCACCGCCTCCCCTCCACCTCCCCTTCCGACCCACCTCCATCACCGCTTCTGCCTCCGCCACACCTCCGCCACCACCACTTCCACCACCGCTCTACCATCACTTCTACTACCGCCTTCTCTACCGCCTCCATCACCGCTGTCGCCGCCACCTGCCGCCCGCCCTCGTCACCGCCGCCGCCTCCAGCACCGCTGTTTCACCGCAGACCAAACCGCCGCTGCCGTCATGGCCGCCGCCACCACCGCGCCAGCGCTGAAGCCGTAATCTCGTTACGCAGTACTCGCGGGAGGAGGCAGGCATTTAGCAAAAACGCGAAAAAGAGCCGCGCGCGAGGGCGCGTGGGAGCGAATCTCAAGCGGCCGCACGTCTGCACTCCGTTCGCAGCGCGGCGCAAGCCTCACTGGCTTGTTTTGGCGCCGTCAGAGAGATTTCGGGAAAACGGTCTCCCTGCGCTCGGGA
>BOPP01000022.1:7546764-7564771 GCA_017312745.1 Gryllus bimaculatus
GGAAAGTGGATTCTATTTTGCTGGTAGAATTGTGAAATTATGTAGGGCGCTAGTGTTTCTCTACGGAACGTCCTTATGTGACACCATTTTTTATCACTCGTGAAGATAAGTGTTTTAGGATTAATGAATTTGTAAAAAAAAGTGAATGGAAACTTTGGACATTTTTCCTCTTTGGATTCCAGACCCCCCCCCACCTGCTGACATACTTGAGAAAGAAGTTAACATTTCGTATTGAAAAATATATTTTCCGATCTATTGAACACTTCGGAACATAATTTTAAAACACTATAGATGTTCTACTTTTTTTCACATCAGATCATTAATGTTTCTACATAAATATCTTCGCCGCTAATGATACGTGTTCTAAAGCACATTCGTCACATTTGTAGTACATACCCTCAGTATTCTGATAGGGAAAGGACTAGAAAGTAATTCGGTATTGAATGTGCTGTATGGTGGTTTGGATACGCACACACGCCATGTAACAACACTGAATCAACACCTACGTCCATATCACGTATGTTCAAAGCGGAATTCGACCCAGCAGACCCCATAGCTCAGCGGTCCCGTCGTAACAACTACGTTGAGACATCCGGCAAGAAAGATGATCTCTTTTGCTGTCAAATTTATGCCGTAATTGAAAAACAGTTGGCCAAGTGTGTATCAGTGTAGAATCGTCAAAGTTGAAATAAAAACGTATCAATACTACGTCTTGTAATGATAAAATGTATGATACATGGCTTGCAACAGTGGAACCTAAAGCGGACAGATCCACTATTGCACCCTGCACTTAGCGTCTGTCCGCGTGTACTTATTTTACGCGGAGAGAGATTTTGTGAAAAGATCTACAATGTGTTTTGTTTTAAAAAAAGACGTATTTTGCTTGCAAAATCCCCTCGACCTTCAAAATAAATGAAAACGCAACTTTAGTGACATCTCGAAATTAACTTTCAAAAGCGAAAGTTTAATTGTTTGCGTTTTAGCCTGCCTGGGGCCAGTTGGTAGTTCAAACCAGGAATGTCTTATTAATGGTTGGCTCGCATTCTGGGAAAAGAAACATTGCTTTCTTAGAAAATTCTAATATTTCGGTATATAACAATGCTGAAAATATATGAACGATGTAAATTAAGAAATTAAACTGTTTAATGCTTGTGTTCGACGGAGTCCAGCTCGCGATTAGTCACGGTACCGATTTCTGCGCGAGTGTTGAACTGTTAATGTGATATGTTATTTTATTCTCATATCAGTTTAAAGTGTTATCCACATATCCATATATTCTTGAATACTGTATATCACTTTGAATTACTTCTAACAACCATTATTTATTGACGTTATCGATTGATCACACTGTCGTCAAAACTCAACAAAATTGAATTTCCTGATCGTATAAAGTGGTACATAATAGTTATTAGTGGTAAAAGCGACATTTTATTTTGCGAGTATGAAAAGTTCTGACACGTGGCTGATAGCTCTTGCGGTGCAATCCTACGAGCGACATAAAACCACATTTGGCACATGTGTCATACACTATTTTTTAGACAACTTTACTGATGTTCATATTATTTTAATTCAGGTATACAAATCATTTAATAATACGTTAAGGTCAGTAGTAGCTAATGTTGCCAGATGAAGTTCTTTTGTTTGCATTGTTGCGTTCGCCGATTTATCTGAACACTAGAGCTTCGTCTCAAAATAAACTTTTTGCACATACAGGGATTATATGAGGTTTCGACAGGCCATAGGGAAATGGGACACTTTCCTACTTTGGATTACTACAAGTCTGCAGTTTACCCACATAATTTTAATTCTGGGTGTTTTCATTATATCTCTGCACCTGTCCCTATTAACTGTCACAATCCTCGGCCACAACATTTTAGGGCGCTTTCAGTACAAGTTTCAGCTATGATCTCAATTTTCTCAGAGGTGCACGTATTTCCCTATATTTCTCAAATGAAACTAACCTAAGTTCCAGAATCCCATGTGGATAGCAAAAGTGAGTGCGAAACCGTGAAAGAGTTACGTTGTGCGAGGTCCAAGGCACATGCCCTTCTGTCCCAACATGGCTCCGGCGCCGGCGGTCACAGCCCGTTTGCTTCACGCCTTGGCGCGGGGCGACGTGGCGTGGCGCGGCGTGGCGAGGCGAGGCGCTGAAATATTCCAAGCGCGCTGAGGTGCCGCCGTAAACGACGACGGACGCACAACGCAGGACCAGGACGGCGGAGACGCTTTCGCGCAGGAAAATAATCTTCTCGCTGAATGCAGCGCACAGCGCACGCCACCCAAGGTCTCCCTGACGTTTAGTTTGTCGTACAGGGCCCTACGAGCTTTTCCGGTGCAAGATCATAACCCACAATTCATAACTTATATTCCAATTTTAAGACAATCATCCCTTTTATATGTAATACGCAAAGGTAAGATAATGGTTTTGTACCATTTATGAGAAACTATCGATTCAAAACCACGTAATTTTGTGGCTGTTGGATACGGAATTGCCCTTTTAGTTTGGCATCAAACAGATATGAGATGAAAATAATAGATGTTTGCCGTTTATGAAATAATGGACAAACAAGTGCATAAGTAAGCAAGCATAAGTAAACTCACGCTACGCTTCAAAGTGCCTTACCAACCACCAGGACTCGGAGACAATGTGACATAGGTCTTTAAAATCAGGATTTTGGTTTTTGACATGTTTTTGTTGCTTTCAAAACAATTAGTGGGATGGAACGGGATATCGAAACATTCACATCTCTTAGTGTCAGTATTAAACAATTACTCATAGTTTTTTAAAGGAGCATGACATCATTTAAACGTCTTCTGCTAAATAAAGTTACACTAAAAGCATGTAAGGCATATGCATTAATATGGTAGAAATGTATTTTGAAAGTTGAGACATATCGTAAAATTTTGGAAAGTTTACACGTCGAAAATTAGATATTTGTGGAGGGGTCCAAAAAGTTACAAAAGTTTTACGCATTCACTATAAGGAAAATAGAAAGTCCCGTGAAATTGTTTCATGTCATTCACAATTAAGCCTAAATAATTAATGAAATGAGGGAAGTTTACAAATACTGTAACAATACAATCATATTCACTGAGAACACGTTTGAGATGAAAATGTTCGAAAAGTGAAATAATGTTCTATATTTACCAAGAGCAAAAATAATCCAACAAACATGTTTTTTCAAAGAGGAAATGTCGAAGGCTTTCAATACACACTTTCATATTGATTACCACTCACACAATAGAATAGTGAAGAAATTACTACAGATAATCGTCCATTATATTAATTTCAAAATATTATTAAAATGTTGGGTTTATTCTATAAAATAGGTCAATAATAGCAAGCGATAAAACATATGAGGATCACTACCTTTCAATTAAATCAAAGTCGAGTAGAAAGGACAAAGACCTTTTTAAATAAAAAAAACATAGTGTTTTAAATGTATAAATGTTCGCAATTCTTTATATGTCAGAAGTTTTAATCGGAACAATATCATACATATAAATACACTTTCTTTTAATTGAGTAGAATATTTAAAGTAAACGTTTTCAGTAATTTTCCTGAAAATTTGAAAAGGGCTTCGTACAAAGTACCTTAATTATCTACGGGACGACATAACTAGACATTTTCCCTGATGTGCTTATCTAGTCTCATCTCTAATGCTTCTGATCTGAGAAAGTTATTCGTGATATATAATTCCTTCTATCCATCCATTCAGATTTTGAGGTACAATATTGTGTGTGTTTCTTATCCATCTGCACCAAACAATCTTTACAACAGCGCTAAGTGATCTCAATCCTGATGAATGAGATTTAATGCTCGAAAGAACCTTAAATACGTATTTTACGACAGAAATTCAAGATCGTGTTGTTAGGTGATTCCAATATAATTCCAATACTTTTATTCCCTTTACTACAGTATAGGGAGGAAAACTAATGAGATCTTTTCGGGCGTTCTATTATACTTTTACAAGGTACCCTCACTCCATCAAACGGGTTTTCAGGAACGTCCGAAGTAAAGTCGTAGGCTCCCGCGGACAGTATTGAAAGTGGTCTTGGCTGCCCGGGTGCGTATACTTTCGGATTGTGCAACCGTAATATTTGAGAAATTTATTGTATTCATTACTCATTATTTAGTTAACTCATTCATATTGGCACAATAACTTTGCCTTTTTATTAAATTTTCATAGAAAATATAATGAATTTTTTTTCCATTGGCCCAAAAGAGATCTATCTTGTTTAACTAAAGAGAATCAACAAGTAATTCAAAAATAAAAGTGAACTTTATACTAAGTTCCTAAGTTCTTAAGCTGCTTACAAACGGTACTTAGATGTTGTGTTAATTTGCACGAAACGATCTCATTCCATTCATTAAAAAATTGCATACGTACTTTCTTGAAGAAATTTTAATTCAATGCAAGACAACACGCAGTCCATCTGATTACACCCTTTCAGATTTTTCTATTTTTACACTGCACTCGGTTAGCAACGCCGTACTTCCCAACAAAACCTAACCGTCTCCTCTAACACCTTCATGAGACATTGAAAGTGGCAAAAGAAAATTTAAGAATGTCGAGACAGTTATAGAGTAATATTATTGTTAAAATCATAGTTCACGTACATTTTAAAATGAAAATTGATTAGACCTTTTGAATGCGAATCAATCCTATCAAACCTAACATGAATTAGTGTTCATAACAGCAAACCATGAACACGTCCTAAGGGATTGATCCTTTAAAAAATAAGGTGAGTTTTCTTCTCAATGTTGTAAATACTTAGATGAGTCAAACAACAATGCTCTGATATGTATCAAGAGTTCCGCGTTGAAAAGAATACTGGCATAAACCATCACCAGCAGTTCATTCTGTGGGGTGTGTGTTTCACTGTCATGACTCAAAATGCAAAATCCTTAAAAAATTCAGATTAGTACAACTCGCACTGAATGCTAAAAGGTCAAGAAAAGAAACAAGCCATGTGTTTCAGAACATTGGCAAAACGTTTCACTTCATTCAGCGCAGACCATTCCCAGGAATGAACATCACAAACAAACTCCGCCAAAAGACGAAGGATCTTCTTCGACTGACTGAAGAACGAGCAGCGCACCGTCGTATCGATAATGCCCTAAATATTAAATTCCACAAACGAAAACAGGGCTGTACGATGAGGCAAATTCTCCACGACGAAACCGGAGAAAAAAAGCACGCCGCGTCCACACGAACAAAAAAGAAGTCCCATCCTCCGAATATTTAGGGACCCTCGATAAAAGGCGACGTAATACAATATTCGCAGTCCACGCTCGTGCTCCTCTTCTCCGCTCCTGCCGCCGCCACCCCCGCCCTCCGCGCCGGGGCCTCCTTGGGGGCTGTCGACAAATCGCACCCCCTCCCCAGTCCCGGGGCCTAATCCGGGCCTGAGCGGGCTCTATAGAAGCGCCCGGCGAATTCCTAGCAGCCGCTCGGGGTCCCGGGGGTGGTGCGGGCACCGGGAGTGCCAATGGGGGGCGGGGCGGGGTGCGGTGGGCGGTGCGGGTGGGGGGGCGGTGGCGGGTGGTGGGGTGGGGTGGGGTAGGCGTGGTGGGTGGGGCGGGGCGGTGGCTGGGGTGGGCTTCGGGGGGCGGGGCTGGGCGAGCTGGGCGGGGTGGGCGGGGCTTGGGCGGGCGCGGGCGGGGACTGGGCGGGGAGGGGTGGGGCGGGGCGAGCGAGGCAGAGGCGAGACGGGCGGGGCGGGACGCCGCAGAGCGGGGCTGGGCGAGCTGGGCGAGCAGGGCGGGGTGGGGGGGGGGTTTGGAGCGGAGCGGAGCGGAGAGGGGCTGGGCGGGGCGGGGCAGGCCGGTGCGCGGGCGTCCTCATTCACGGAAGCCCCCATTCACGGGCGCGTTCGGAAAACAGCACCTCCTCTCCGTTGGGAGGGGGTGGAGGCGAGGTTTGAGAGGGGAGGTGGTCCCTGGGACGCCCGCCCCCAAACATTTCCCTTGCGGCTAAAATGCCTGGTGCCCCGCCCGCCCCTTGCTGTCGTGCTCCCGGGCCTTACAAGAGCCGCTACGGCCTCCGGGCGCTCTCCTCCAGGATTTGACGGCGTCCGATGCAGCCTCGACAGCGGCCGGTGACACCTGGTCGATACGGGAGAATGGGCTTCCGCGAATCGGTAATTACTGGAGTTGCGAGATTTTCGAGAGATTACGGCGAGAGCAAGGTTGCGTTAGGAGCGAGGGCCATAGCGCAATTAGTAGATGTCAAGAACGGATGCAGCGAAGGCCAAGTAGGATAAAAATCCTTGATTCGAGTTTTCGCCGAATGCTTGAATAATTAATTAATTTTTAAATAGTTCCTGGAACAATAAAACGGAAGAGGCGAGTCAATCTACTAACTTTCTCAAACTAATTTTCTTAGCTCAAAAGCTAGAAAAGATTCAAAGCTAGAAAATATTAACCAAGAAGAAAGCCCTTCAAGCTTCCATCTTGGCTAATGCATCCCTTGAATTCCTAAAAACATTCTAAAATATTTTTAACCAAGCTACACACAAATGAATGGAACTGTCCTCTCAACTATCATTATAACACATGCCACGCAGAAGGAATACATTGAACTAAAGGTTCTATGCAATGGCATAGATTTTCTCGTTCTAGTTTCCTACTCTCGTCGGCATCTAAAAGTGAGGGATCCTTCGCCGCTTCGAATCTCTTCAACAATCTAACTTTAGTAGGGGGTTCAAAAATCTGGAACTTTTGCAATTTTCAACCATTCAGTGGTAACAATAAAAAAGAGACCTGTGTTATCATTACCGTATTCCATATCTCTTTTTACAAAAATGACAAAAACATTCGTAGCCATTGTCGAGAATATTTTAAAAAGGAACCGGGAGCTTGTTACTCCCGAAAACAAAAAGATTTGTTTGAAACTGGCAGGAACTCGAGTCCAATCACAGAAATAGAGAAATGTTCATTTTGGAAAAAATAGCATATGAATGATTTAGGCTCTAATATTCACACACGGTCCGACGGAGAGCCAGTAGGATATTTTGAAAAAAGGAAAAAAGAACACTTTCGTGGTAACAGTGGGTCCCAAAACGTGTATTTCCATTGCAATCGACTGTCAAGAAATATGAAGATACTTTCATCACACCAGGTAACGGAAGAAAAAGACGTAATATAATTAGTAATATTAAATTTTTTCTACTATACACTGGAATACATTGTAAGTAGATCCTTGAATATGGTAAAAATACTTACTAATGAAGAGACTGTAGAATGAATAATTTTGAAGACAAGGCATCACATAAGTTTCGTGGAGATTTCGTTGTTTGTTTTCTTAACTTTTGGTTTCTCAGTATTCCATTGAAATCGAAACCACAGACATTCAAAATTGAAGAAATTATAATAGATATTTGACATTGTCATATGTCATCAAATAAATATCTCTTTTCCTCTAAAAGATTTGCTCAAAGTTATTTTCATTAAGCGAAAAAATTAATTCACATAATTGTGTTTTATGCGGTTCATGAAGAACTGTTTGCAGGCGATTTAAAACACCAAATCAAACTCCTCATCCATAATCACTCCTCTCCAACAAACCTCCGTTGTCGCCCTCTTCAAGCCGGGCAGTCATCAAGCTCCGGCACAATACGCGTTTCACATGGAGCTTCCGTAAAACAAAAGCGGGCTGGTCGGCGCGACCGCCGCGCGGGACAGACCCTGAATGGGCGCCCCCTTCCCTTCCCCTCCCCGCCCCGCCCCGCCCCCGCGCGCCGTCTGCCGTTAGCCGTCTCGTCTCGTCCGAAACAAAGGCCAGCTGTATATTTAGAATAGCGTGGCCCGCCTTCCGACGACTGTCGCACCGCGATAGGCCTATAAATATTTTCGTTTTCGCCCTATTATTAGCGGCAGACAATGGCCGACGTCGTCGTCGCCCCTCCGCCCGCCTAGGAACTGAACGCTGCCGGGGGGAGGCGGCGGCGGCGGCGTCGAGACGTAAATTCTCCTCCTCGAGGAGCCGGCGCCAAGAGAGCCCGGGCACTCGACCGTAGCGAGCGCTGCTTGTTCGATACCAGTGAGCTCTCCCTCCAGTCTCTGGCCCGTCTCGACTGACGAAAATAAGGGGTGAAACGCACTGGCAACGGCCTGATGGAAACGTCATTAGAGGGTATAGAGTTGATTGTAGAAAATGGCACGTCATGGAAATGCTTAAATTTGTATATTAATACATTAAATAATACTAATGTATATAATCGCTAAGGCCGTAGTGCCGTAGTGGTTTCGGACCAGAAGATCGCGGGTTCGAGTCCTGTCTCGGGCATGGGTGGATTTGTGTATATCTGTATGGGTGTGTCGTTCTTTCAACCCTCATTATCATTGTCATCATCACTTCATCTTGCATACCCCAGGGTAACAATCCTGGGGAATAAAAATGGGACTCAGCTAAATGCTGGTCACCAATTAAAGTTATATGCGTCTGCTACCGCGATAATGATACTCAGTCACGGTAAATGCAGAGTGCATACATGCCTCCTAGTCGGCCTATTCGAGATCAATATATATATAAACACAAAATTTAATTATAAAACTTTATTATGAAATACAATATCATTAATGTGTGAGAAAAGTTTATTCAATAATATAAATATAATTGTAAATACAGGATCTCTCTTCTTCTTGAGGAAACGTAATATTTCATAAATGCCCTCATTTTTCTTTAAAAGCGAACCGAAAAACACTTCCTGAGTTTGATCATAAAAATAAACTAGTGGTGCTGCATAATGGCACACACTCCCGTATTAGGTTTCTATTTCCATTTGTCTCGGCTAGCTATTCGGACTTGCCACTTACTCTTGCCAGGTGCTATTTACATTGTTTTAAGTCTATTAATGTTTTACATGTATTTAAGTCTATTAACATTGTACTAACTTTATTATGAAATACAGATTTGACAAATTTAAGGAGACGCAAACACTACTTACAACACGAACACTCGACCACAGTGGAGAGAGTATTCTGTTCTTCAAGTACCGAATACCCATCAATTAACGTGACGAGTGACTTTCTTTTATTACTCGGTTGAGATGCTACAATAATTCGGGTGCTTTAAGACAGTGCCTCCTAAGCGGGGCGTATCCTGGCCCAACGCCTAGATACTGGCAATCAGTGTGGTCCCCAAAGAGTGTCGAGTCAGCCACATGGGAGGGAGTGCGCTCGGGTTAGATCGGTGCTAGTCTAGTGAGAGAAGAATGGCAGCGGAGCATGAACGCAGAATACTGGCATGGCCCGAATCCCAGCATTTGAACGGCACTCGCAAGCAACACTTTAAGAGTCGTCGTTGCCGCATTTTGCAGAACATTTGTTACTAAGTGGTTGGAAAATAAAAAAATTGCAATCATAGTTCAAGATCTTAATACAATACGACTGCAAAATGTCCTAAATCTTAATATCCCATTTAACCAAAAAAGTCTACCATATATTGAATTTTATACTAAAAGAATACTGATATAAATGATCTACTAGGAAAAAGACATTATTTGCTGCGATAAATAATGAACGAGTAGTCGTTGCAGAAATTCTTCGATTTCGTTATGAAATTACATTGTTTAAAAATTGAAAATTTAATACTTATAATTTAATTTTGATTATCTTAAAACGTTTCCTAAAATATTCAAAGTATTATTTTCGACCACTTTTGAAAATACGAGAAAAAGATCCTTATTTCGTCACCGGATTGTACAAGAGCCAAGAAAGGAGTCTGAAACGACTTCGGCAAGCAATCTGCGTCCCATAGCCACCCTTGTGCGACCAACTGAAAAATCTGCTTAAGAAAGAAACACTCTTCAGCTCCTTGTTCGCTTAGAAAGTACGAAAGAAATTCCGAAGGACGTGCAACTTGTTATACGAATGCAAGCTTTGTCGCAGATAGACGCATAATGAAACAACAATCCTATTTTCTCTCACATTGGCTACTTCTTCTTTCAGAAGAATGACGATGAAATTTATTGTGGAGACTGTGGGAGTTTTTAAATCGAATTCAATAAAATCAAGTTCCAAATAAAATCCGTAAAGAATCAGCTCAAAGGTAAAATTATTGAAAACGTCACATAATTTCAGATTTCCATTTTTTTGCTCAAATGGGAACCGAAAAAATGTTTCTAAAGAAGTGTAAGTATGTTAATAAATGCAATAATAGGCTGTTGCCAGCTCAAAAGAAACGAAGATATGGTTAACAAAGTCACAACTCCTTCTTGTAATATCATTCATTCAGAATTTTACAAAATTTGACGATAAATTTTTTTTCACTACCCAAAATATTTTTTTATCATATCAGTGAAACATAACACCTAGAATTACGATAAAACAGAAAAGAAAGCACTTATCTATCCGAAAACATCTCGAAAACTCCGTCTCACAAAAAGTCATTGAAGATCTCTATAATTACAGAATATGAGAGACTATTAAATCTTAAAGTATTCGAGATACTATCCAGTTCACGTCAAATTTATGCTAAGAAACAAATCAAACCATTATGGAAAATTTCATTGTACAATACATAACACCGGCCATAGTTTCACTTTTAAATAACCATATTTTTCCCTACGATATTTTCAAAACATCCGACACATAAATAACTAATATCTTCTGTTTAGAACACTTAACTAATGAACATTCCCGTAAATACTGGCAACCAAAACTTTGTCCCAGTCATTCACCCGGCATACACTGGATTAAACAAGCTCAAAGAATGAAGGGCACGAAGGTGGAAAGGGTACAAATGTATTTCACTGCGATATTTTTGAGGCTCGCTGACTCGCATTAACTTGAAAAATCTCTCGGCTCTTTTGTGTCGTCTACCCCCCTCTCTTCCGCGAGATATCCCAGGCAACCTCGCGCTCTCAGATGGGTTGCTCTTATCGCAATCTTTTCGACGGACTGAAAAGGGAATTGTGAAATTGCAGTCGGAAGAGAGAAACAAGGAGAAAAAACATTAAGTCGAGAGACGTAGTCTGCAATAGGAAAGTAAAGAAAGATAATCTTTATTAGAAGTCAAAGAAGGCAGAGAAAGAAATTCTCTCGGGACTAGGTTTACATGGTCTCAGAAGGTGAAATCATTTTTCGAGGAAAAGAAAATAGAAAAGAAATGAAAGGTAGGGAGCGGAGAAAATCGTTTAAGGGGATGTATATCTTCAATATAGAATATTGGACCTTTTATGTAAATAGAATATAGAAAGTAGTGGTTTTCTCGGTGTGTTTTTTCTCATTTGAGAAAATGGTAATCCAAAACATCAAATAAAATTTTATCGTAATTTTATCCAATATGACGTGCAGAAAAATGACCATTTCAACATTACACCATGAAATTTATCATTAATGTATGAGAAAAGTTTATTCAATAATATAAAGATAATTGTAAATGCAGGATCTCTCTTCTTCTTGAGGAAACGTAATATTTAGTAACTGCCTCATTTTTCTTTAAAAGCGAACCAAGAAACACTTTCTTAGTTTGATCATAAAAATGAACTAGTGCTGCGACATAATAGCACACACTTTCCCGTATTAGGTTTCTACTTCCATTGGTCTCGGCTAGCTATTCGGACTTGCCACTTACTCCTGCCAGGTGCTATTTACCGCCACCCAAATACATCTTTTTTTTTAATTCTTAATTATTCGCCTTCGTAATAGTAGAACGGAAATATTATTTTAAGAATCTTAAAAAACAGTAAAACCTCGTTTTATATGGCAATTTTCATTGAAAAATTTGATGTCGTTTTTAAGAAAATGGTCTTTAATCGCTACTGGCAATTCGAAATGTGAACCTCTTTTCACAGAAAACTATTGAATTTTCGAAAAAACTTCATATGAAGTCATTTCAGGCACTTCTTGTCGTAATAGTGTTTACAAATCATTGAAAATGTGCATATTAAAGGCGTGAGAGTTCTTTCAAATAATACATTTGTGTAAATTACGGACAACAAATTTCATTTGAAAAAAAATCTTTATCTTCAATATTGTAGTTGTAAAAAGACACCCCAAAAATTCATGCTTTTGAATTTTTCAAAAATTCACGGTTATCCGTGCAAATAGGACCTATGTCACTTTTAAAAGTGTGTTTTACTCTATTTTTACAAGAAATTTAAAGAAAAAATTGGAGGAGTTTTTGAGAAAATTTTTAAAATGTTCAGAGAACTTCGTGTAAAGTACCCTCAAATTTTAAAGAATGTTATTGAAAATCTCAAAAATTTCACTCAAGCCAGATGGCCTGGGGTTGTTTCAATTTGAAAAATATTCTACTCATGGTTTAGGCGCAGCAATGTTTACAAAGTAAATTGTTCAAGGAATCATATTTGATGCATGTGAATTATTTTTACCAAATTCATTCATTACCATTACAATTTATTTGTTCATTCTTCAGAGTTGTACATTTTGGATAACTGGATGTCCCAAAAATCAAGGAATATACACGGCTGGAATGAGATTTTTATGGTTAATCGTATGTACATTGGAACCAGCAAAATCCTGGGGAGAAAGTAGAACGAAACTGGGTAATGAAAGAATATTCAAGGCAATCAGGAGCTAGAATACAAAATGTCTCTTGCATGTGAAAATAATGAACGACAATAATTTCCAAAAGTGGAGTACACATGCAGAATAACAGTGAAAATAAACTTTCGCTCTTCCGGCAGCGCGCCCTGTGAACGGCAACCCGCTTCACTCTTCTGTACAGCGGATAGCCGCCGCACCCTATCCCCAGCTAACGTCCTTTTTAGACAGTAACAGTTCTCGCGCAGATCTTTATATAGGAGATGTTTCTGTGTATTTTCCGAATATAGAAACGCTTACTTGCATGTACGTGCAATCTAGACATGTGTTATTTTTAAATATTAATAAAACACGAAAAGAAAATGAAAAACTCATAAAGAGAAACGCGGAAGAAATTAAAAAGTTGAATGAATGAAATATTCACAAATGATATCACGATATTTTTACCTTTACTACGAAATTGCGTTTTTAAAGTTTTGGCATGTAAATGTTTATCATGTAGTTTTTTTAGAGTCGATAAATACGAATCCAATATCAAAATCTTGTTTTAAATTTTAATAAATTTCATTATAATTTATTTTTTAGTAACTTCTAAATTCACAAATATGACAGTCGTTAGATAGTTTAAAAAACATTAATGGACATTGTATTCGTGTTTAGCGACACCAGGAAATACAGGACACATACGTTAATATCAAAAATTTTTCAATAGTAATATTAGTTTAAAAGTTTTAAATACGTGATAAGAAATGTTATTAATATCTAAATTCTCTGAAATTGTGAAGAGCTCATTTTATTTTGCGTTCTGCCCGAGTGTTCTTTCGTTCTTTAAACGACATCCCTAACATACATCATTCATCAAAATGTTTCTGACCGTCAATAACGTATGAAAGACCTTGCTACTCTCACGAAAAAATTCCCATGTAGCCATTGCTCGCATGCTTTTACATACATGTGCACTGCGACGTCTTTGTGAGTTCTAATAATCTGTGACAAAAACCTTTCATGGGTTCTGGCAACGCTTCGTACCACAGATGTGAGTCTTTTTGCCTCTGGATAACGACTGTCAAGAGATGAAACCTCTTCAACTTCATGAATAGACGCAGTGGCGTAGAATGTGTGGCCGGTTCATTTACTTTCATACATCTTTTCAAACGAGCACCTGTGAAGTTGCGCTGAATCAGAAATAGTCACAGAAATGCAAAGAGAATTCTGGTATGAGAGTGACACACACATTTTTCAGTCTTACCACGCACAAATTTTGCTTTCATAACTGAAGACGTCAATGAACAGAGCATTTACACATACGCAGATCTGTATACATAAAAAAATTACCATTCTAGTTTATTAGAAACGTTCATCACGTTAAAGCCAATTTGTTATATTAATATTATTGTTATTATTAATATTATTTATCTTTTTACTACTTTCTGGCACAATTCGTAGAAGTGATACATACAAAAACCTTGTTACTGTTGTCATTAAGATAAATGTAGAATGCATTCATATACATAATTCCTATGACAATTATTTTATATAAATAGGAGAGTAATTTACAAAAATCATCACGCAGTATTCCCAGAAACTCTCTACGTTGTCAAAAACGTGAACCAGCGAAGGATCTAAGTTCAAGTAGAACGATAAATGAGAACCCATTGCTGTTGACAGGTGTTATAAGAGGACCGATGTGGAGTTTATATCATGGAGTGTAAAATCAGTGTAATAGCGACACTCCTTGTATAAAACAATCGAGTTCTCGACATCTCCGGAGAACAAGGTTTTTAGGAGAAAGAAATTCAGAGACATCTAGAAAATCAAGAGACTTTTTTTTACAAATATGCATCCAACAAATGCAAAAACAAGACAAACATCTACAACTAAATTCAATACAAGTCATTCCGTCACAGAAGCATATTAAGCAGTCTCATCAAGTTTGACTTCTTTGTAAATGGGTCTTTTTAAGCCAGGCACCAGCGGGTAAAATTCATTTGATATCCTAGCTCGCGCCGGTAATATCAGTCACTACTGCTACGTGCTTCACTGATCGCACAATGGAGAATAAAGCCGCAGTGACAGATTGACAATCGGAACAAACCAGGCTATCGAGCGCCCCTTGATAATTACTGTATATCTATCGTCGTTGCTAACTGCTTCGTTGTGCGTCAAACGGGAAGCTCTGCGAGCTGCGGAGTCAGACGCGCGGGCGCGGCTTGTTTATATTTAGGACCCTTCACGCCCCATTCGCACCACCGGCTTAGGAGGCTCAGAGCATCAATTGATGTCACCGCAGTGCTCTGACCGCGACGTAATAGGGTTCGAGTCCCGACTGTGGCAGGATTTCAGGCAGCTACGTCGATTTCAGCCGCTATCTGGAAGGGAATTCCAGCTGCCGGCTGCTCTGATCCGTAGTTTTCTGTAGTTTCACCGATCAACACCAGACGAAAACCGGAGAACTGCTCTAACAAACTGACCGCGCGCGATCTTTCCTTCCTCTTCTTTATCATATTCTCACCCTTCAGTTACTTACACTTAAACTTACATGCAACACTCTACCACACATGCAGGAAGACGTCGAGAGCTTAGAGCTGATCCCGGCTGGCGTGGCGCCCCGCTAGTGGGAGATATCTAGTTGAGGAATACCCCGCAAGTCAACGGGTAAGGCGACTCCCGATCTCATCATTTTGCGGTGAAGAGAAGGAAATCATCGCCTCTCATCGCGATAACGATGCACTACACTCACGAAACTAATGACCTTAGTAGATGACGCGCCAGGAAGCACTAATCAATGAATCAAACTATATGCACCCACAATCCTTTGCAGAACGATATCCTCTCTAGACCTGCTGTGGAACGTGGTTTCCAGCAAAGAGGAAAGCTTGAGGGGCGAGCGCCGCGGGCGCAAGGCAAGGAGCGCGCAAGTGGGGAGACGGCGCTGGGGAAAGGTGGCGCTTTAGAGGGCGAGGGTGCGTTGACAATCGAGGTCCCGGCCCCTTCGACGAGGCCGAGAACATGCCGCGCTGCAGACGGGGCAGCGGGAGGCTACGCGCAGTTGGGTGTCGAGAGGGGAATGAAAAAGCGTCAGTTTGAACTGCAGCTGTACGACACTACATTTTTCCACTCTGAAACATCCATCTTAGGAGTCTAAAGTAAGTCTTATTTTACATAAGATTGTTTATATTTCAAATTTTACAATGAAGGATACCAATGTTGAAATGCAATATCTTCATAATACAAGGGCGGCCTAATGGAAATCTCGGTTAGAGCTCTATTGATAATTATTGACAATTCGTCAATTTCTTTTAATGAAGATATTGATATACTTTTTTGTCTCAATGATACTAGAATATCTAATAGTTTATCCCTAGGTATTGCAAAGGAATACATATTTCATCTTTCATTGAAAAAATAATTCATTCAAGTTAAGAATTCCGTCAGCAGGAATAACATTTCAGTGAACGAAATAGAATCTTGATGAAGTAATAAGACTCCTAAATAAATGAAGTACTTCTCGGAACACGTATTTGAAACAATGTTCTCAAATGTCAGCGTTATAATTATTTAATATCGGATATCATGTTTTAACACTTTTAAAATTCTCTTTGTACGATGTGTCACATGAGCTCTAAGAACGTATTACGTGTAATTCTAAGAAATGTACATTCTTCCTTCTGAATTTATCGTGGTTGGCATTAGAGCGTTAAATGCGTACTTGGCGGTCAGAGCAGTAAATTAAAACATATCAGGCGACCGCGAGAACGGCAAAAACTGGAGAGAGCAGAAAGGGGCCGTAACAAGACAGCGAACAAGATCGACGTCAAGGTCGGACGAGACGTAATGAGCCTCACAGCGGGGTATGTGCAGAGTGCTAATGGAACAAACGGCAGGCCGACTGTAAGATCGGATGAGATTGTCGGAGGGTAAAATGGGGTTGAGGTGATACCAAGATCAAAGAAGTTAGAACATGAAGATGAAAATAAACTATGTACAAGCAATGATAAAAATAGAAATAAATTTGTTTCTAAAGTAAGACAATGAGAAATGTTAGTGCTATTAATCATAATCTACTGTAAAATTAAGATAGACACAGTGAAAAATTCAAATCTATAAATATAAACTGGTTATTATTCGTCTTCCATGAATATTCGGTTTAAAAACAACTCGTATGTAATTCAACCCGACTATGACATTATAACAACCATCTCACATGTAGACATCGAACTTTTTTTTAAGAAGCTAATTCACTTTTACTCTACCACCTGATCCTTCTTGAGTACACGAGTTGGCTTAACCATTATTATTGTAGATCTAAGAAATATGATTCGATGTAGGCTAAGAAATAAAATGTACCAGAGAAGTATCAAGAGCGGTTAGGACTGACGGATCTGGCCACCCTGGCGTCTCCTGGCGCGTTCCGCGAAATGCATTCAACCTGGGAAAGATAGGCGGTGTGGCGACGGCGGCGCCTGACGCGAACGCAGCCGGGGGGACTGGGACGGGGGGAGTGGGGGGCGTGGCTTCGGGGCGGCGGCGGCTTCTGGCGGCGGGGGCAGTAACGGCGCGTTTACGACCTCTCCGCGTGGGCATCTGCGAGGCGTCGGGGGCGGGGGGTACCGGCGGTCGGGTCTCCGAGGTGCCGTTAGGCGTGTCTGGCGGGCACCTCGTTATAGGTCAATGAAACAACGTGTCGGTAATTTAGGGGCGGCGAGACGCCGCGAGCCATCGCGAGCACCGTCGTCGCGTCGGTGGTGGCGGAGAGGCGGGATGCGACGGTGGACCGTCTGCCGTCAACCACGATTCGTCTTCGCCTGAACCGCTAGTCAGCAGCTTTTTTGTTTTTTTTTTACGAACAGCTAATGCAAATGGATAAACGAAAAACGTGTGATATGCGCTGTGTAATGAAGTGCTGATTCACAATACGCGTGATAAGGTACTTGGGATATGATATTTTTCACCTAGGCTTTTTTTTTATCCAGCCGACAGCCGGTTGCTCTTACCTTCCCGGTGAGAGGTATATGCAACCACACAGTACACACCAACACACTTGCGGGCACATCTGATCTGGAGGCAGTAGAACGCGAGGCTTCCGCGACATCGCGTACATGAGAGACAAGAGGCAAATAACAATGTCGAAGGCACGAATCGAATACGCAACCCTTCGAACCGAAGCACTGAGTTGGTACATGCTCTTAGCCATGTTAAATACCAAAGCAAAGTTGTCAATTCGATTCGTCCAATATGTTTCGCTCACTGAGAGTACATAGCCTCCGCTATTTACGTAAAAAATCATTCAGTCCAACCCAAGCAAATTTCCAATGTCTTATTTCAACAGGTAGAGTGGGCTTATCGTGATTTTTCTCTCAGTAATTGATGTTAAATAATTTGTAGACACATTCATCATGAGTTCCATTTATCCATTTGCTTTAGATGAATGTCGAAAACAACACGAATTGCCTCGCCTTGTGTGGTCTTGTCCAGTTAAACCGGTCTCATCCA
>BOPP01000022.1:7580217-7593288 GCA_017312745.1 Gryllus bimaculatus
GCACTTAGACCCGATTTACACGATTCCTTTTGACGAACGATTCCGCAGTTTCAGCGAGGGTGCGCATGTGTGTGCACGGCTTCTACAACTCCGGAACCATTGATCAAAAATAAACTTGTCAATTGAGTCTTACTCCGCAAGCTGCTACCGTATCCTGCAGGTTCCTATTAGCCTACTATCTATATCGTGTACCACAATTTCCAGCCGTCGAAAATAATGTTGTGAATACTGGCACCTTGAATCTAAAAAAATATCAAACACATTAACGAGTAATTCCTGTGTAAGAAAAAATATATTTGATCAAAAAATATGTAGGTTCAAAAAAAACGCAGTAAAAAACACAAAACTGACGCGTCAGCTACAAGTAACTGCAGTCACCGTCATCAGGTATACCAATGATTTGGACACTACAGTGGCTGCAACGTATCGGGTTACCGTTGTCACGTATTTTCTATTATCAACGGGGGTAGAAGACCCTCAATAAACAAGCAGAATGCTTTGCGAGGTCTTGTAGATCGAGATCCGAACATCAGATTCCAACCTAACGCGTATCCCACAAGATTCAGCCGCCTAAAAGGGAATCTGCTCCATTATCACCGTTGAGACCTTGCCTCGACCTCATAACGTCTTAATAGTCAGAACGTTACAGTCACGAATCATTGACTTCCCATCGACTTCTTTGAGAAAATAAAGCATTTTTCGATAACAAAAAAACAAACAAAAATTTCAAGACTTCGGTCTTATATTTCACTAATTACTACTTCTTTACTACTTCAAAGTTATTATTGCAAACTAATATATCTAGCATGATATGCATACATTTGTATAATTTCCAATTTCCATGAATCTAAGGACCTTTCGGGTCTTCATGACCTCGCCAAGCATTCTGCTTGTTTATCGAGGGTCTTCTACTATAATACCCCGTGGATAAAAGAAAATACGTGACAACAGTAAGCACTGCCGCCACTGTGGTGTCCTAATCATTGGTGTCCCCGAAGGCGGCGGTTTCAGCCACGCGTCGCACTGACCCTCGACCCGTTGCATTACAGGGGCCCCCGTGTGCAGAATAATAATGTCAGCCTGCGCTTCGCTGCCGGGGTCGTCTTCATAATTGCACAACGTGACTGTCTGACTTCCCTGAAGAAACAGAGCCTCCATTTTCGCAAATGCTAGTCATCTATTCAGCATGTTGCTCTGGCCCATAAACGACGCTTTCGAAAGGTCTCTTTGTAGAAGTCAAATTCACGGGAATACATATTAATTTTTAAGTATTTACTTACAAAACTCTTTACTCTATTATACTAGAATCTATCAAGACACGTGTCGCTACTAGCATTAATTATCATAACACTTTAGTATTATCAAATGAGAAATCCTTTTGTTATTAAACTTTGCTGCATCGCATAATTGTATAGATATAACCACAATTTCATTATATTTAAAGATAAAATTGCATTCTCGAAATTAATTATTTAAATAGTTTTTCTTTAGTTATATAGAAGATATAGATAAAAGTGTTGATTTTGTGCTTAGAACAAGGAGAGAAATAAAACACACAATGCTCCTATTTGCAAAATTATTTAATTCCACCGAAGATTATTTTCTACCGGTAGTACATCTTAAAACCTTCCGGTCAATATTAAACTTTCTTAATAAAACTAAGATAAAAAATACATAATGAAGGTAAAACCATCCAGTTTGCGTGCCGTTCTAATTACATGATTAAGACTATTTGACTTCCTTCTATTTGAAAATTTTGTATCTGCACTGAAACCTAACAAGCGTCTCTTTATTCCAAATTCTTCGAAAACCAAACATCTCCACGCGTCCGAAACGAAACTTCATTTCATGGAAAGCTGGTCTGGACAGAGAAATTCGTTTCCTTCTTCCAACGATATTGATTCAATACGGCGTCCGTCGTGACCTCTGGGCTCCGTTCCAACAAACTGAAAACGTGACATGCCTGTTCTTTCGGAGAGCCTCTCATTTTATACGGCAGTTTATATTTATAGAACGTGTTATTCTTTTTTTTATTTGGAGGTAAACCTAAAAGGAAGTTCTATTGTCGAATATTCTTCTAATGAAACGGGTTTAAATAAATTTGATTAAATAGTAAAAGAATAATAATTTGTATGAAGATGTACCAAAGATAATTTTTAAAAAAGTGAAACTACAATTCACAAACACTACATAGCTTTTATTTTATTTATGGCGTTAGTTTTGTAACATAACGAACATCAGTCTAAATGCAATCACATGCAATACTATATCAATTTACTAATATTTTGGGAGACATTTTAAATGTAGGAAGCCGTAATATCTTCAGAAATATTTCACATTTATTAAAACAAAAAAATGTTTCTTAACATTCATGACTTACACACCTTGACAAATTAATTGGGAAATTTACCACAAGTGCAAGTCTTTCTCAATATTTTATTACTTCGCATGTTCTTCGTTAGAAGTTCTTCGTTAGAATTCAAATAAATCACTCAATTATACAACAAAAAGCACAATCGATATTGTACTGACTCGATTCCCTTTTAAATTAGAAGTGTTTTGATACTAATTAATTACTACAATAACTTCGAATTTCCCCCATTATCCTTAACAGATGAAGCAATTCATGACAGGAGGTGGTAGCACACTGCCGCCGGGGGCGCCTCCCCCTTTCCTATATCGGCGCTGTGAACGCGCGACAAGAGCATTATGCGCGCTCTAAGGCAGCTCATCAAGCAGCAACGCCCGCCGCCCGGCGTGGGGCGCTGTCTCCGCATCGGAGCAGCAAATTGAAACGTCGAAGGGCCCCGCGCCGCGCCGCGCCGCGCCGGATTAAAGAGCGAAGACCCAGACGAGCCAGGAGAGACAGCGCGCTATCCGTCACACGGCACCCAACGGCAAGACACGAGGCAGCATGAGAAGGATGCACGCTCCCTCGCCTCCAGTTCCCTCGTCCCCCGCTCCCTCGTCCCCCGCTCCCTCATCCCCCGCTCCCTCGTCTCCCTCTCCCTCGTCTCCCGCTCCCTCGTCGCCCGCTCTCTCGTCTCCCGCTCCCTCGTCGCCCGCTCTCTCGTCTCCCGCTCCCTCGTCTCCCGCTCTCTCGTCTCCCGCTCCCTCGTCTCCCGCTCCCTCGTCTCTCGCTCCCTCGTCTCCCGCTCCCTCGTCGCCCGCTCTCTCGTCTCCCGCTCCCTCGTCTCCCGCTCCCTCGTCTCCCGCTCCCTCGTCTCTCGCTCTCTCGTCTCCCGCGTTTTTCGTCGGAAGTAGCGGTTGCAGGGCATTTCACAGAGGTAGCATTTTCACTCAAGGAGAAATAATTGGCTAATATGAATCTGATAGACAAGTAATATTTCTTCGATTTGAAGTAGTTTTGAATCACTGAGTTCCTTGTCTAGATGATGAAATAGTGTCATTCGCTTGACTGAGATGCATATTTGTCTATAATTAAACCTTTTATCATCCTCAAAAATGTCGAATACGTCATTTTGATTAATACATTAAAAAATAAAAATTTAATCAATCAAGTTATTGAAATATCGAGAACGTAAACTCAGTCAAGAAACAACACTCACACTGCGCTCCGGGTGCTCTGGAATGCACAAATTGTGAGGTTGGGGATTAACTTATCCTCGGGGATCGCAAATTAGAATGCAAGGAAGTAATTTTTCTGTTTGAGACAGAGATAATTTATGTGAAGACTGGAAATATTAAACTCCTGAGTACTGATCATGTTTTGGCGATAAATAACCAACATGTTAACAAATAAAATGTCAATATGTCTCTCATAACCAAGAGCAAAAGTTATGTTGCACCCAACGTAAGACAGAGCGCCTAGGTATAAGGTCTTCCAAAGAGACTCATATACATGAAGTACATGATCTTGATAGTGATTAACCTTGAATACCCCCTAACCCTGAGAGATATGCCGACAGTAGCATTAGCTAACTGTAAACCTCCCTCGCCGGACAGAACGAAGGGCTGGGGGGAGGGGTCAAACAAAGAAGTACTCCAGAAGAGGACCTAACCAAGAGGATGCAAAGACCAGGATCTGAATGTCAGTTCCGGCAAAAACCACTTTTGTCATGGCGTAGAGGGTGTCAAAAAATGTTCTCTGTTTTTTGGGTTTACCAAGGTCCCTTGCGCAGGGCAAGGTGTGAAGACTTCCACAGCTTGAGCAGCAGCGATGAAGCTGGCGCAAAGAGCGGAAGAACCAACCCTTTTGATGAAGTTGGTTCGTGGAAAGGCTTCTCTCGTCGCTAAAGAGGGCAGCGCATTAATAGCCCCGAGGCCAGAAGACTAAACAACTTCTTCAATCACCAAGTAGAGAGCCGGAAAGATAAAAAATTTAGACGACATGGAATAACTGCAACATTGAGACTGGTTACCTGAAATGTTCAGTGCCTTACTCCTCAATCTAAGGAATATTGAATAATAATTACACTCCGCTTAATGTTTTTTCGTTGTTGGATTGTCAAGACGACAGAACTGAATAAGTATTTACAAAGAAAGTAGAATAGCAAATGATCGATTCGAAATTGAAAGTGCTCATATAATAATCGTAGATAGAAAATAGAGAAAAAGTAATTTCGTTTTCGGTAGAAAAACAACTGAAGGCAGTAGAATCGAAAATCACAATCGGCAATCACAATCGGCATCAAAATAATAATTAAAAGGAATAAAAAAAATAGAAGTACCGGAAAAAGTAGTAAATGTTTAGATTTAAGAAGGCGGCATGATTTTGATGTCATATCCTAATCGGTGGCGAAATGGTCAGTAAGAATTCCCGAAATTGAAACTACCATATTGTCATAATTTGCTAAAAATATCATTAGGAGCGACTATAGTTCACGAATAGTTAGTATTACGGGCAGTTCTGTTTTTTTTTACTGCAAGTAGAAGAACAAACGACCATGAAATAATGCAGAAACAGATGGATAGATGTTAGAGGGATGCTGATCAATGATAAGAAAACATCAGGAGCAATTAAAAAAATAGAGCGTAATAGATCACGAGCTGAAATAAGAGAAACATCCAGACAACTGCAATTCGTACAAAGAATAATGTCACTAGATCACATTTGTGGTACGGTAGAACAATGTAAACGGCTACAAAAATTTAGCAGATGGTGGAGGCCGATTATTACTGGAGGAAAAAAACAATCATTACAAATAGCAAAGTGACAAGAACGAAGACAGCTGAACGAGTATTCTCGTGAATTCAAATTAGCTGCAATGGACAACCCCAATCGTAGGAGTTCAACAGAACGAGACCTATAAAGTAAGTAAGTGGACACAGACGAGACTAAAGGAAAGATTACGACCATCCGTGAAGATAACGGTACAGAGACGGCAATCCCTGCAGCGAGCGGGAATCCTTGGACAGCCAAGAGGCCCTCCAGTGGCCGGCAGTAGCGGCGGCGACGAGGGACGACGGGGCGGCGGTCCAATCGGCGACAGGGTAATTAATTTCCGGCGGGGCCTCGAGGGCCAACACAATGACGCGTCCCGCCCGCCCCCCCCCCCAGATACTATCTCGGCTGCGGCCCGCGCCGCCCTACCCGTCGCCACAGCGCATCCCTGTTCCCCCCCCCCACCAACCTCGCCATGACCACTGCCGCCCGCCCTGCCCTGACCTTTCCGCACAGACACACCCGAATTCCCGAGTTGGCGGTCATTTCCGGCGCTGGTGTGCCCTCCCCTCCCCCGTCTCATCCCGCGTTGCCTCGCGCCGATCCGACTCCTCCACGACCCCCCACTTCAATTCCGCTCAACTCTCCCGTCACACACGTCTCTCCCATTCCCACGCAGCTCTTGCTCCCTCACTTTTCCATAGCTCTGCCACATATACGGCTTCTCCGCTCTGACATGTCTTTTCAGTCTCACTATTCCTGCCGCTTCTGCCAACCCTCCGCCCGCTCTTCTCCACCCGTTACTTGCATCACCCTCCCCCTAACCAACCCACTTTTCTCACCATCTCCGCTCCTGGACGCACAGCCCTGCCATGGCTTCTGCCCTTCCATCCTGCCCTGACCTTTTCCGCAAGTCCCACCCCCCAGTTGCACGTCCATCGCCCGCCCCCTCCTCTCCTCCCCGCCCACACCCCCCAAATCCTCCACAGTGCTCTCGCGCCTGCCCGTATCTTCTGCAGATACCATCTGGGCGTGCGCCTGCGTCCGCCCGCCAGTGCACTCCCCCCTCGTGGAGTTTCCCCCTACCGGACCGGCGGCGGGCCGGGCGCCGGGTGCCGTCTTTGTTTCCGGCCCATGTCGGGCGCAATGCCGCCGCATGCCTCGCATGCCGGAATGCGTCGAACGAGCGGCGCCGAGCGCTTAGCAAGAAACGCTCGTAATTCGCGCAGCCCCGCCCCCGCCCCGCCCCCGCCCGCCGCCGAGCTCTCAACAACACTTCACGCCCCCCCCCGCGCAATCCCTCGCCACGGGCATTGGAGAGGTTTATTGACGGTCGCGATTGAAACGGACGTTTTATTAAAGTGCCGCTGTTATTAGTTGACGTCACCTCCAGCGAAGGCTCATGATTTAGTTGTTGCTCGTACTTGGCAATGACGAGGCAGGAGGGAAGGGAAATTTTTTTTTACTTGGGAGAAACATTCAGGATACGCTTATCTAAAAACTCATGTATTTGATCTAAATTATCGTGAGTAGCATTGCACGGTGTTTCCAAAATAGTTACGCTTAAAGCAAACGTAGCAATTCCCGGAATGTAACAATTCCTTTCTAAAAAGGGAAAACATGAACACTCGCAAAGTCCTAACTTCTGAATTGAAATAGTAATCATCACATTTTGTATTTTCTAATCCATTGTGATTTAATAAAAAATGTCTTCTGCACTGATGGAATCGAATTCGAGAAATGGAGGCGAAAATCAAATTAAGCTTTCGTAAATCTCTGCTGGAAACCGTTAGCAAAGAACGCTTCAATTCCGCGACGGCACCGCCCTCTTGTCGATGGTTTTATCACTTCATGGCTTCAGGGAATGAACAAGCGACAGAGACTGCATGCGTTTATTGCCAGCTCTGATTGAAAAGAGCAATTTAATAAAAGCACAGTAATTTAATGTGATTGCGTCGTTCCTGAAGCTTGATGCTTTTACGCAGCGTACTTCTGTGGATTAACGGAAACACTCCTTTGATAAAAATAAAACGCTTTCACTGGACGTATAAATTAGAAGCTTCGCCATCTTCAATACTAATTTTTTGAAACTTCTCTCCAACGTTACTACAAATAACTCTATATAGAAAGTTTAGAAGAAAATTGAGATTTTTCACTTTCACAATTCTTCCTCACATATTGATAGTTGTTCTTGCGTTTGTAATGTAACTAAATGAAAAGTAATATCCAGTTTAATGTTGCGCTTGTTTCATTGTCCGAAAATAAATGCAAAAAATTTCCAACGTTTGCCAAGGTTAACATTTGAATTAAATATTACTAGTAGGAATGAATGGATGCGCAAAGATTTAAAATTAACAAATATCTAGCATGTATAATAATTTCCTTTTTATATTAATTAATTCATTTGCTATTTATCAAACTAATGACGACTGGTAAATATCACCATGATACATCTTTTATTACAAATTAAACCGTCTGTGAATGTAATTAATATTATATGTTCAGTATGTTCTAGTTGTTTTAATATTGTTATTCCGTTAAACAAACAAAAAAGTGTAAAAAAATGCAGTGAAATTCTAAAACAGCCAGGGATGATTGTTTAGCTGACGGAACTGTATCGTTGATGAAAGAATCATGATTAAAAACGAAAAATTGAAACAAATTATTAATTAAAGGAATAAAAGCAAAAACAATCCAAGAATACCTGCGCAATTATATACTTCGCCCTAGCTTTCACACTAGGATTTCACACTAATCAAACCTCCTTTGGAGTTAAGAAGGCACCTATGAAACGGATAATTTACTCAGAGGCAAAAAGTACAATATTGAGCATTCTGAGCAGTACAACCAATTAACCAGGAAGACATTACGTGAGAAACCCTGAGTCACCGATATTCAAAGACACTCAAACCAAAGCTCCAAACGCTGCAGCTTTCGTTGGCCAGCGTGAGAAGTCCAGCATCATTCTATTAGCTTAGTTTAAAATCGCATAGTATATTTTAATATTTTACCTTTTCCTACTTACTATCATTTTCTAACGGACGCTTCTGACAGTTCTGAACTTCTTGTGTCGTTGAAAGAAGGGCTGAAGCAATGGCCAAAACGTAAGTAGTCGTGGATGAATACTGTGTTCGTGGTTTACATCAGGATCATACTAGCGCTGAACGATGTATAGATCACTATGTCCCCCACCACCTTGACGTGAAGACGGCGACGCGGCTGAGAGGCTGGCACAGACGGTGTCGCGTGTGCCGTGCCAGGCGGGGCCGGGCGGGCAGCGGGCCGCGGCCGGCGGGCGCGGGCCGGGCCGGCGGCCGCGCGGGCGGCGGCCGGGCGGCCGCCGGGCCGGGCGGGGCCGGCGGCCGGCGGGCCGGGCGCGGCGGGCGGGCCGCGGGGCCGGCGCGGGCCGGCCGGCGGGCCGCGCGGCCGGGCCGGCGGGGCCGGGCCGCGGGCCGGGCGGCGGCGCGGGCGGCGGGGCCGGGCCGCGGGCCGGGCGGGGCGGCAGGAAAACAGGCGGCGGGTTAGGTTGGGTTGGGCGTGGCTGACGGGACGGGAGGCGGGCGCGATATACTAGCATCTCGCACAGAGCGCCACAAATCTCCGGGACGCCACAAGTGTCCCACGGAAGACAAAGGAGCACGAGCGCCGTAGCAGGTCGCCACGCGCGGCAGGGCGGGGAGGATATAGAGGGGGGATTGGGTGGGGGTGGGGGAGGGACTAGATAGTCGTTCACTCACGTCCAGCCGCCGCCTCCGCCGAAGTGTCCGCTTTTAAGCTTGTGATTCCGCAACAGTTCTGCCCCAGTGCCGCACCAGAGAAATTTATCGCTGTTTATTTACAGTATGGATGCGATGTGGTGGCATACAGCCCAAACGTCGCATTGCCGTTACCCGACCTCATCGAGAGTAGTGGCTAAGCTTAGCAATGATTCGACGATGATGTTGCACAATAAATATCTTCATTGAAATAGCGAATGATTAAAATTTATGGAAATTACTCAGCCCCAGACTCATGCATAAATCAACGTTAAGAGTTGCGGCCATAAATCTGTTTAGGGAGTGATGACATGGGAGTTAGCTTATTCTTGGTCCTTTGTCTTGGAAGTTTGTCATATCTTTAAGAAAGAACGTTGTTCATGAAAAATACTCTCGGATTAGCTCGCTCAATAAACTCTGCAGTCGACCGTCGTGTGAAACAGTAGATTCTCGCGAAATGTTTGCATTATTTCCCGAATAACTATACGGCATCACGACGTTATTTCAACTCTACAAGAATCAGAGAAGAATTAGACATTTTCTTGCACATAACATTTGAGATATCCTGAAATAAATTATGCGAATGAATATACTTTGTAATATTGGAGAGAATTTCATTCATCAGAAAAGAACTCCAAATTATTCTTGATTGTAAGGGATAACTCTCAAATTGGCAATAGATACTACACAGAAAATGGGAATTCACTGAATATTGACTGGCAGTCAATTGGTTAAGAAATGGAAATGATGTATTGATGATGCCTATGAAATTGATCACAATTTCTAGACTCATCAGTTCTTGAATTAGGAGTACGGTTCAATACCCCATCCATCAAATATTCGATACTAAAAATTGGAAAGTGTGAAATGTGAGAATGATACAATACTGTTTTCACTTTTCACTTTTTTTTATAGTTTTTCATTCGGTCTAAATACATCACTTCGTAATATTTCCCAGAAAAATGAAAGCATTCATAAATTCAAAGCTTCAAGTAGTACAGAGAAAACAATTACCCACAAATTCCGAAAGAATTACCTAATTAAATAAATTATGTCACGTTTAAATGTATAAAGAGTAAGTCAAAAATTGAATGAAGGAAGTGTTCGTCCTTTATTTAACTTAAATTTACTTTTAACATTTTCTTCCAAAGAAAATACCCATTTATTTACTCAACTACACCGAGGGTGCATTTTACTTCGAGTTGCTACTTGGTGCAGCATCACACGAGCTTAAGGGGTCGCTGAGACGCAGCTGTAATGAAGCTTCTGGCAAAACAGGAAGCATAAATTCAATCACATGTGCCAAGCTTAAAGCTGAGACAGGGGAAGTGAGGAAGAAGAAATGGTTAGAGGTCGTACGTTGGGCGCTAGGAATAAAAACGAGATGGCAAGGCGGCGGGCGGCTTAGTCCATCATGATAACAACGTGATCAAACTACATGTTACTTAATAACGAGCGCGCCAGCTGTAGCAAGGAGAAGCGGGAAAGAAAAAGAGGATGTGTATCTGTGCATGTTGATGGCGAGAGAGTAGACGAGATGCAGAGCGGCTAGTAATTGATGGAATCAATGGAGTTGGGGACGAAATTGAGGAAAGAGAGGCAATGAGAGTCAAGAGTAACGGAGTGTGGGAAGAAAATGTACTATTGCTCTAAGCTATGCAAGATAGTGTGTCTTGCATGTGTAATAAGAAATGTGTGCATTAATGCAACAAACACTGCTTGACATTTGATAGTGTGGTTAAATAAATCGAAGTATGAAATGTTGTAAAATCGGTTTCGTGTAAACAAAATACGTTTAGTGTGAACATTTAAGAAGATTATGTAGAAATACATATTAAATATAATTTTCAATAAATATTAATCCCTAACTTATTACTATTTCCCGTATTGCTGACATATTCCTTTCTCGCCCTTAAGAATGAACCTCTTAAGAATAGAAAGTTATGTAAAGCTGCGGGTAAAAAAGGGAAAATTTTCGTCAGAAAAAATATTACAGGGCCCTCTTAACGAAGAAGTGGACAAATCCAGTTGCTAGTTTAGAAAAAAATCCTCTAAGACGTGGTGAAGGCAGATTCCTGTTTTGTGCGTCCTTGATACCGAAAAGTCGATTCACGGCAAAACAGCTGTCTTTCTGTCCGTCTGTGAACAACGCTAACGGCTAAACTATTCAGCCTATTTTCTCCAAAGCTGATATTGCCTGATCGTTCTGACTGGTGACCTTGAAATTGAAATCGATATTTTAATTTTGGGAGGTACTTTGCATGAAGCCACTGGGACATTTTCAAAATAAGGCCATCGATTTTGATTAAATTTTGTTTGAGGTGAGTCTGAAATACGTTTCAGAGAATGGCGCAGGTCTCACATTGGTTAAAAACTGAGTATTGTAAAATGGAAAAAAAAGTTTTTCGCGTCTTCCTACAACTAAAATATTAAAGATAGAAAGTTTTTCTCTTATTAAAATTTGTTTCTTAAACACAGATTTTAAAATAAGATCAGTAATAATTTTTCGAAAATTTTAGTATTTATCTCGTTGATTGCTAGCCTTCAGTCAGCCGCTCCTAATTTACGCAGTTGGATGCTACGTAAGTTAGAATTTGAATATTATTTCATGTTTAATTTTATTATTATTCATTATATATTCATGTTATTTCATTTTAAATTGCGACTTTCAATTTTGTTAAATGTGAAAATGAATAGATGAGCGGTCATTGTTGGTTGTTGTTACCCAATGTTGTAACGCCGCACAGATAATAGAATGAGATAATGACGTCTGCTTTTCGTTTGCGGTAATAAAAGCGACTGCTTTTTAATATTTGTAAAATATTACAATACCATAGTATTTAATTATTACTATTATATATATATTTTGATCTATTTGCATTTTTTGACAACGCTATCATTATCTTATTATTTTATATCGTATTAATTTTTAACTATAATTTTCGTATTAACTTTCAATTATTTTACTTTCTAGCATAATGTTTTTGCGCACCAAACACAACATACACATTTCACATATTTCACATATACATTTTTCGCACAAAATGTTCTACGATTACAAAAAAACAATTAGGAGAGAAATTGCGGAATATATGGTATTATTAACCATACTAATGGTGTGAAAGTACGTCCTTTAGTTTATACCAAACAAAGCTGAAACAGACGAAATGGTGTTTATAGATCACAACTTATAAATTCTTTATTGACTGGTATCTTGTGTTCACAAAGTAGAAAATAAATTTCACAAAAGCATATGCTTCAGATTATACAATCCAACTTAAGAGTATGCAAGACTGCACTATTTCTAGAAATTACATTTTTTATGCTCCTTTTATTTTTAACAAACTACTATTAAATTGCCCTGCATCTAAGCTTTAAAACGAACTGACGTGCGATTATACAATTTTATAAAATGTTAATCTATTATTTGTCTACACGATAAATTATCATTAAATTATCATTTACTCATTACGTTATATATTAAGTATTAAATGACAAATGTTCAAACTGTAGCTCTTCTGAATATTTTCGGAATTCTACTCATACAAATAATCAATGAGCAAACTATAATAAAAACGAGACACAGAAATGTTAAAGACTGTAGCAAAAGAATAAAAAGATATTAATGCAAATGTAAATAGATTGGAGTTGCAAAGAGAAGCAGAATTGTTTTGCTTATTAGCGAAAAGATTTCAAAAAATATCTGCCAGTTTCAAAGAGCTTGTAATAAAGTTTCCTTCAAAAGGAAACAGAATTTCGTGAACGCAAAAATGTCCTTAGAGCTTTCGCAAATCATCATTGTTCAAGAAAACACATATCCAATGAACAGATGTATCTCCCCTTTATTCTCCGTAGCTTTCATTTCGTAAAGGAATCACCAGCATTGCGCGAGCGTTGGAAACGTCAGTCGATCTCTCGACGCAGCTTCGTCGACTGACTCATTAGGACAGCGAAGTCCGCTGCAACGCGAAAGCAAAAAACGCCGCGCTCTCACGCCCGCGTGAATCAACACGCTCGCGCTACTCGACGCGTGCAAGATAGAGCGGGCGGCGGATTTCCGCTCACACGCTCGCGGTAATTCGAAACAAAATAGCCGCCTGGCAAAACAGTGCTGGCGACGGAAGCGGGAGACAGCGGTGGTAGAGGTAGCGGCGACTGTACCAACGGAGTCTGTGACTGGCGGTGGAGATG
>BOPP01000022.1:7593313-7604336 GCA_017312745.1 Gryllus bimaculatus
ACAGCAGGGGGGGGAAGAAGGATTTAATTTTCAAACATGTAAAATATTTTACTATGTTTCATATAAAGAAAGTTTTTTGTTTTTTCTCAAGTAAAAATTTATGCTTCGTTTGAAAACGAAATACTAACTCATACAAAAAAACTCTTGTAAATGTACGCAGGTCAATTAAATGCAAAGTGAAAGTACGTCTGAGTAGTTTGTTATTCTAGGTAAATATATTTTTCAGAAATTAATTGTGGGAAGACGATTTGCTGTTAATTCTCTTTTAATTTTTGTGATCCGGGCTAAAAGAAGTGCTAATAGATTCGGCCTCGTCAAGAGTAATCGATTACTTTCGTGGTGCCTTAAAACTACGAAAAAAGTTATAAATGCCATAACCATCAAAATAAGGTTTATTCGGTAATTTAAGCCCATCGCTCTTCTTCCAGACTGAAATGTAGCATCCGGCGACGACATGTAAAATGTTTTGGATGAGGCGCCCAAGCGATGCAATGATTTGTGTTGACGTTTTCCGTAGGTAGATACGGGAAACTATAATGAATTCAGGGAATGCTGTATGTGTGCTACAATAGATATACAAAAAAATTGGAACTTCTAAGTACCGAAAGGAGAGTCATATTTTTTTATTAATTTTTTATTAGAAAGTATTGTATTTCCAATCATGGAGAAAGAATTAACTTATTCAGTGTAGTAAATAAAAGATTCCTCAAACAAAGTATTGACATGAGAGTTGCATTCGTTTCCCCATTTTTTAAAAAGATGTCCTAGATACAATGGTTTCATAGTGGTTTATAGATGTCGTTTTAATATTTATCATATATTTGGTCCACTTAACTTGGCTTATATAAAACCACCGAAGAGAAAATCCGCAAGCTGTCGTGGAGGTTGGGCTCTGAATCTCATTCCATCGACTGAGAGAGATGGTTCAGGGCATCACTGATATCGCTGCATCCCTCTGACGGAGGTCTTAGAACCGAGTCCGACGGTGCAGGGTTTTATACTCTAGCGTGTAGCTTGGGTCGAATCGTCGCTGTCTAAGGAGAGTTCTACGCGGCATTTCTCTGAACGATAGTTTTCGTGATTTTCGGTCACACAAGGCGAATGCGGAGCGTTCCACCTCAAAAACGTGACACGGTAAGCGATCTTCGTACTTTCCTGATTCTACTTCATCTCACCACCTTTAATAAACGCAATACACTGCAACGTGCAAGAGACTGTCAGTAGCTAAGAGCTTGTCGGCTGGGCGGTGCCGCTCGGGGAGATACTTTGGAAAAATGCCGTAGCCGACGTTACGTACGTCGCCTGATCTGTATACAGCGGGGGAAAGATCACGAACCTCCGACCAAAAACGTGCATTACCTTACGGGATTAATGACACTGGTATTGCGTGATCGAAATGTCTAAACAATGAATCAAGTTCTTGTGGGAAGGGAACACTCGTCTCGAAGTCCCGGAGCCTCTCTCACTTTCCACCTTCAGCATCAAAGCAGGAGTAAACATCAAGGACTACGCCTCTCCCTTAATTAAATTTTTAGCTCTTCGGATATACTAATTACCCAAAATACTGCATAGCTCTATTTGCTGATGATACAGTACTTACTCCTCAAATTGCAATCTCATCTGCCGTGATGATTTTCAGCATCACTTCGCATTATTTTCTCAACTGGGTCAGAAAATGGCACATTGGGAAATAAATCCTAATAAAAGCCAGTCAAAAATATTTATTCCTCGTAACTCCCGAATGTGTAACATTCACTACATTTAGTACTAATGTCCCGTAAGAGTTGAGGCCCCGACAACTTATAATTATAATAGAAGAACGAAGGAACAAGGGCAGTATACGGACGGATTAGTGGAGGTGAGTTCGTGAACTCGTGGACTTCAGGGGATGAGAAGCGGAGAGAGCGGAGGCGGAGGCGCATCACCGCGTCGTCGGTGGAGCGCACTTTTCCCCAGCAGGAAAGGGCGTGACCGCGGAGGCGGCGCGAAGGCGCGGCGGCGGCGGCGGTGTGGTTAGCGGGGGCGGCGCGGGATAAGTCCGTGATCTGCTGGATTCACAGGGAAGCTGCCGCTCCGCTCCCGCCGCTCGTGATTAAACGCCGCGTCATGTGCAGCTGACCGCACGACGAGAACGCGCAACGGACCCTGACTCACGCGAAAGTGATCTGCAAGGCACAACCGAGTAATAATAATAATAATATAATACTAATAATAATTAATATAATATAATAATAACAACAATAAATAATAATATATGTATTCGTGATACGTATAAATATATATGTTTATACCTTTGTATCTTTCAAATATGTCAATGTTACATGTTTTGATAGTGTAATGTTTGGTTTGTGTGAGACCAGAAAACGTTCTGAACCAACCAATATTCTGCACCATATCGGGAATGAAACCCGGATTCCTTCATAAGCTCGTTTGCTCTAAACACTAGATATCGTATTCGGATATCGGTTCTTTCCAGCTACAGCCAGTTCTAATAGTAAAGTGAAAACATAATTTGTGTTATTTGTAATGAATTATTATGACGTAAAAAATAAGAAAATACTTAATACTATCTGGCTGAGATAGATGATATATCAAAGTAATCTCGGTTTGAAGAATCTGTGAGTTGAGTCTTTTCTTATGCACAAGTGTTTGTGAGAGACTCATAGAGTGCTCATGGAGGTGTTAAATCTCATTGGGCGGCTATTTGCAAGATTTGAAAAGGTAATATTTTTTAAACCATAATTTTAAGTCTTGAGTCGAACGTATCAGAAAGTAATAGTTTTACACGGCCCGTAACCTAAAACATACGATGCAAGTAATTACGTTTATTGTACTTGAATGAAGTCAAACATATTTTTTTGAGTTTCGAAAATGTGCAAGCTTACTCTCCTGTCCTCCTTCTTTCTTATCCGTTCTCTCTCTCTTCCTGCTTCTCATTATCGCACATTCTCCTGTCTGTCTCTCTCTCTATCTTATCTCTTCTCTCTCTTCTCTCTCTCTCTTCGTACGATTTTTATTTTCGCTGCAGTCCACTAATGTCATATATTGTACTACGTTTTTTCCCGGCGCACAGATTCGATAAATACTCATCTACTTAGTTTAACGCTGAATCTCAAACGCTCCATTTTTTACATTTTTAATCATCTCTCGTCTTAATTTTCATCTCATCTTTTCATTTCATTTTCTTCTGTACACTTCACCATCTTCGGCATCTCACTCATAATATTATACCATTTTTATTTCGAATTAGCAGATTACAACTAAGTGGGTGAAGCTAACGGAGTCTTCTCACGGTGGCATATGGGCACTTAATGAGCAGACCCGGCGTATAAGTCGACATTGCAGGGCGGTGAAGTAAAGAAATAATTAAACGCGTGACGTCACTAAGAGCAATAAAACATTTGGAGCGGGAACTATTCTCGACGAAACTGGAGCAATATCTGTAAAAAGAACGGGTTGGACGCGTTGAGCAGTTTTATGCGAGAATTCATGAGAGAAAATATGCGAGAATTGAGCTAGGTTACGAGTCAAATATTAAAAATCTGCTGCTATTAGGAGTTCAATGATTTCTTCAAATGTTGTACATTAAACATAAGTCCGTCTTCAACTTCAGATACTTCAGTAGAAGTATGCAGTACACTTGTTAATTCTGTGAAATTTTTTTTCAAATCTAATGATGTCGTCGGGAAATGAAAGAAGAATTACGTAATGCATTCAGTATCAGTAAAAATAAAAACACGATATTTCTCGTAGCAAAATGTAAGTACGCAAGTAACTTATTAATCAAAATAAGAATTCGAGGCAGAGGCCACATGGATGGAACAGGGTGATGCGGTGGAGACGAGAAACAAGATGTAGATAAAGTGTTCACCTGATGATATAAAAGGTATAGAAATGACGTTAACTTAAAAACGTTTATATAATAAAAGAAGAGGGAATATAAAATGGAAGCTGTATGAATAAAGGATTATAAAGATAAAAAAGAAGAAAGAGATAAATGTTGCTCTACTACTTTTTTTTCATTTTTAAACATCGCGTTAAAACTGTTTCATGTGAGACAAGTGGATGACACAGGTGAAAAGCTTCAACTATAAAAATAATCTTTTGGAGTGAGTAAGTATCCGGTAAACGCAGAGCAGCGTCAAGGTGGAAAGCACGGTCGCTGCTAGTTGCGACATCTGGCTGTATTTGGGCACGAACAGCTCGGCTCGGAGCCGGACTGGAGAGGGGCGCGGACGCGGCTGCTGAGAGTCGATCTCACCATAACGCACAAAAAAACGGAGCGGGAGCGGCGCCACCGCCACGGCCACCTCCGTCGCGACTACTATCGCCACGAAACTGGCCCCGCCCCGCTCGCGCGCACACTAGCCCACCCCGCTCCGCCCGCACCACCCGCACACCCGCTCCGCTCCCGCGTTCGCGTATCAGGCCAGCATCAAGCCAGCGCCTCACCACACGCCTCCATCCGCGCTGCGTCGCCCGACACAGCCCTCCGCCACAGCCCGCCCTCTCCAGCACCGCCGCCTACGCACAGCCACTGCCACCTCTGCCATTACGACTACGCCACTCCTCGCGCGCGTCACCACGTGCACTAGTCCGCACCAGCACACACACAACAGGTTAAATACACTCATACGTCTGTCATGGGCTCCGCGTCGCCAACAACCAAACACACACAACCAAACCACCAACGCAACACTCACTACGGCGGGGGCGGGGGCAGTTTCGGTGGCGATAGTAGTCGCGACGGAGGTGGCCGTGGCGGTGGCGCCGCTCGCTCCGGTTTGTTTGGTGTGCTTGATTGGTGAGGATTCGAGCTCTCAGCAGCCGCGTCCGCCCGCCCCTCTCCAGTTCCGGGCTCCGATGCGAGGCTGTTCGTGCAAATACGAGCGCAGATGTCGCAACTAGCAGCGTCCGTGCTTTTCACCTGTGACGCTGGCTTCTGCTTTTACCGGATACCACTCACTCCAAAAATTATTTTATAGTAAAGCTTTTCACCTGTGTGATCCACTGTCTCACATGGAAACAGTTTTGAACGCGATGTTTAAAAATGAAAAAAAAGTATAGAGCAACATTTATCTCGTTTTCTTTCTTTTTTATCTTATAATCCTTTACTATTCATACAGCTTCCATTTGTATATTCGCCTCTTCTTTTATATTATATACGTTTTTCAATTAACGTCATTTCTATACTTTGTTATATCATCATTGAACACATTTATCTACATCTTGTTTCTCGTCTCACCGCATCACCCTGTCCATCCATGGTGGCCTCTGCTCAGAATTTCTTATTTTGAGTTGATTTAGAGTTACTGTGCGTAACTTACAGTTTTGGCTTACGAGAATATCGTGTTTTTATTTTTACTTGATACTGAATGATACTGTAATTCTTCTTTCATTTCCCGACGACATCATTAGATTTGAAGAAAAATTTCACAGAATTTTAACAAGTGTAGTGCATTACTTCTACTGAAGTATCTGAAGTTGAAGACGGACTTTTATGTTTAATGGTACAACATTTGAAGAAATCATGAACTCTAATGCCAGCAGATTTTAATATTTGACTCGTAACCTAGCTCAATTCTCGCATGATGTTCTCTCATGAATTCTCGCATGAACTGCTCAACGCGTCCAACCCGGTTGCTTTTTAGACATATTGCTCCAGTTTCGGGAGAATAGTTCCGCTCAATGTTTTATTGCTCGTGGTGACGTCACGCGTTTAATATTTCTTTACTCACCGCTGCAATGTCGACTTATACGCCGGGACTGCTCAGGTAAGTGCCATATGCCGCCGTTGAGAATGACTCCGTAGCTTTCGACCCACTTAGTGTAATCTGCTAATTCGAAATAAGAAATGGAGGATAATATGATGAGGTGAGGGATGCAAGATGGTGAAGTGTACAGAAGGAAAGTATAAATGAAAGGACTGAATGAAAATTGAATGGACGAGAGATGATTAAAAATGTGAAAAATTGGGAGGCGTTTTGAGATTCAGCGTTAACTAAGTAGATGAGTATGTTATCGAGATCTGTGGCCGGGAAAAACGTAGGTACAATAATATGGACATGTGAGTGGCGGCAGGCAGAAAATAAAATCGTACGTAAGAGAGAGAGAGAGAGAGAGAGAGAGAGAGAGAGAGAGAGAGACAGACAGAGGAACGAATAAAGAAAAGAATGGAGACAGGAGAGTAAGCTTGCACATTTTCGAACTCAAAAAAATATGTTTTGATTCAGATGTACAATAAAACGTAATTACTTGATCGTTATGTTTTAGGGTTACGGTGCGTTGTAAACTATTACTTTTCTGATACGTTTCGATCAAGACTTAAAATTATGGTTTAAAAAATTATTACCTTTTCAAATCTTGCAAATAGCGGCAATGAGATTTAACTACCTCCATGACACTCTGAGTCTCTCACAAACACTTGTGTCATAAGAGAGACTCGAACTCACAGTTCTTCAAACCGAGATACTTTGAGTATATCATCCTATCTCAGCCAGAATAGTATTTAAGTATTTTCTTATTTTTTACGTCATAATAATCATTACAAATAACACAAATTACGTTTCACTGTTACAATAATTAACTGCTGTAGCTGGGAATAGAGACCGGATATCCGGGAATACGGATATCTAGTGGTTAGAGCAACGAGGCTTATAAAGGGAGATCCGGGTTTCATTCCCGTATGGTGCAGAATATTGGTTGGTTCAGAACGTTTCTGGTCTCACACAGATACCAAACATTTACACTATCAAAACATGGTAACATTGACATATTTGAAAGATACAAAAGGTATAAACATATCTATTTTGTACGTATCACGAATACGTATATTATTATTGTTATTATTATTATTATTATTACTCGTTTGTGCCTTTCAGATCACTGCGTGAGTCAGGGTCGTTGCGCGTCTCGTCGTGCGTGTCAGCTGACCTGACGGCGGCGTTTAATCCACGGAGCGGCGTGGAGCGGAGCGGAGCTGCCCTGTGAAATCCAGCAATCACGACTCATCCCGCGCCGCCCCCTCTCTGACCACACCGCCGCCGCCGCCGCCGCCGCCGCCGCGCCGTCTCCGCGGCTGACGCTGTTCCTGTGGGAAAAGCGCGCTCCACCGCGACGGGTGATGCGCGCTACCTCGCTCGCTCTGCTCCTCATTCCGTGAAGTTCACGAGGTTCACGAACTCACCTCACTGACTCGTCGCTATACTGCCTTGTTCCTTGTTTATTAATTAATAGCGTTTGGGGGCCCTAACTCTTACGGACATTAGTACGTAAATGTAGTGAATGTTACACTTCGGGAGTCTACAAGGAATAAATATTTTTGCCTGGCTCTTATTAGGATTTATTTCAATGTGCCATTTTTGACCAAGTTGGAAAATAATGTGAAGTGATGCTGCAGATCATTCACGGCAGATTGAAGATTGCAATTTGAGGAGTAAAGTACTGTATCATCAGCAAATAGAGCTATTGCAGTATTTTGGGTGGTTGGCATATCCGAAGTATAGACATTAAATAAAGTGGGGGAGAGGTTGGGTCCTTGTGGTACTCCTGCTTTGATGGTGAAAGATGTGGAGAGAGCTCCGGGACTTCGGGAGACGAGTGTTCCTTCCCCACTAGAACTGATTGTTTAGTGATTTCGATCACGTCAATTACCAGCGTCATTAATCTCGTTAGTGTAATGAACGTTGTTTGCTCGGGAGGTGGCGGTGTTCTTTCCCCCGCTGTATGACGATATCCGTCGACGACCTACCGACGGCTACCAGGATTTTTGCAAACAGGTATCTCCCCTGAGCGGGACACTGCCCCAGTCGGGACAAGCTCTTAGCTTCTGAAGGGTCTCTCGGCACGTGTGGTAGTGTAGTGCGTGTCAGTTTAAGTGTGTGTGTGTGTGTGTGTGTAAGGATGAGAATAGGGTCAGGAAGGGTTACGAAAGATCGCGCTTCCCGTGGCACGTTTTTTAAGGGGAACTGCTCCGGCATTCGCCTTGTGTTGACACGGAAAGATATCGTTCAGAGAAGCTGGCCGCTAGAATTCTTCTCCAGACAGCGACTGAATTTGACCTAGCTAACAAGCTAGTGTCGAAAATCTTGCCACCACTGGCACTCGAACCAAGGACCGCACGGTCAGAGTGACTGCAGTGACATCAGTTGATGCTCTGAGCCATCTCTCTCGGTCCATTGTAACTGAGATTCGAGGCCAATCTCCAAGAGAGCTTGCGGGATTTTCTCTTCAGTGGTTTTTATATTTCCTATTTGAGTGTAACCAATGATATGGAAATATTAAAACAGACATCTTATAAACATAATGAGACCATTGTATACCAAGGACATCTTTTTAAAAATGGGGGAAACGAATGCAACTCTCTCGTCAATAGTTATCGTTTGAAGAATCTTTTGTTTACTACACTGAGTAAGATTACTTCTTTCTCCATTTTTTGAAATACAATACACTTCTAATAAATAATTAATGAAAAATATGACTCTCATTGCGTTACTTAGAAGTTTAAAACAATTCATATCTATTTTTAGCAAATTTAATGCAATTCCTGGAATTTATATCGTTCTGGGTATCTCCTACGTAAACGTCAAACACAAATCTTGCATTGCTTGGCGCCTCTTCAAACATTTTACAGGTCGTCACGCGGATGCTACATTTCAGTCGGGGAAGAAGAGCGATTGGATTCGGGCATCGCGCCCCCTTTCTGGATGTGCCCCTCAAAGGCAATCCAGCCTCAATCTTACCCCCCTCACCCCGGGAGTGATTTAGACCTAGAAATTTATTCCAAATCCTATTCTTTTATATAATATTCGGATAACCTGCACGTGTCCGTCCATCCGTTGACCACTCACGGGTTATATGTCGATCACTTTCGGTTAATCATTCGTAGCAAACGAAATATCATTCGACATGACTCGGCCTGTCGGTGAGAAACACCAAATTTTCCAGAATGCTTCGAAAAAATCCGAAGAGAATTACCGAAAAACGTTATTTTGGAAGGATAGGCATTTATAACTTTTTCGGTAGTCTTACGGCACCTACGAAAGAAATCGATTACTTTTGACGAGGCGAATCGATTGGCACTTCTTTTAGCCGGAACACGAAATTAAAAGCTATCGTCTTTCCATATGATTTCTGAAAAATATATTTAGATAGAATACTACAACTTCAGACGTACTTCACTTTACATAATTTGACTGCGGACATACAGGGGAACCTCTTTATATTTTGCGTTTAGTTTGCGTTGTCAAATGAAGCATATTTAGTGAGGAACAACTTTCTTTATATGTAAGATACGTAGAATATTTTATATTTTTGAAATAAAAACGAAAATATGGAATACAATTCAGAGATTAATGGTGGTTGTGCATCATTTGAACACGTCCTCATGTACCACATTATTCATGAACACATTATTCCTTCCTGACATCCTTCAAAATATCAGTCACCTTTCACCATCATTGCCTCTGCCTTGGAGAATCATAACATCAATGTCAACAACAGAGTGACTGAAGAAATGTGCTGCGTATATAATTAGAGATTACAGTTGCATTATGTAAAGCTGTTCACGCTTGCAAAATGGTGTTTTATTCAGAAAAAGTCTCCCTGCTACGTCGTCAGCTATAATAAAATTAAAAATAAATACAGAGAAACTCGGAATATTGAAGGAAGTTAACACGAGCGGTCAGATTTCTTCAGTTTCGCCAATCGTAAACATATACAAATTAAACGAACGCAACAAAATGCAACTACTTAATGCTGAAACTGAAAAACGTGCCTGTAAAGTTGTGATGGCTTCTTAACAAGCTCATATCAGAACCAGTGCGTTCTATCTTAAAGACTTGCAATGCAACCACATGGCAGCCCTGACGTAGCCTAAACGTTACAGTGCTCAAAAGTATACTGCGTCAGGAATACATTAACCTCTTCTACAAATATTCATAAATATTTTGTTACTTCGAATTATAATTGTGAAGGTCACATTGCCATGAAAGTCTCAGAGAGTCGGGATGCATGGATGACAGGTGCGTGCCTTGAAAATTGCGAGAGTATTCCTCTGAACTAAATTGCAAGACTGTAGCCCAGGTGGAATCCCATCAAGCCACTTTCGACGCTTGCATCCCGATCGAGTCTGAAGGAGGTTCGTGAGGGGCTGATGGGCCGCCGAACCAGAGAGGAGGAGGACCTGCGGTGAGGCGTCGTCATGACGGAGGCGGAAGTGTCGGCGGCGGCGGCGGCAACGTCGGCGGCGCCGGAGCGTCTATGATTTACGAGGCCCCTGCCTCCCGCCGCCAGTCGATCGACGGGCCCAAACCTCCGCCGACAGCGGCGTCAATGCCGTCGCCACCCACGCCCACAAATAGCACGCCGATCGTCCTCAACCTCACATTAAGGTCTCGAAGCCTGACATCGCCGTATCCTCCCCAAACCCCAATTCCCCAGAAGCCCACCTTCCCACTATCACAAATTCCCTCATCAGCCCTTCCTGCAATTCCACTTCCACGTATTTCACTGAATGAATCCGTTTAACAATTTGGGACCTCTACAACCGCAAAACTATATCTCCACAACCGCACACATCCGCAAAAGCACATCCCCATAACACACATCCTCAAAACCTCCCAGCCCCACAACCACACCCCCCTCAACCCCAGAACCACACTTCCGTAAACACAAATTCCTACAAGCCTGCTCTCGGTGACTTGCTGTCTCCCTGTCTCGACACCCCACACAACAACCCCCTTGTACTATCTGTCTGCAGCTCCAGACACACTTGCTCTAATACGCCTATGCTAACACAGTATCTGTCTTATCATCTCTACCACCGCTTCACACGTTCTCTCCACATCTCTAAGTTAGGAACGCCTTTCTACCCTGTCGCATCGACACCTCCTCCATTGCTATTCTAGCTCTTCTTATCGTTTTCACTACACGCTATCGCCTTGTGTCGTATTCGCCCCCTCCCTCACAATGGCACCACGCCCCACCCCACCTTTTCCGTCATCCTTTTTAAACCTCGTCACCG
>BOPP01000022.1:7635948-7661110 GCA_017312745.1 Gryllus bimaculatus
CTGTTTATGAATATTAATGCGAGTCATCTTCATCAACGCGTTCCGCTCGAGCGGGGCGCCCCCGGCGGAGCGGGCGGGGGAGGGGTGCGTCCCCCACCCTCCAGCGTTCAGGTGGCCGCCACCGCCTTGCCCGAGCGCTGGTACGACGCGTTGAGGATGCAAACGGGACATCGTCCCGCACACGATGTCCAACCTCGTAAGAACAAGGTTTTGGAGGAAATATTGCGAAATTCCATGATTATGGGCAAAGAAATTATATTTCAAAATGGTCGGCTGTGGTGGCTTAGGGCATCAATTGATCTCACTGCAGTGCCTCTGATCGGGAGATCCTAGAGATCGAGTGCAGACGGTGGTAGGATTTTTGACACTGGCTAGATTGCTGTGTCGAATTCAGCCACTGTCTGGAGAATACTGACCGACGACAGCTCTGATCAGTAGTTTCTCCGGTCTCCTTTTCTCTTTCCGTGGTTTCTCCGGTCAATATCAGGCAAATGCCGGGTCACGGACCGCGCGCTACTTTTCATTCTTATTCCTCGACGTACACCCACCCATTACTTATACACACTTGCACTAACGTGAATCACTCTAACATACACGTCGGGAGACCGGTTGGAAGCGTAGAGCGCGTGTGCCGGCTAGGGGCTGTATTCTGTTGGTGTGATATACGTAAATGGGAAGTGCCTTGCATGCCGTCTCAGGTCGGCGCCGGATCTTGCTACCTTACGAGGAAAGAACATCGCCTCTTCCAGCAGTAAAAGCATGCACGGTACTTCCATTACTAATGACCACCTCTGTAGGTGCGTCCGGAGACACGAAATAATCAATCAGTTTTTACACAATATATTGCTTAGCAGTAATGCAATGTATTAGTTTTAAATATTGTGTAATAGTATTTTTTACACCCAATCCTCGCAATTAAAAATATGTTTCTGAGTTTAATGTTAATATTATTTAGAGGACACATGATATTCGAATTAATGAATCCCCTATACCTTGAAAAACATGGGAGACTTGGGAACAATTAGTATTAATTTACTCTAATCTAAAAGTATGTCTTTTCTTAACGCTGCGGCTTATACGTTACTGAAACGTAATTGACTACACGCTGTAATCTCGCAGGTCCATTACTTGCATTACTATCTCGCATTTGCCGCAGTATTAAATTTCTTGCTGATTCCTGATTCATTGAGTAATTTCTTTGGAATCCCCTTAGACAAATAACTTCTCAAACATTTTCTTTGGATTTGCCCCATCGGCTTATTCATTTAAATGTCTTATATTTGGTTTAGTGATTTGTGTAAATTAATTACAAAACCTCTAGAATACGCTCCTCAGTAATTTTTAGAATATAAAGGATTATTCCTAAGGAAAATTACTGAAATATTTTCAATATGCTATTAATTTGTGAGATCTTGAAATTAGTGTGTAGTTTTGAACTATACTACTATCGACTTTTCCGACTTCACGACTTCAAATATAAAAATTAAAATCCGTCCATGTGAGAAGTTAAGTTTGCACCTCAGGTGCGACTTCAGTCACCACCTATCAAGCGGTACTTTTGTGGTTCATAAGATAATATTTATGAGAACGTTATCTTCGACTGCCAGGTATGTTAATGAGACCTTAATTCTGGAAGCGAGAATTAATGTGCAGTTGGCTATCAAGAACATACTGCCTGTGTGACAGGCCATTTATCAACCTTAACTGGACCCTGAATCCTTCAGAGATATAATTACAAAGATGATATTTTAAAATCTTGATGTTTAACTGTTCATGTATTATAATTTAATTGTGTCAAAATCAACTACAATTTATTGGAGATAATTCTGCTGGTAAGTCCTCGTGGTATGTAAAAAATAAAAACGATCATACGACACGAATATGTGTAATCATTTTAACCTTGAAAATATAAGGATATAATTCTAAAACGCTGAGTGTACTACATCAAATGTCACAGTTTGTTAAATTATGTGTTTACTGAAAATTTCTTAGTGAGTGGTTTGTCGTTTTATAATTTTCTTTCAAGAACTATAAATTTGCACCATGAGTATACATTCACGTATATAGTATTTTTTATCAGAAGTGTAATCCATTAAAGAACTGCTGTGATTATTGAATACATCGTGAATAAGTCATAGATCGGTATCGGTATAAGTCATAGATCGGATATCACGGTGCGTTATTGTTTGTCATATCAAAGAAAATTGAATAGAATTACTGAAGCCCGAAAAAATTGTCTGCGAGAGTAATATATTTTGTTTAATTAACAAAAGGGTTAAATGAAACCAAATGGATGTTTGTTGCTGTGTTTCATACCCTTCCAAAATTTATCATTAAATTAATGAGAGACTATACCCAATTAATAAGTCAAGATAGTAAAAGTCGAGGGAAATCTCTATTTTCCTGTGGATTTTCTCATACAATTAGTCGGTAGTTTTGCACTGCAATACTATCGTTTTTTCCGACTTCACTACTTCAAATGACAAAATTTAATCTGCATCGTTCAACAGTACGCCAAGGCTACAACGTCAATATCGATACTTGGGAACGCTCTTGGCGAATTAGCGCCCGTTTATGTGACCTAAAATAACCAAAACTTTAACCCCGAATGCGTCAAAGGGATTCCTAAAATCACTTTACAATTTATCTTCTAGAGGTTGGTTTGATAATCAAACGTTCGAGGAATGATTTGAATCTCTTTTGTTACCTATCCTCAAGAGACAGGAAGAAATAACTGTTTTCAATAGTGACAATTTAATTAGTCATATTAATTCACACGTCACATTGTTCCAAATAAAATGTCTCTCTCTTTCCCCTAATCCATCTATCTCCTCCAGTCATTGTCAGTCGGTTTTTTTTGTCCGCAAGCATAGTATGTAATAGTGTAACAGTGGAAAAGACTCCTAAAGCTAAAGCTAAGCTAAGCTAAGTTCAACTCTTTTCTAAAGTCGGAGTTTCCAAAATTGTTAGCAAAACTCCTTGAACAGATGCAGCAAAAAATTGTGAATTATCTGGAATACCAAATATTCAATGAGGGTTTTCAAAATAATGGTTATATATTTTCATTAAAGTTAGAATCCAGAATAGGAGATGGCGCTTAGAAATACCGTCCTCAGGTTCGTGAATGGGTCATTGAAAGAAAATACCTCAAAATAACTTTTTAACGGGGACATATAATTTAAAATCTGTAACATTGTTGGTAAAATCATCAAGTCCTTACAAGATGAATAATTAAGGAAGATATATTTAAAAAAATAAGCATGGGCACACCTGTCAAATTAATTAGTACAGTAGAAACTAACATACTTTTCAGAAAGTATATATCTTTTACCACATTAATTATCAAAGATTGAACCTCTTGAGCAAAAAAATTGCACAAAAAAGAAAATCAAAAAAGGCCGATAAGCATTCTTTTCACTCTCCATAATTATATTATTGGTTGTAAATCTAATTTTCTGCAACATAATCATTTTGTGATTGAGTTGTTGTCACTCCGTCACTCATAGTATACTCTCGGATTTAATACCTGTCACACTTTCTGGTGAGTATAAAGTACGAATTGTACTATTATAAATAGATAATAATAGTTGTTGACAATAAGGTTGTTAAAATCCAGAAACGTACACTTTTTCTACAAATTATTAAGTATAAATTATCTACTTTGGAATTAGAAACATTCGTACACATTACAAATACACCAAAGAAGTAAATATTTATAAAAATAAGCAAAGAATAATGTATTTAAACAGAAGCAGTATAATTGTCGGACACCGTAAAATGCCAACTACCAATGGTGCTTGCGAACCGCTATCTCTTTAGTTGTCCAACATGCGAAGGCACAAAGAGGTTCCATCAGCAACGATAAGGACGTTGAAGAAACACAGCAGCGACCCTTTCGGCGTCCGCGCAATCTAAAGCACTCTCGGAGTGCAGCTATTGCGTCCCCAGATGGCGCACAGTAGGACAGATGCGCAGAACATCAAGACTACTATTTTTAACAAGGTTAATGGAAGGAAGTAATCTTATCTCGGAAGAGATATTTTAGTACCATGAAATAGTAAATAGCACCTATTTAAATATTCCGTAAGATTCCAATCATCTTTCTTTTTTTATTCGCGTTTTGTCCTCCTTCGCTCAAACTTTAAGTTATAAAATATTCCCACAACACACACACATACATGCACACACAATTACTGATTAACAGTCGATTTAAATTGAGGGGGACCAACACCACATCTCTGCATTTTCTTCCTCTTTCTTCATTTAGGCAAAAAGTTACAGCTTCATCGTTTATAATTTTTATTATTAAAACACTTTCCTAACCTTAAACCATAATTTAGTCTTTCAACGATTATCGGATGTTTAAAAAATATTCAAAACAGTCATGCAAAATCGCTTCGCGAAAGCTCTTACTGTCAGTTCTGACCATAAACCCGTTGCAATCTTCTTTTAGTATCTGTCGATATAAAGCACATTCGGAACAACGAAAGAAATGTTGAACTAGTTCCTTAAAGAAAGGACGTGAGTATTATGTCAGTCGTAAAGGACCGTAAATACAGAGAGCGTTGAAACAAAATTTAAGTTCGACGCAGCTGAAAAAAGTTGGACACAAAATTTAGAAAGTGAATATAATATATTGCTAATTATTTGTATCATTTGTTCTTATATACATCAGTGTATCCTTCAAATGTATTGCAATTTACAACGCCGTCCGCAGTTGACCCCTTCCGTTTTAGCTGTTCTCTAGGTACTAAAATGGCATAGGTTTGTAATCGTTCAAATAACTCGAAGCCTTTATGACCATATTCTTTGGATGAAGACTATCAATTATCAATAAGATTAATTCAATGCATTAAAAATGTTTTTAATCGTTATGAAAGATAATCCAAAAAAATTTAAGCCCTTAATTTTCAAAAATTTGTAGCAAATAAAACTCAAACGCAAATTTGCCACTTAGTGTATTTCGTAATATTTGTTATTGAACCACAACAAATGTATTACATTTACAAGTCCTCAGCCGGTGAATAATTATTTATTATCCCAATCCGCTGAGTTATTCTTTAAGGAGGAGATCGAAACCTTAAGAAAACAAAATATGCACACTGTTTCAGCATTTTGGTGAGAGAATTATACAAAGTGGTTGATATACTAAAAGACTATATGCAACATTATTGATATAATTTTACTTAACATTTATAGAAAACTAGTTTAGCGTGGAGCCTTTGGCAGGTATTTTTACATTAAAATTTTGCATTTGTTCTCAGAAAATTCATAATAAAACCATTTTATATATAAAACAGTTGCTTATCTCGTCCGTCATCGAATAAGGAAAATTACTTGAAAAGATAAAATCTAATATTTTTATTAATTCTATGTTTCACTACTAAATTCGGTGTATCGTCAACTCTGAATTACCCAAGTACTAACGAATATTAGTTACTCTTCGGTCGGCAAAGCAGCGTAGAAATTCATGCATTCATATCCCCCAAAACTTCTTTTCTTAGAATCTTTTTCAGAACAGAATAGAAGAATTCCCCTAAAAGGTGGAACTAATGCTAATAAATTTGTCTAGACGAGAGCAATTGAATATAATAGTGATTACCCGTGTTAGCGACTTAAAAACTTCCCAAACGCGTTTTAGGTGCCTAATTTCTCTCCCCTCTAAACACTTTTTCTCCAGAATTCTCTTAAAATGTCCTGAAAGGATCTGGAAAATATCGCCATTTGTCTACCAGTAGACTGACACTAATCGAATGACACCTCATATGTTCCAAATGGAACAAGTCTAACCGTGAGTAATGGTTGAAATCACATAGACATATGCAGCTTACCCGATTACTATATATGACATATGAAACATTTTGTGTTTTATTCTAGTTTATACTAGTTCTGCCAATGGCGAACTCAGAACGGGACTTGGAATGACATTTCGCAGTGAAATCGGAGTTATTCGTGCCTCACATCAATTCTTTCACATAAATTCATATCAGACTCACATATACCATTCTATTACATTGTGCAACTAGAATCACAGAAAATGCTACAAAACACTACGGTTTTATAACATAGTTAATAGTGCTATCAGATTGAAAAACATCAAAGAATTACATAGTGCGTTGGTTACTTAGATCTGAACTTTTTCAATACATCGGTTATATCAGATTGAGTGGTAATATTGAAATTCTTCACAGTTCAGTAAGCACAGATTTTATATTGGATATTATTATGCATTTATTTAAATTTACGAATTGGCTTTCTGTATCAGACACCAATGCCTTTTTGCATTATAATGTGAATCAGTGCTGTTTCATGCACCCAACTACACAATACTGGGTCATAGATTATTTATGCTTTGAATAGAGAACAAAAGAGAAAGAGCACTATCAAGCTGCGGGCAAAGGAACCACATGCTGAAAAGCGTCACTTTAGTTTTTTCAGTTGTATTTTGGACTTATTCTTCCTTTGCTGTTGAATAATAAGGAATGGAATGCAAAACTTCGCAAACTTTTAGGTGCTATAGTTCGATCACATTAGTATGACACAAGTAGTAATATATTCTATATAATCCCTAAAAAATAGGAGAAAACGTGATGTAGAACCACTAGGTTTTCTTTATTTATGTGTGTGTAAAAATGTATACGTTTGTAAGAGGTGGGAAGTACTTCTACACTTCGCGGTCGGTGTCATGGGTGGACGTAGTTGATGATAAAATGATTTCATAGTAGTTTAGGAACAGGATTCTAGAATTCGTGTAGATGTCATGACAGTGTTTTTGGATCCATTTTCGTTGATCGATATCGCTGTTGTTGAATTTTACAACAGCACTTTTGACACTGGTGAATATTTACTGAATATTCCCATTCGTGAAGGTTCCTTTTATTGAAGCTTTAAGTGGATTTTCCCAACAATAAACTTGTGAAGTAAACGGAAAATTCTAGTATCAGGGGCGCTTTTGAAAAGACATAGCACACTTTCTGAAAAAGGTGTCATGAAGGAAGAATTCAGAGTGGAGGGAACTCCACCCCTTTGGGGAAGAGAGGATGTTTCGAGAATAAATCTACAAATAATGAACACTTCTGGCTTTTACCTGGTGAAGTATTAATGAACACGGGCCATAAAGCAGCGAGAAATTCTGTCTTACGCCTATAGTAATTTCCAATAATCAAAATAAGTTTTCTCGCTAAGATATTTGCTGGTATTATTCTGAGAAATTGGTAAATTTGGCTCTTCATTTTGATTTTTGGTTTCTAAATTTGGAGTACAGCGTGGAAGAACGAACTTTGTAGCGGAACTTTGAGAATAAACCAATTGTTATTGAAAAACGTCGATTCTTTATTTTACCTTTTCTTGATTATACTTCTAAATTAGAAATGCGTGTCTAGCGCATTCGTGAATGCGACCCACTGTGCGGCGTTCCTGGCGCCGCGCAGCGAAATATGCGGTCACCCAACGCGCCCCGCCCGCCACGGCCCGAAAAAAAAAAGCAGTGGCGGGCGGGGGCGCCGCGCGCAGGCCCGCTTCCGCGCGCGCGGCTAACGACGCTGGGCGAGCGCCAAGAGGGTGGGTGGGGAGCGAGCGCCTCCGCCGCCGGTGAAATCTAGGGGAGGAGAAATTACCAGTGAAGCGCACAAGGCACTCGCCTCCGAGAAGCGTGGATCGGTTTCCCAAACCAAAGTAAAGCCAGACTGGCTATGAAAATTCTCATCGAGCTTTCGGAATTGCCGAAACTTTATCTATCTATTCTATCTACTATCCGTATCCTATCTATCTATCTATCTATCTATCTTCTATTCTATCTATCTATCTATCTATCATCTATCTATATAATACTATTATATACATGATTCTTACATACAACCAAAAATAGAATAAACTAATCAATAAAATTGCGTTTTTAAAAATGTCTCTTATACTTTTTATAATTAGTTGTTTCGAACAACTAAGAACACTACAAGAGATTAAACAAAATTTAATATATTTGGATAATCATTAACATTTCTTTTGAAAACCGAAAAACTAATCTAAAACTTGATGAAACTTAAATGAATTCGGTAAAAGGTAACATCATATTATATTCGCGTGAGTTTCAATTTAATAATTTAATCGTATATTTTTCAAGTTAATACTACATTTCGTGTTAGTGACGATAACTAGGATACCTTTATAAGAACGCATTATCTTGGACTTGCGATTAAAGCGGACACTATTCTTCAACCCAGTATTCAAAGCGAAAACTTTAATAGCCGATTTGACTATCTCACACGAGGCATTGATGCACCGCACAAAATCCATTCGTTCAAACAGCAGCAGCAGCAGCGCAGCCGCAAAAAGAGTATTTTACTGCGCCCTGGAGGGCTTTTGCGCGAAGCGAGTGGCCGACGCACCCCCTCCTCCCCCTCCCCCCACCCACCCGCTCGCTTAATGCGCAGGCTTAATGCGCACGCGAGCGGCGCGCATGGACTGTTTTCTTTCATAATCCCCGCTGCGCCGTCCCCGCCTTGCCCCCCGTGCCCTTCCCTCATCCCGGTCCCCGTCCCCGCCCCTCTCGGCGCTAATGACTCACATATCTTCTAACGACGAGTTTTTCATCGCCACCTCGCGCCCCGCCCCCCGCGCGCCCCGCCCCCCGCGCGCCGCGCGAACGAATTCTGGGTGGCACGCGTCTGGCCCCTCGCAGCACCCCTGATTGCACCACCCCGTGTCTTGCTTATTTGCATTCGATATCAATCATTTCTATCACGTTCTCAAAGAATTCGTGATTGGTAGGCAGAAAACAATATTGTAATACAACGAGTAAATATAAATGATCTTCCACAAATAGAATTTATGAACTAACTATTCGTCAGTTAAGCATTACTCAGACAAATATGTTTCGAGGTATTTTACCTCATATATTAGTGCCTTCAACTGGATATTAAGGAAAACCAAGTAACATGGTCAACACGATCGTGGTGCGTTTCTCACATGTGCCATTTTGTGCATGCACAGTTTGAAGACACTGAAGGTGAGGTAAAGTACCTCAAACATTTGTCTGGTGTAAGCTGTAATGAAATAGTTAATAAATTGGTTGTGGAAGATCATTTTTTCCCTCCCGTTGTATTACAATTATGGGTTACACAATATTCTGCGGAAACCACCAAGTTTATTGTAGAAAACAATATGTTTCCCTTTTTGGTGTAATAATTCACAAATTTACATGACTTCTAGGCCGTCCGGTGACGCCACGTCGTTTCAGCTCCGTCGCCGCCACGAAGTCTACGTTACACAAAATTGTACATTACAATGCCCCTCAAAGGCATCTCAGTCACATAAGTGAAACAAAGATAATTAAATAATAAACACAAGCAAAAATTGGCTCACTGCATGTTCTGTCGTAATCTAATTTTGAGTTTTAATCTCTTGAAACGGTCATACACGTTCGAGAATAACCATCCATTTACCGTACGGGTAAAAGCGTCTCATGTTTAACTGAAATCCAATGCGTTCCAACAGCTCATTACCTGAAGGGTATACCGCGTCTCTAAATTATAGGAACAACTATCAGAGCAGGTTCTATTGCAACAACGTTATTCGCAGGCTTAACAAGTCGGAACACTGTACACGATATCATACAACAACTTTCAGAGCAAGATCAACGCCTACCACATATCCAGAAAAATCAGGAGCTGACGGTTATTAATAATTTTTTTACTCGCAGGTTTGGGCAGATATATATGATATTTACCCGGCGGGTAAAAGAAATAGAACAAGTTTGTCGCAATCCAGAAAGTGTGAGGACTCTTTATCACATATCATGAGCATTCTCTCCACCCTCCTACGAGTTCACGTCACGCCAAACTGAGACAGCGCTACGAGTCTGCAGGATAATTCAATGTCTCAGCGAGAGGCTCGTGACTTCAGTACAATGCTCCACCAATTAATTACGATGTTTGGTGTACGAGATGCCATGCCATAGCCTTTTAACTCAACTGAGACGAATATATAGATTTTATAGAACAATGTTAATAAAGAATGTTAATTAAAATCATATTAATAGAACAGTGTGTATATATATATATAATATATATATTATATATATATATATATATATATATATACACTTTCTATTAATACTGAATTCTGGACTGCAGCGGCCTCGTTGGTAAGAACATTTCGGTAGGGGACTTCAACGAAAGTGATTCACGTAAAAAAGTAGACGTCCGCACAATTTTAGTTGCAGCCTCAATTTTGTACTGGTTTATTCAATTTGACAGGGTGCTCGCATTAAATTAGTTTTTTTAAGGTATAAATCCTCTTAGTCTTTTATTGCCCAACATAGGGGGTATGAGTAATAATAATAATAATAATAAAATAATAATAATAATAATAATAATAATAATAATAATTGGCTAGAACAGGCCAGGAATGCACCAGCACATATCACCGAAATGAGAACCGGTCAAATCACCCCAGATATTCTACAAAAATTTGTACAGAAACTTCAAAATTGAAATGCCCTGGTCAGACGGTCTTCATAACTACTGGTTCAAAAGTTCACCTGCCTTCATGGAAAAAATCTAAATCTCATAAACACTATCTGAATAATCCTGAAGAAAGGTCGCACTTCCTGTGTGAAGGTGTCACATATATGAAGCCAAAACCAGCATACTACAGATCCTACGAAATATAGACCAATCACGTGTCTCAATTCTTTCTACAAAGTCATCACAAGTTGTTATCAATGTTATCGAAGAAAACACTGTGTAGCAAATTCTATCTAGACGAATGTCAAAAGGATGCAGCAGTGCTCCCTTGATGTAAGAGCAACTCCTCATTGATATGTGTCATGTCTCAAGCAGTAAGTAGAAACGCAACTTGTTCACCTGCTTCATTGATATATAGAAAGGCCTATGACATGATTCCGCATGATTGGCTCCTTTACTGCTGTCGCTATATCGTGAACTCGACAATCGTAAATTTCCTGAAATCCATCATGGGCAAATGGAAGACAAACTATTCGTGTCACTTCCAAAAAATGAAACAATGATACCAAGGAAATAAATATAAACGCGGAATCTTTCAAGAGACAGCCTGAGCCCTTATGGTTCTCTTGGCAATGAACCGTTATCGACACCCCTAAAAGACCTGAAATTAGGTTTCGAACTGAGAGGCACTGAAAGATTGCAGATAGCCCATTTAGCGATAATATGACGACATCAAACTCTACTCTGGTACGATGCGTGCTTAAAAATTCAGATGAAAAGCTACTGAAACTTCTCCAGGGACATAAATATGAGAACTAGCATTGATAAATGCAAATACAACAAATACAGAAGGGTAAACTCACTAGTGAGCTCACATTACGAGACTGTTGATGGAGAAACAATCACTCTCTGGAAGCTGATGACCTCTACAAATACCTTGGATTCAGCAACGAAATATGATTGCCACATCATCAACTGAAGGATACTTAAAACAGAGCTTCAACAACCGACTCAATCAGTGTTAAAAACTTTCCTCAACTCCCGAAAACCTCACGGCTGCCATTAACTCGATGCTATACCCATTATCACCTTCTCGATGGTGTATTCTTAAATGTCCACAACCGACCTAGAGGAATTGGAGGACTTGTAAAAGTTCAAATGACAACGCTTCGGTGGTACCATCCTAAAAGTGCGATTACAGCGGGGTCACACTGCCTCGACAAAGGGAGAGGGCTGGTATTGTGAAGTTCACGAATCTCCATGCCAAAACAGATAATAGCCAAGAGAAGTATTTTGCAGAAAATGCAGCACTCTCTACTCCACAAGGTACTTGGCAGCAGACTGACAATTACACGCCCCTCAATCAAAACAAGATATGCAAATTCATCAGCTCTCTTTCCAGCAAGAGATTAGATTCCTGGAAACAAAAGCACTCGACGGTGCATATCCTGCTGCAGTAGCCAATCCAAATGTCGACCAAGAAAGTCGTACAAATGGCTCAGTTAGGATACTTTACCCTGAGAGCAAAGGTTTCATGATAGCAATACAAGATCAGGTGATTCCCACAAAGAATTACCATAAAATATATCATCAAAGACCCAGGAGTACTAACTGATGAATTCGCATGTGTGGTCAAGATCATGAAAACCATTTCAGCATATTATATCAGGCTGTAGCTGTCTAAGCTCCCCTACTATAAAGTAGACACGATCAAGTGAACCACATCATCAATTCCAAACTAGCTAAAAAGCACAGGCTACCTCAGAAAGTGGATGCACCATACTACCAGTATCATCCAGAAGCGGTACTAGAAAATGAGACACATAATTACTGGACCGCAGTATTCTCGACAGACAGGACAATTCATCACAACAGACCTGATATTACTCTTTGGAACAAATCTGCAAAAAAGTTTGTTAATTGATGTGCAGTCGTTAATACCAGCAAACATGATGACAACATAACCAGACTATAAATCGACAAATACAGAAACTAGTATTTGCCGTAAAAGAACAATGGCGAGCGAAGTGAAAACTATCCCAATTGTACTATCAGCAACTGCGTGATACCAAAAACTCTCTGCAGATCGCTGAAGAACTCTCCTTGGAGAAGAGCATATCATCGGCCTCCAGAAGTCTGTTATTAATCAGCACCTGCCTCACTAGTCAGGAGATTCATGGAGGACATGCTGGTTTTGAAGCTCATTCTTAAAATTATTTGTTATTAGCATTTGAAAAACTAATATTCTAGTTTACAATCTGAAAACAGATTTTTAGTTATGTTTAGAAATGTCCTAATTTGTATTTGTAAGATTTTAAATATGATCTGTGTTACATGCTCTGATATTGTTATCTGTGTGGTATCCATGTGAAACCAAAAACTTTGAGAATAAACAAAATAATAATAATAATAATAATTTAGACCAATATCTACATAAGCATGTAGCAGTATACTGTAGCTGAGAATTCTTCTAGCCACCGTAATTAAAAAATGAAATACATCACATGGTTATACAATTTCTTTGGATATAAAGTAAGGTTCCTAGCGTGAATAATACGAACTGAAATCAGTCCATTGTTTAATTGAATAAATTAATGAAATACAAACGAACACCTTCTTAGTAACCGTGACACCATAAACTTCGGATTTACTATAAAAGTAATATTCACCTATCGTCTGACACATGGGTCCCTTCACAAAATATGGTCAATTATAATACTATTTCAATTTGAATGTTCGTATACACACTCTAATCTATGCATTTATAAACACTCAATCTTCGAACTTAAAAAGATCTTTATCTTCTTCGCTAAATACAAGCTCACGATACGTCCACTGATTTTGATAGATCAAATGCAACTCTCAGAAAAAAACCACCCAGGCAGACAAATTTCCAACAACATAATGTAGTTGGTTTAATTCTATTCGATCGTATTTGGTCTAAAATACAACGCAATGACAAATGACGATAGATTAGCGTTCGTTTTAGTAATGTTAGGACATAATTAAAATAACATAATATACTAGAACACTTATTAATAACAGCAAGTTACAACATATATAGGGTTCATAAACTTTTTGTAGTAACTGTTTCGAAATTTGGTTGATTAGAAAGCTGAAATTTCTTCATAAACGAAAACCTATAGCCTTTAAAATGTAGAGAAATAAAATGTCGTTCCTGGCGAATCGTTTTACACAGTTTGTTTAGTTTCACTTGTTTTTTTCTTACTGCACCGAAACTAGTATCTAAATATTACTTGACTTTACTAAGTATGCTGACTTGTTCTCAAACGTTTTGAAACATTTTTAACGTTCAATAATAAAATGATTTTTATTTCAGTTTGACAACTTTTATACTTAGTAATTGGTATTTCTGAGAATAAACAAGCCTGAGTCAAGTTAATATATCATACTCTTAGTCTAGTTATATTCGTATCTCTTCTTGCTTCAAAAACACAAAATTTTTGTTAAATTCAGAAGACCTAACTTCAGGTAGTTTGTTTATAGAGTTTAGTCAGAATAATCTTTCTATATGATTTCCAAATTTGATATAATTTTTTAAATTTTCTTTTTGAAGAAAGATCTGCCGAAAGAACCGACGATCCAGTAGTTGCTTTTTGCCTCTAAATTAGCCAATTCATTCCTGTATGATTTGGAATCTGTAACCCACAATTTTACAATTATTTATCTGAATGATTTGTAACTTAATGATAAATTTACTGCACTGAATACTGATAAATTTAGGAAAGGTATATTTCTAAAACAAGACATTGCAAATTGTTTTTATTTTCCAGAAACTACTTGAAATGCATTCGTAAGGGTTGTTTCTTCCATGTTTTCCATTTCCATTTCTCATAGCCAATCTCCGTCAGGCGCTCTCTCTTTCCTGAGTCTCTCTCCCGACGATGTCTTTTCATTCTCCGCTCTTCACCAGTCACTTGGAGACTCTTTCTTAAAGTTTATCTTTGTTGTCAGGGTAACGTCTTCGTTAACTACGTTTCGTGTACCCGGTTCATATCAAATTTATATTATATTACATTAGAAACATTTTCGCAAGACATGAAAATTGCTTAACGAATGCAATTTTTGTGGGAACATACCAAGAATATCAAAACTGTGGCAATATTGGGACCATAAATGTAGCCACGTAACATTTTCAAGTTGTACGAAATGTTCATTGTCCAAAAATCTAAAATAAAACATGGTATTTCTATTAAAATTAATATCGTTATTGCACTTTACGTTTATATTATATTTTTGAAATTTATTATTGTTTAAATCTAGAAGTAAACTATATATAATATCATAAATATTTTAATTTGAATAAATGCAAATTCAACATTTTTTCTTACATTAGATTACCTTAATGTAATTGTAATAAACACAGACGGTTGTGTAAATAAAATGATATAAAAGCAAACAGTTCCTGAATTCACTTTAAAAAACATTGGTATTCGAGAGAGGAATATCTGTATTTTCACAGCATTCGCGGCTCCTGTTTTGCGGCAATGAATCTCCCTGCCGCTCGGCGAGAGGCCTGTACATCAGATAAAAATCAATCATCTCTGAAGTTTTGCAAAAAAATGTTTACTGCTATGCCATTTCAATTAACTACTTACTAAACTCGCAACTTTGATTTATTAACGAGAATGAATGCAAGGATAATCTACGTATTTATCTTCTATCCATCCAAGTATAAATCATTTTAAATCATATGTTGTGAAAAGTTTAATCACACAATCCGTGGCCTGTTTTGTAAGTGATAAATTCAAGCGAAATATCCTCGTTTTAATGTTTTTTAAAATCCGAAAGAATTTATAGTAAAAACGCGCTTTTTATGCAGGAATGCAACAAAAACTCGTTATCAAGCGGATAAATTCCTTTTACGCAATATTCCACGTCCACGCGTTTAAACGCACATTCTCTCCTGCACAGTCAGTCGGAACATTGGTATCAACACGTTGTCGCACCACGCGTCATTGTATGAAAACAATAATCTTCCACCGTTAAAAATCAGTTATCAAAAGCAGCGCTTCGATTTGAACGAAATAAAAGTAAAAAAACACGCTTTGCAACAGACATCAATTAATGTAATACCTTTGTATACTTCCAGATTATTCATACCTGATTAAAATAAATTGTTCCATTAATGCAGAAGCGATGAAAGGGGAAATGGCGGGCTAAACGTTATCCTCGCGTAATGAAAATGCGTCTACCCCAACTTCGAGTAAGCCAGCTCACTAACGACAGTGGAAGTGAGGGCCGATGGGTATATTTTGGAGAAGCGAAGTGTTTTACAGTGAATGAGAATGAGACGTGAATACCATAGTAAACTATAAGAATAAAGTGAGATGAAAATTTCGTAATAAGAAAGGAGCTAACTGTTAAAAAACTCTTGCAAAATTTTTTTAAAAAATGAAGCCGTTGCTTAGAACATCTTGATTTAAATACTGCCCATATTTCTGTTAAAGTTGCTCGAAAATTACGAATATTTTCAAATAAATTGTTCATTACATTAATAAAAAAACTAATTGTGAAAAACAAATTTAATTTTAAAAAAAACTTCAATATTGTACTTGTTGAGAAATTCCGAAAAGGTTGACGTTGCAATGCAATTTTCGAAAATTCAACAAAAATGATACATGCGCAATTTTTATCTTATTATATGCGTTATATGTTCTAACCGAAAAAAAATTAAAGAAAAAAAATTAGTGCCGTTGCTGAGAAAAAATTAAATGTCCCAGAGGCTTCGTGCAAAGTACCACCAAAATCAAAATATTCGTTTCAAATTGCAGGGGCTGCAATATCATCCAGGGAATATCAATTTGGGTGAAAATACGGCCGGTCGGATGTTTTGGCGTAAGCCAATTTAGGTATACAGGTGCCACAAAACGTGGATTCTGACTTCATAACGTGTTAGGGGAAGTAATTTACTACATTTTAGAACGAGAATCGAAGGGCTCACTTTAACAACAGGTTGTCTCACTTTCACATAATTCTGAGAAATTGAGGGTTTACAAGAACACTCATTGAATAACTCAGTAAACTTTTAAACACAGTACACTTATATATAGATCCATAATATATTTCAATATCATGAATATTGCATGAAGTCCGGTAGGTATTTCATAGTTAAAAGAATAATATTTGAAGTAATATTTAATCTTAATATCACAATTCCACAAAAATGAGGGAAAGCCCCTTGTTCTACCGAGCCCATTGCATTTCCCACTCTTTCAGTTTCCATGCTCCACAATACGAGTTTTCTCTGCCAACAAATTGCCATTTTTCGCTGCAGCATTAAAACGCTTTCTCCTTTCCACCTAAATAATATTCAAAATATCTAATTTTTTAACAGTATTCTTTGCACGCGGTCCTGCAATAGCCCTCACATTGGACGTGGCGAAAGGTGGCACCAGAGATCAGGCGTCCCGCAGGGATTTCGCCCGCTGGGGATGCGCCACACGCCAATCGGATTCGCTCTGAAAGCTTTTAAATTGACGCAGCGGATAGTGCGCCGTCAAGCCCATTTGGGACGGGGGGGCGAGCGACGCGGGAGATGATTTTACAAGTTGTTTTCGACCTGGTCACCATATCAAATTCTATTACCGTTCGACAATCTCGTGGCAGTGTTTAACACGAACGAAGCACTATCAAGCGATAATAATGTTTACACAAGATACCTTCAGGTAAAATATATAATTTTGAGAAAATAGAATACAGTCTGTTGGAAAGTTGATTCAAATGAATAAAAACGTAACGGAAATTAAAATGCAAAACATTGTTTTATGTCCGAAACGTTGTATAATAGGTCTTGATAACACGTACATTTGAAAAAAAATGGCAGACACTTAATATTTCATTTTTATTTAGAAATATCACAACTACTTGCAACATCGATTTGTAATTAAAACACCAACACTCAGTACGGTCGCACATCCCTAATTGTGTAGTTTATTGCTAATATCAAATCTATGTTAAAATAACAGCTCTAATGGATTAGGTTCAAAAAAATCCATTTTGAAGGTTTCAAATAGCGATTGTCACTCATCTTTAAAGACGGAGATATGCTATTCTCAAATTAAATTTTAAATTACATGTGTACATTAAACGCTTATTACCAACATGCTATGTACACCACCAAACTCCTTAGAATATTTTTCTATTAACTATCACACAAGAATGACAAACCCTCGGAACACTCTTCCAACAAATTTCGACGACTATTCATGTAGTTCACCTAAACAATAGGACCTATATTACGGTACGTATTTATAGAAACAGGTATTTGCAGAATGAAATCTCTATTTCACGCGTTTTCTCGGCGCAGAATTTTCGCTTCCAGGGACTGGCAGAGATTGTTTTTCCAACAAGTGATGACTTTTATTATAACATGAAAATGAAACACTTTCTCCTACTAGGACGTAATAGCTATTTCCCCTCGCACACTTCCATCGCTCTTTTCACATCGAAATGAAGTATTGCAGACGGGAATATTGTAAGAGAACAAAAGAAATCCATTCCTATCCACGCCGCTAATACGCGAAATGGCCTGGAAGGCATCTACAATCTCATCCGTGGCTGGTGCGCCACAATTACTAAGTGTACGAGGGTGCACGTTGCCTGCGCCCTTGCATAAAAAAGAAAAGAAAACGCATTTCGGGCACGGACGGAGGCACAAAGTAAAAGATTAAGCGCCGTGTTGCATAAGTCTGCTTCACTCTGATATTGACCCGGTCCTGGCCCGCAGTCCCGGGGTCGGTTTCAATTCCCGCCTCAAAGGCTCCATTACCCAGATGAAAGTATTTACGAGGCAGGGCCGGCGTGGCGGCTGCGATGCACGCACTCCCGTGAGAAGGGAGAGGAGGGGTGTCTGAGAGAGAAAGAGAGAGGGGGGAGAAAAGGAAAGAAAGTGGGGTACAGGGAAGGAGCAATATGTGAGAGATGAAGCAGAAGAAGAGCAGGCAAAGGTGGAAGGAAAAAACAAAAATATGAGGTTAATTGGAAGAAAACTAACTAGGTTTGGAAAGAAGGGAGAATATTTAATGTTACGCAATCACGTACTAACTCATACATAGTCTCCACACTCCTTTTAAAATGTAGTATAATATGATTTCGTAAAATAAAGCAATCAAATTCTTTTGTACTAATCGTTTAATACATAGTATTGTACAACAATATTCGTGAATTCTGGGGCGGCTCGTGACCACACAAATTGGTGCTTCACAAAATTAAGACGGAAAATGTTCAAAGGAGAGCGGAGGCACGATAAACAAATACAGACGAACGAGAGACACTAAAGATCTCTATTGACCATTTTAAGTTGTAACGTACATTGAAACAAAAACAATTGCGAAATATGAGGAGTTTTTCGCACGCATTTCGCCACTTTTTCATGACGTTTGTTCACATGTCTTTGGTCTCCCTAACAATACCACTTATGTTAAGGCAATCTGTGGGCAAGAGTGCTCCTTGTTCTGACAGTTGTGATACCCTCCCAATGGTGAGATAATGACTATTATCTGGGAAGTATACGCCCGCAACGCCCCGCCGCAAACCGCAAGCATTGATCTGTCATGGCCTGTGCTTTAGCAAACAACAAAAACAAAGAACACTGAATATTACAATGTATTGAATTCTTCATTACTTACACTCGTCAGTTTCACTGACATAAATTCCATGTAATATAACTTTACTAAATTATATTAAATTACATTATGAATGTGAAAAGTAAATTGTAAGTTTTTGACAAACTTGTAATGTACAAGTGTGCAATAGTTATTCGGAAGGAAATATTCTCTGTATTATACGAAAAAATAGTTTCCTAAAAAAATTACAAACATAATGCATCTAACTCACCTCCAACATAGCCTTCGACGTCTTTCTCCTGTCTATCCCTCGCCTTTCGTTTCCCCTCACACTTCCCCTATTTCATCCCCTTTGCCACCAAAACCTCATTTCCTTTCTGTGCAAGCACACAACTCGCCTCCTGCCAAGCTACCCACCGCCAGCCCAAGAGGTTTCCTGTCGGCACTTTTCACGTCGCCATCCCGCGTCTCTGATTCACGAATCCTCCTTCGTCACTACTAGCGCTGCTCACGTTCCTTGCTGCATACAAAGCTCCAGTCTCCCCCATCCACTGCGTCGTCGCTGACGATACTACTGGTATTGCATTTACGATGATACGTTCATGGTATTGCATTTATGTCGAAAGTAACAGTCAGTGGCACCGTGTCACTCGTCCACCACTTTCACATCTTTGCTACTACCCGCACACTCACATTTTCATGAATACATCACTATATCAACTGCACATAATACATTTGAGTCACAACTACATCTACACACACTATAACACCACCATTACACCAACACAATATCAAAACAGAATAGTTGTTAAACGTCATTTCAATATATCACGCTGACATCGAGGTCATTGCCATTACCACATCGAACCTTACCAAAGCCATCACAAGATATATGCAGTAGTGAACACCATTACGATCACCTCCACTAACAATATTATACCATCACCATCTCTATCATGCAGTAGCGAACACTTCTACATGCAGTAGTGAAAACCATTACGATCACCACCACTAACAATATTATGCCATCACCACTTTTACCACAACATTACTACACCACTATTCGTTCACCAGCTATAACTTTCATCTCCGCAACCGCCGATCGCCGACGCTTCTGTGCCTCCCCTGTATATACCAGCAGCCCCCCCACCACCACCATCACCTTGACCTTTTCCACAAATTACACCCCCCTCCCTTTTTACCGCTCCAGCAATTCCGCTACCGTCCGCTGAGGGCAACGTTACTTATTAAACCGTCGTTGCCTTCGACCGAGGCGTCTCCCGTGAAACCCGTCCAAGCACGCCGCCCCTACGCACCGCCATCGCTCACGCCTCAATCCTTCATTAGGGCGCGCGGTAATGAAATTGTTTCGGCATCGTGGGATCGTAACGCATCTCTGCGGGAAGGTTGAGGCTGCGGCTTAGCGCGCGGAGGCGATAAAAAGGTGTCATTGGAGCGCCGCCCCTCCGGCGCTGCTAACCCTGCACGCGGCCCGGCGGCAGCGACGGTAGCGACGGCGCCGGAGACCGAAGGAGAGAGTTTGACGAGGGAGCGGAGATGGAAGAGAAGGCGCCCGCGGCGACGGGTTGGTGGTGGTGATGACGTGTGGTGGCGATAGCGCTAGTGGGGATGGTAGAGGCTTTGCCGGAGGTAAAAGTGTTGGTAGTGGTGTGGGTGACGGAAGGGGAAGTAGTGAGGTGTGGCGGCGGCGATGGCGGGTGTGGCGGCGAGGGCGCTAGTGGTGATGATAGTGGTGTTGGTGATGAAAGGGGAAGTAGTGAGCTGTGGCGGCGGGTGTGGCGGCGACAGCGCTAGTGGCGTCGGTGAAGGTAAAGATGTTGGTAGCGGTGTGGGTAATAGACGTGGAATAGTGATGGCAGCAAAGGTTGTAGAGGTGGCGGCAGGAGAGGTGGTGGCTGCGGGAAGGGTTGTGAAGGGGGCAATGGGGGAAGAACCGTTGATGGGGGAGGATAGTGATGACGATGGCAGAGACATCGGAAGTGGCAGTGGTGAAGGTGGTGGAGATGAGGGTGGTGACGTAGGCAAGGGTGGTAAGCGAACGAGGGTGGTGGTGGTAGAGACGAGGATTGTGGCAGAGGCGAGAGTGGTGGCGGAGGCGAGGATGTTGACGGAGACGAGGGTGGTGGCGGCTCCTGAGATAGTGGAGGTCACAGAAGCGAGATTGGTGCCGATGAGGTTATCCGTGGGCTCGGTAACGGCTGTAGGAGTGGAGGCGAAGGTGGGGAAGGTGGCAACGTTGTCACCCTGCGGCCTGGGCTAAGCCCCTGTCTCCTCTCCGACGCCCTTCACCGCCCTCGAGGGTGCTTGCCATGGCCTCGGAGGCTTCGCCTTCGGCATTATCTCCCGGCGAGCGAGCACAAGTCAATTAATTATCGGATTGGCTGACCTTTTACAGTTACGTGAGTTTTGGAAAATCATAACAGGCATAACAATTTCTACGTACAATGTTTTAAATGTGTTGGGGACACAAATATTCAAGTACTGTTTGAAAGTATTCCTATCGACCTGTTTAATAAAACAACATTTTCAGAACCGATTCTCAAAATATAAAATGACTATTTTCTCATGTAGAGTGTGCATCGTAAATCAGTAATAACTGGACCATGCTTCATCCCTCTTAAACTGACAGTTATTTACGAATTGAATCCACATGGAGATGGAAGGAGAGGAAAGGTAAGGAAGAAAGGAAAAAGAATGATGAAAAGAATGAAGATAAAGAAAGGGAAAAAGAGATGAAAGGGAAAGAAGGAAAAGAACGGAAGGAAGGAAGGAAGGAAGGAAGGAAGGAAGGAAGCAAAGCTGCAAAGCATTAGCTGCCACCGAATTATGCCCATTTGCAGTTCAAATAAATTTACCCAAAGGGAAGAAAGGAAAAGAAAGGAAGAAAAAAAGAAGAGAAAGGGGGAAGGAACATACGCACCCACTGTGCAGCAGAAACGAACCTCGTGCTTCAGCTTCATCCATGAAATCTCATCTAGCGTCGCCTCAGCAGCGAGCGCCCCGCCGCCCCCCCCCCCAGCAACGGTGACGCCCCTCCCTCCTCCTCCCGATCTCCGTTCGCTGGGCTCCGCCCCCCGTCGCCGCCAGGGCCCCGTTTCTGCCCCGGCCGCCATGCAACGCACACCTCGGGCTTAATTAAAATCCATGCCATCGCTCTAACGAGGCGCCATCTCAAGAAGGCTCTAGCCCTGACATCGCATCACCCCGCCGCTCGCGCTATGGCTTTCGCAGCCGCGAGCACTTCTCGAATTAGTGGGACCGTCAACGCAAGAGGATGATAAACAATAAAATAATTAAAGACGTTGTCATTGCCAACAATATTATTTAATACAATTGCAGCGTTCGATGGCTTAGCCATCAAAAGCTGCATTAAATAATATTGTTGGCAATGACGTCTTTAATTATTTTATGAAAAATGCCAAAGATATCACACCACAACACCTATATGATAAACAATTCTCACTCTCTCAGTATGTACAGTGGAGTTAAAATGTAGAGTATGTGCACACCCCGTGATCTGATTCTAATATCATTATACTCATTTTCGCAAAATGTTAAGAAAATAATAGGTTGTCTCTGAAAAATAAATCCATTTACATTTTGTTTTCAAATGATATATTCTATGCACGTTTGCTTCATCTTAGAAGGCACGTTACGTATTAGTACTAAACTCCTCGTCCCAGGCCACTTTTTTCTCAATTCACACTATTCTACATTTTCCCTAATATTTGGATTGCAGACATACTATAATATTTTTAATATTCTAGAATATTTACTTGTAAAAGTATTCTAGTAACCATTCTTCATATTCCTGTGTTTCTTTAGACTCACAATCTCATTTCTTTACTGTCGTCAGATAATTTGCATTCCAATTTAATACTACACTACGTATAACTTCTCGCCTATGTACTTCGGATAACACTACACACAACCTATGAAACATATAGTGTCACATCAAAAGCTTATCTAAACACTTATTTGTTAACTCGTGCTGTCATAACAAAGCTCACCGCTCAAGATTGAAGCCATTCTTCTCAATTACATAAACTCTTTTTTCCGCTATTTAAAGAGTGCATCTTTTTCTCAAACTTTCATTTTTCTTACAATCCAACCACGTTACTACCCTCAACTCCCAGCAACTGAAACTATCTGGGCTTATCTCATTCGTAATTCAGGACTCTGCCTTTTATCTTCAATGTTTCCCACAATTCTCCTTCGTTTAGAATATCATTTCCACAACGCAATTTCTCCCCTGCAGTGCCACCCTCTCCCCTGATTCAGTGGCCAGGCAAGGAATCGTCTCTCGGGAGGGGGGATATACAGATCCTCACGGGACCACAACGAAGATTCCCTACACCCGATATTTCCATTGGAATAGAACAATAATATATTTTAAAAACTAGACGGTAATTGATATGATAATAGTGAGAAAACTCTAGAGAGCTTCGAAAATGAGAAGTTGCGAAACACGGAGAACTGAGAGGAGAGAGCACTAGCGCGGTCTGATATGCCAGGCGGTCACTCCTTTCCAAACAAAATTTCGCACGATGGGAAAACCTCGGAGGGGTGACAAAAGTCTCCCCAGACGCCTGTCAACGGCGACGATTGCACTAAACGGGGGGGGGGAGATCCATTCTTTTAACTTCTCTCCTCCCCGCCGGCGCCACTGCCACCGCCACCGCCACCGCCACCACCACCACCGGGTCGTCAGCTTCATTAAGGGCGAAGCCTCCGCCGGCTTGCAACGGCGGTCGCCGCACAAAATGAGATGAAAACACCGAACACCGAGATTGCGGGCTAATTTGCCAATTTCGCCGCGCCGCGCCCGCTCCCCGCCGCCGTTAGCCCGGCGCCCGGAAGGAGGGCGGGATTTGAATGCAACGAAAATAAGCGCGAGCTTCCCGGGAGCCTCGGCGCCTCGGAATTAAGGGCGGCTTCTTTATGTTCAATATTGGCATAATGTTAAATATGGAATTGTCAGAGCTGACAGGCAGTGCGTAAATATTTGAAGAAGTTTTCAGGATGTTCCCTAGGTAAATAGAAGGAGAAATAGGGGGCAGTAACAATTTCTTGAATAAACACTGCAAGTACGTTCATAATGAAAGTGGTGCATAATGAGGATTTCTCTGAAACTTGTGTTTGTGAATTAAGGGGGTACACGGATTATGTCGAGAAGAATGAATGATAAGAAGATAACTTTTAAATGTGAATACACACTGCAAGACATTACGTTATAAACGATATCGTTACAATATTGCAAATTTGTATATTTTAATTTCTTAAGTTAGATATAATATACAGTTCCTCTTTTACCATCAATTAGTGTGTAATTGAATCACAATCATCTTGAAAGATATGCTAATTAATATGCTTATGTTTTAACATTTCCAACAATTGCTCCCTACAAAAATACAAACACATAATACATACATACGTACATAAAAACAAAACCTAATTAATTCTTAAATAGTTATATAACATAATGACGCCGCAAAATTGCTAATTTTTTTAGGATAATCGTACATGCATGTACCATAAAAATGAAAACAAAATTATGATAAGCGAAATGAAGAACTTTCTAAATTAGCACTTTTTATTCTCTTTTTTTATGCTGAACATACTTTACGAAGTTCGGTTCGATCCACACATCTTCCATAAGTCTAATACTAAATTTACCAAAAGAACCATCACAGCCCACGTCATTATATCTTCATGGTTCAGCCCAAGAACACGCAGTTTTCAGTCATTAAAATCCCCTCGTGCGCAGAGGTTAATTTCTTTGTGTACCTTTTGCATACCTCACCCCGGCGCATCTACTTCACAAACTCCACTTAGCATACGTAAGTAAGCGCCACAAACCATGAAGCCTTCAGCACCCACACTTCAACGCCATTAAGCGCGAAGCCCCACCCCGCCCTCGACTCCTGAGCGAGCAGCGAACGCCCGCTGCCGACACCCAGGGCCCGCGTCCGAAATACAACATCTTATTAAAACTTTAAGTACTCATAAAAGTGTCGACGTCAGTGGCGGCGCCAATCCATAATTCAACCCCCCCACCCTCCGCCCTTTAGCGCCACCTTCTCTCCCCCC
>BOPP01000022.1:7703255-7716261 GCA_017312745.1 Gryllus bimaculatus
CCGATTGCGATGGCCGGCGGTGGCCAACACCGTTGCGCCTGCAATGTTTTTGTCCGAGAGGTCGTAGGATTCGAGCAATGACAGTGGAGGATGTTTCACACTAGCTTCAGATCTGAATGGAATTCAGTCGCTATCTGGAGGAGAATTCTAGCTGATGGAAGCTCTGTTCGATAGTTTTCCGTGATTTCTCCAATCAATACCAGACGAATAGCGGGGAAGTTCCATAACAAATGGATCATCATGTGTTTCTTTCCTCTTCATTGTCATACCCTTTTCCCTTACTCACAAAAAAACACACACACATATATGCAATACACTACGTACGTATGGTGAGAGACCAGATGGGAACTTTGTGCTGGTCCAGCAGGGACAGTGTCCCACCGGGAGATGGAGAGGAAAACTAACAAGATGACGTGAGGGTTGACGCTTGATCTCACGATACACTTTTATAACATGCAGTTTAGTTACAGAACTAATGACCTAAATAGTTGAAGCGCCTACAAATATTAAAAATTCACTCACTCTGAGCATTTACGATGAAGGAGAATACTACTCCTTAATTATTTGACTTTTCTTGGCAGGAGTCTTCAGTGATGGTTTTGCCGTTGTATTCCCTTGCATGTGCGTGGTCACGAAGGGGTGAATGATGCTGAAAAATGGATATTCATGAACAGGTTAAAGGTTCTGATGAGATACGTGACGGTAAGGCAGACGATAACCACACCATAACTACATGGCGAAAACACCCATAATTTATAAGCTTTATGTTTCGAGGACGTTGAACAATAAGACAAAATATACTTGTATTTTATCTAATTCCCTCGCAGACATTTTCACAGTCAAAAAGAATTAGAAAGTTAGTAACATGATGGGTGAAGTGAACTTGCTCCATTTTTTATCAGCCTTTTTCAACATTTCATCCATATTGGATACATAATGTGATTTTACTAAAAAAACAAATTCGAACACATGCTGAAATACATCCAGACTTCATTTCCATTTCCAGTCACTTTCTTCTTAAATTTCAGAAACTTCATTAAATGACTCCAAGAAACGTCATTTATGTGGAACAGGTTTTAATACGAGATTTATGATATTTTGTAAATATTTCTGCTATATTTTGAATAATAAAATGAATATTAAGAATACGGAATCGTAATGCAATCGACGCTGTGAAAAAACTCAGAATCTTGAAGTATTTTCTTTACTCATCACGCGTTGTCCGCTTTGTTAACCACATTCCTAGGGCCGGAAACTACAACCCTACACTCATAAGTTTAGTGCCAAACCACTAGATACTATTCTGCCAATCCTCTCTGGAGTCAGGTTTTACACACCGATTTATTCATGCAGTCTAACATTTATTTTGCTATGCGTGCATGGCTTCTGCATGCGCGACGCGGAATATTTAAGCACGCGCGTATGCCTCGCGTACGAAACGACCGTCAGAACACGCACGCGCCCTGACAGAAACACGCGTGGCGGCGACAGGCTCTGCACTACGCGAATATGTCCCGCCTTCGGTCGTTTTTGCGCTACTACAGAAGCGACGACGATGGCAGGGGGAATTAGAGTGGGGAAAAGTATGAGTCTGTTGTGAAGCATGCAGCAATTGTCAGAAGAGAGTTGAAAAGTGATGATAATTAATTTAATTTAGTGACGAAGACACATAATGAGTGATAAAAAATGGCCACCGTCGTCATCGTCCTCGTCACCGTCACCGTCATTGCCATCACCATTTCTATCGTCGTTATCATAATCTCGGTTAACCGGCTCAACCTCTTACAGTTTTGTTTTTAACTCTCCTGCATTTCCCTATCCCACGGTTCTCTGCCTAGATCTGTAACGATACACGAATAACTTCTATCTAATCGCCATCGGTCTGAACATATTCTTCTTGTCTCGTTGAACTTTCAAAGTACGTCACCTTTTTTTTGATATGATACTTCTTATAAAATTCTCTCCAAGAGCCTTAATAAAATGTCCGAAGTTAGACAGCAAATAACTGTTTTTTGATGAAGTTTTTAAGTGTATTGTAGTTATAAAAATACTGAAAAGCAACAATCACTTCTTTTCCTGTCACTCGAATGGAAGGTAAAGGAATCGCAAATATCTGTAATGTCTGGAAAAGGTAGACGAATGGCATCTACAAAAAGGAAATCGTTATCAGCAGTATATAGTATTATATTTCTGGGTCATTGTCATTATACAAATTGTTTAACGTTTCTAAGCACGAGAAAATCAGTTATCAACTCCTAGGTCATCCACCAATTTCGATAACTACATTCAATCACAAAACGGTTAGTTTCGTAAAAGGTGTTTCTACAAAATACTTGTAAGTCATTTTGAAGCAAAAATACGAGCTCATATCAGCATTCCAAAATCATAGATCCTACAACATCGAATAACAGCGATAGCTTTTGCTCGTGATAATGAATGCCAGATTTATTGGTCCATTTAGGTTATCGATAATATCGATCGGGTTCTAAAAGGAGGCGTCGAGATTCGATTTCTCTTCTCTGCGAGGGCGCAGTGGGCAGAATAAGTTTGGTTGCGGAGTGAATTAAGGGGAAGTGAATTAAGGTCATGATGGCGCACTTTTCAGGTCTGTTTAACACCGACTGAGTTGAAATCAGGATTGACACTGTATCTGCAGAAAGTCTGACCGGGTGATTCAACGATAGGGGTTTTTCGACACTAGTTAGAGAGCTAGGTCGCCGGTAGTTCAGCCACTGTCTCGAGAAGAATTCTAGCGGCCGGCTGCTCTGATTGGTAGGTTTTCGTGGTTTCTTCCATCGACATCAGGAGATTGGTGGAGCAATACCCTAATAAACGAGCCATGAAGTCCGTTTGATATATCCTTGCTCTTCGTTGTTCTCTCCTCACTTCTTACATTCAAACATTTATACTTACAAACACTACTCTACCACATCTACCGACACTTGTCGCGAGCTTAAGAGATTGTCTCGTCTGGAGCTGTGCACCGCTGGGGGAGAAACCTAGAGAGAGAGAGAAAGAGAGAGAGAGAGAAAGAGAGAGAGAGAGAAAGAGAGTGAGAGAGAGAGAGAGAGAGAGAGAGAGAGAGAGAGAGAGAGAGAGAGATTCCTCGCAAGCCAATGTGCAGCTTGAGAGCCCTCTGCTTCGACATTGAAAAAAGTAGCTACGTAGAAACGGGAGCGGAAAGTCCTTGACTCCGCCCAAAGTCATTTCCAGCCACCTTCTCTAGATCCTGTACGAATATATCACTTTGGCTATCCTCTCGCTATGACTTAATTAAATGTTCGGACCTCACATATTTGCCCTAATGTGCGTGATCACTTACAACAATCTCTCAACAGAGACAAGTATTTGCTGAAAACACAGCTTCTCAGACAACAGGACTTGAAGAAAGCGCTGCATCTCCGCTGTGAGTAGGGGTGTCGGGCAGAAGGCGTGCAGGAAACGGCGGAGTCGGGGTGGGAAGGGGTTGGAGGGCAGGGACGGAAAAGGAATTAAGTAGAGGGTGGCGCCCACCCCCGGCGCTGGCTCCGACATTTTTAATGGCGGGCTCCGCAGAAAACGGGCTCGCTCTCGGGCAGATAAAAACGAACGCCGCCGCCTACTCGCGCCGCGGAGAGTGGAGAGACGGGGGGACGAGGCGGCCCTCGCGTGAGTCCGTAGGTGATGGTTGGGAAGGCGAGGGAATGTGTGCGATAGTAGGGACAGCGAGAAGGAAGGTTGGAAAGGGAGATGATGAGAGTCTGAGAGGAAGCAGCGTGAGTAGGAAAGAGAACCCGGATGTCGTTTTGGTCGTCTATGTAATTTCCCTCTTCATCCTCTACTTCATTACCTCTTCTTCTATGCTCTAGGTTTCATCCGCTTAGCGGATCTCGGTCTGCTTTAAATCCTAAACTTGCTCTCTACATCGCAGCGTCGTACACTCTCTTCCTCTCTCTCCCCGACGTCCCCCCTCACTACCACTCTCGTCTCTTTCCTCCCTCCCTCCCTCCATCTCCCTCTCTCTTCCTCTCTCTCCCTCTCTCTCCCTCCCTCTCCCTCTCTCTCCCTCTCGCTCCCTCTCTCTCTCTCTCCCCACCGTCTCACTGCTCACCCCGTCCCCGTTCTCGACTCCGTTTTTATTCATAATTTCGGTAAATCTCTCCACGCCTGCTTCCAATTCTCTGAGCAAATTCGCCTATACAAAATACCACAATTCTTTCATTATGCCTTGTTTCTGTTCATAGGCGCACCGAGATAGTCACGAAACCGCTAATATGTATCGTAGGAAAGAGAAATGTACCGGAATTGGAAGGAATGTACAGAGAGAACAAGAGGAAGAAGGTGGAAGTCAAAATACGGACAGAAGGAACGGCGAGTAAACTGAAGGTGAACTATGGAATAGGCCAGAATTGACGCAAAAGGAATGAGTTGAAGCAAGTGAAGAGGGCAATGAACGACAAGGATGTGAGAGAAGGTAGAGGCCTCGACGCAGACAGCAGCCAAGAAAGGAAAAACGGACGCGGCGATGCCAACGATTCCTAAGCGAAGTAGTTCAAAAGGGCAGCTGGCGAGAAAGGGAACCAACGCTGGGGGAATGGAGGCGGTGCCGAAGGGTCGCTGGAAGAGGAAGAGGCAGCGGCGACACCGTCGTAGAGATGGCGAGGGGCGCCCCGCCCGGAGAACACAAAAGGCGGTGGTGTACGGCCTCGGCAGGTGCGACCAACGGCCTGTCATTAGAGCTCTCGCTTAGGCCCGAGCCGCTGCTCCCCGCCGCCGCTGGTTCCACCGCCCTCGCCGCCCAGCCTCCCTAAAGCTGACTTTTACCATCCCACCTCGACATTTCTCAAAATCCACGCACATCATCGTTTTACCTACTTGCCACAATTTCTTATTTACTTGGGTTCACATTTCTAACAAATTTTAGCTATGAACCAAAAATTCCGCTGTTTTTCAGCGACTCTGATCTGTAGATGCTACGGTTCTAGACCCGACGATGGTGGATTTCCAATACTGACTAGATATCCAGGTCGAGTTTAACCGCTACGAGAATTATAGTTGCCAGCTGATCTATTCGCTAGTTTTCGGTTATTTCTCCGATCGTACCAGCGTAATGCAAAAGCAATAGTCTAACGAAAAGGTCACAGCTGATCTTTCTTTCCTCTCTCATATGCTATCAACTCTCATAATCGTACAAGCCTCGTTCACAACCACACAGGAGGAGACCATTCAAGATATTAGAGCTTGACACGGCTGGGGCGGTATCAGCTTAATAATTTGGGTGGGGGAAGATCTTCTGAGGTAGTCAGCTAGAAAGGTTATTTTGCTTACAAACCGCCGTGCAGGTCGACGCCAGATCTCACCATCTAGAAGGAGAGAAACACTTCATCTTCAGACATAAGAATATTATTTACGCGAACAGGACTAATAACCTGTTGACCAGATCGTGTGCCCTGAAACATCATTCAATCAATTAATTCTTTCTATCATGTCAAAAAAGACCATCATGTGCAGTGGTGAGTCGTTCTTTCTCAGTATCAAGATTTTATCGCTCTTAAAATTCCTTTTCTGCGAAGCACTTGAGTTCGGCATGCTCAATGCCATTTTCCCCTTCCCTTCCCTCTCTGTATTATCTTTCGCCATGGATAGGCTAATATCTACCTCTGAGGACTATTACCACAAACTACGTATCCCGTAGTCTAAAATTTGGACCACCAGATCTTGCAGCTTCCTTCTCTCAGTCTTCCTTTCGTATTCATTACGACATCTCTCTACCTGACCAACCGGGGGACTGGCGTAATTTAGCCCGAACAAGTGGCGCTTCTGCAGAGTACGCTGGCGCCGTTGTGTCATCGTCGTCTTCTCTGTATCTTTAGAGTCGCCGTAACTGCACTCAGACTACCGCTCAGCCTTGCCATTCATATTGCTAGCATTAGGAGTGCAGAATACACTATCCGTTGCTCAGCGCCACTCCGGACGACAGTCACATGCCAGCTATGACGTCAGTTGAGACTCATATCCCTGTTCAGTTGTCTCATGCTAACCTTCCTCTCCGCTGGTTCGTTTCTCTGACTTTTTATCCCCTCGGTTTCACTATACCGCGTTTCCAATTCTCCGCTATACCGTCAATCTGCCTTCACATATCTACCCCTTCTATCTTCCCGACGTTCCACATCATCTCTCGTACAATTTCCGCTTTTGCCTCTCCTGTTTGTCTGCTGAACTGTATAACTTCCTTTATGACATTGCCTCACACTTTACCCACCGCTTTGTTCTAGAATATCTCATCCTTAGTCTTCCCATTCTTCCTTGACCAGCATGTGGCCGTTACTACGTAAAATTACACTATTCTCCGCTCATTTCACTCCACAATCTCAGCCGCTTGCACCCCTTCCGCACTCGCCGACGTCACACTCAGCCGTCGCTCCCGTCACCTAGCAGCATATAACTCGGCACCTAATCTGCGCACCTCCTCCAACCCCCGTCTCCAGAGCCGGGGCGCGGTGCGGCACCCGAGCTGTCGCGCGCGGCGGTCGCCCTAATTAAAAACGCGCGCAGCCGGGTCGGCCCGGGCCAGGGCAGAGGGCGGTGCGGAATGGGGTAATGCGAGGTCTGGAGGAGCACGGCGGGGTTACAGTGGAGGGTTGGGAGGGGTGAGGAAGGACGAGAAAAAGTGAGACGTACTCAGACATGGAGAGAGCTAGCACGTGGAACAAGAAATGGTGGAACATGGAGGAGGAAATGGGACGAGAAAATAAGTCCGCACGGGGCGAGGTGAGGCGAAACGAGACGAGGCGGGCCGAGATGAGGCGGGGTGAGACGAGGCGGGGCGGGACGAGGCGAGGCGGGTAGAGATGAGGGGAAATGAGACGAGGCGGGGCGGGACGAGGCGAGTCGGGTTGAGACGGGAAGAGACAAGGCGGGGGTGGGGCGGGGCGTGGGGCCAGGCGAAACGAGACGAACGGCGGGGACGAGACCTAAGGCGAAACGGACGAAGGTGGGACCGCAGGGTGAAAGCGAGAATGAGGCGGCACGCGACAGGTGGAGCGGGCAAGGTGGGGCGGGACGGGGCGGGAGGGGGCGGGACGGGGCGGGATCGGGGGGCGGAAACGGGGCGGGACGGGGCGGGACGGGGCGGGGACGGGGCGGGACGGGGCGGGACGGGGCGGGAACGGGGCGGGACGGGGCGGGACGGGGCGGGGACGGGGCGGGACGGGCGGGACGGGGCGGGACGGGGCGGGACGGGCGGGCGGGGCGGACGGGGCGGGACGGGGCGAAGGCGGGGGGAGACGAGACGAGGCAGGACAAAGTGGGCAGCGGTGCGTGGTGAGGAGTGACTAGCATGCAGCGAATAGAGGCGAGTTGTGAGGGAAGAGGCGTGGAGATGTAGGAAAGGCCAAGAGAGTCCTGAATAGACAGAGATTGCTGAGAAAGACTGGTGAAGGAGGTCCGGCGGCGGGTAGGGGCGAGCACAGCGGGTACCGCCCGCGCTGGCGGCGGAATGAAGCGAGACCCGGCAGGGTGGGAGGAGCGGGAGTGACCGGGCCGGGCTCCTCGCACGGGGCGTGTCGGCGCCGCCGTGGTGCCGGCGCCTGGCAGGCTCCGCGCCGAGCCACCCGCCCCGCCCCGCCCGGACGGACGTTCGCCGGCGAGAGGGAGCCAGGCGCTGAGGCCGGTAATGGTCCATTTTGCCCTGCGAACGCGCCGGTTTTTATCCGTTTTCCCCTCGTTTTATTTCGGCGCCGAGAACAACGAGGTGAGTATCGCTGGTAGAGAAACGAGGTGGTGACCGAGGCTGAGGGAATTTTGAGCGTTATGTGGAGCTCATTTCATCTTTTTTTTATGACAAGTTTTTTTTCGTGGAGTTAACTGTGAGTAATATTCTTGATCAAATTTATTGAAACATTTTCTATCAGTTATAATTAGTTATATTTTCACGTGAATTAATATGTACAATACTTGTTAAATGAAGTTGATCATTTAATTATTCAGAAATAATATTCATATTATTCCAAGTCGTGAAAATATTTCACAAAATGGTTTTGTTTTTCATAACAATTTGAATAACATGTTTTTATTATGTAAAAATGTACATGCCAATGTATGAACTATAATATTACATCGAAATTTAAGCAATTACAATGAAATTTTTTTTCTTTAAATCATAATACATTTTTTAAAATCCCTAACATGTACTATTGCAGTTTTTATAGCTTGTATCATCTAGGAAACATATTTTCATTCAATGTATTTTTAATTCACGAAAATAATCTTATTTATAGAAACTTTAAAATTAAAATATTGAATTACGTTTTCCTTTCTTTCACCATTGCGGTATAACTTGTAAAAAAAGCTTTTGTAAAAATCTTGTAGAAAAAACTTTTGTAATTATCGAAAATTCGTAAAGTTCAACAAAAATGAGACCTGCGCCATTTTTAAGCCAACGTTACTCCATATACGAATAAATTTAAAGAAAAAAATTGTAGTCGTGTTTAAGAATGTTTTATAAATTGCCTTAACTTCAGCCAAAAATTATTCGAAAACTCGGCTTTAAACAAGTTATACATTACCTTTTTTAAAGATCAATTATTATGGAACAGATTTCGTTTACAATAAATATATATCATCAATATGCTTTTTCAAAGTTAACTTTTGCAATTTTAATAAATACAGAGTTTGCCAAAAATCGGATCACCATGAATTATATTACTGCCTTCTACAACATACGAGGAATAGTTTAAAGAAATATAATGGAGAAATTTTCAACAAAATAATTGTTCAAAAATAGCCAAAAATTTCACGCAACGTTAAGAAAACTCGTATTCCCTGTACCATATATTTGTCAGAACGCGTAGAATTTCCATCGACCTGCTACATTTGGTTACGGCTTTGGGAGTTTTGGTGACGTCTAAGGTGTCGCCTTCTATTGGCTTGTTAAATACCCATTTATTCACTCATCGAAAGAACACCTAACCTGTGAGTCGTTAACTCACGCAATGTGACTTCGGTACAGTGGAACTACGTTACTTATGCACAAAACGAATGAATTAGTAAAGGTTTCTCAAAGTCGTCATCTTCCAAGAATGAACGATGGCTTAAATGTGCATGAGTAAGTGGAAAGCGGAGTAGGAGCTTCCAAATTCTGAAAGAGAGATCCGATGTATTTACGGAATAAGATTCTGAGAAGCGTTGGCAAGAACCAGTTATTTTATGTGTCAAATGCTGAATTCGCAGAGAAGTGGAACTAATATAGGATTAAGATGTAGTGAACTTTGGCCATATTACTCATCCGTATATAATTTTCTGCGAAGCAACTTACGTCACAACATTGGCATACATCTCTGCTGCATGCGGTGGTTTCAGTACAGACAGAAACTAAATTAATGCACTGACGTTAGTAAAATTAGTCAAGAAAATCTTTACTTTTCGATCAACTACTCACATATTGAAAGAACGCATCATTTCCGAACAAGCATATCTGAGATTGTCTGTGAAAGTATGATTTTTTACTCCGAGAAACATCAATGTGCAATTGCCATTTTCTCATTAATTACCTGCTTCATAATGATTTCTATCTCTCTCACCATTTCCTACAGTTGAGAAAGAAATTACGAAAGAAGAAATGAAGTTCTGCAGTTGATAATAACTTGTGATGTCATGGTGCGTTTCGTTGTTTTGCTTACAGAAAAGGCTTAAACAGAATATTCATAATAAAAATCCAAAACAGAGGATTTTAATTTTTTTCTATACCTTTTCATATCATCACACGTTAAATTTTATATCCACGTTTTATAATACTTTTTATCTATTCTTTTAGCAGTACGCGTTGCAGTAATATTGAATTTCTCATCCGACATCTACGAGCATATAAAACACATTCGTGTATTTGAAAAAGAGTAAAAACCCTGTTTTCGCGAGAGGTCCGGCGCGGCACACAACACAAACAGTTCGTCCGGTCAGCCAGTTCGTAAAACAATGCCCATCCCCCCCCCCTCATTCCCTTCCCCTACCCCTACCGCTTTTCGGAGCGGGCCGTCGAGCAAAACGCGAGAGGACACCGCCGCGGGCGCAGATAAGAGCGAAAATTTTAAACTCTGAACTCCAATCCCCCCAACGCATCCGACGCACCGCCTCTAGGGCCGAGAGCACAAAGCAAGAGTTCGGTCTTCATGGGGAAGAACAGGTTAATACGGTTAAATGTTAGCGAAAACTAAGCTCTGCTCGCAACTTTTCCGAAATTCCTTTTTATTAAATTCCATAAAAGCCCGCACAGTTTCGCCGAGCCGCGTTTTCCCGTCGCGCGCGTCCGGCAGCTGTGTGCAGCAGCAAACCAACTTTCAGGCGGCGTTTTGGGATCTGTGCATGAAATCGGAGGGGTACTCAGAGGGAAGATGAAAGAGATAACTCCAAATTCTGTATTGATTTTTGTAAAATAAATTATTTCCAAAGGGAGGTGGAAAGGGATTTTACGGTCTGTAATATGAGAAACAAAGTTTATTTTACAAGGGAAGTTTTGAACGGTTTGCAAAAACAAATGTTATTACGACTGGATATGATACATGAAGAGATTATGTGCCTTAGGTTGACAATGAAATTCGAAATTATAAAGACTATTCTCTTACTCATGAAAGAATTGGGACCATATCAATCAAACGACTTACCCATGCAATATTATCTGTTATTTATTATCAACTCGTAGGATTTGATCAAAAGTTTAATTTATCATTTCCAAATGGAATCAGGTCATGATGGTAAAGCAACTGATACAAAAGCTGACAAGCCTGTAATTTTCAACACTTGTCAAAGAGGTGTTCAAAAAATCACAAACACAAAATGACTTGACATCAAACAAAGACCTATTAATCACAAGGACATTATACAAACTTTTAGCATAAAACGCACAGATAACTATAAAACAGATCAATAATAATATAAATACAAATATAAATAATAAAAGAAGTCACAAATAACATTAAAACGAGTAGAAAGAGTAGTAAATAAAAAATACAGAACACTCCAACACAACATCGCTCAATCCATCTCTCCAAACAAATGAGAAACACCATTTTACAATTATCAACAAGTTAAGGCGTACACACACTACACGTTCAACATACGCTTTAAAAATTATGGAAACAATGTTTCCTTCAAGTTTTACAACTATTTAATAATCGAGTATTCAAATAATTTTTCTGATTGTGATAAATTAATTCCTTGTGTGTCTTTGCTGCCTGTCGTTTTGCATTGTTTACATTTCTTTTTGCAGTAGGTCTTAAATAAATATTAATTATTTATTAGTATGTTGTATTTAACTATTTGACTTTATATTTGTATTTAATTCATGAAATCCCTTCATAATCACTCTTGCGACTACCTATGATAATAAGAAAAAATAATAGAACTCTTGAACACCCGAAATGAACGTACACGGAAAAGGCGAAGGGAACGAATATAACAAGAAGACAATTTTTTAAGTCATTCTTATGGTACACTTTTATTCAACACACTTTTGAGATTAATGATTTTCAGTTTTGAGCTACATTACGAAGAATTATATTTCACTTCATACTTGAATTGACCTGAGAATATTTGCTTCAATCGTAAGATTATTTAAACACATCTTTACAGAAAAACGCAAATATTCGATTAAGAAAACACATTTAGGCAATCCACATTTAAGCTTAAAAGCAAATTTCCGAATCATGGTACATATTCAATTTTTTTCTCAGTTGCACGAGATAATAAAAGCTTGGACAATTTCCAGAATGTCTTCCAAAAGCTTCCTCAGAGATAAACCAAAATATCTGATATTGGAACGCAGGTCCAAGCTCTTCTAAACGCATTCCTAGAGAGAAATGGCGTGAAGTGGGAGAGATATAGTCTAAACCCAGTCTTTTACCTCTACGTTCATGGCCGGGTATTCTGCAACGGAAACATCATCCCCGCTAGATCTCCAACCTCAAGCATTTGGAATCGGATTGCCACAGGATCCCAATGGGCGTCCGTTTGCGAGAACAATTTTCGCCCTCCGTAGGTTTCCGCGCGCGAGATCAACATTTGTAGCGAGCTGCTTGAATAACACATCAGGGAAAATCAAGTCGATATCCTCAATGGGGTCGTCCTCACCAACAGACGAGCGGACTCCGGAGATGGGGCCCGGAGAAGGCGAACACCCGACGTCCTCGGAAGAGGCGAAGGGAAAGGCATGCAGGATAATGGATAAGGCTGCTCACCGACGTGCGTAAATGGAATTGGACCATAGCAGTAAACGAGAAGTAAGTAAATGGACATAAGGGATAGCGAAGAGAGGGATGTGATTTCGTCAAGACACAGTGCACATGAACTTTTAAGACTAAATAAAGCAGAGTTTCTAAAATAATAAAAGGTATTTCATATTTCGCACAAAGTGTACGGTTACACAGTTCTATCATTTATTCAATAATCAAATGAAAATTCTATCCAGGCAACACAAATTATTTCAAACCTGATACTAAATAATATGCATAAGTTCAAAGTATCAGAATATACTATTTTAGAATACAGATTAAAAAGACAATATTCTGGACGTTTAATGTTTGAGAGTAACACCAAGCGCTTTGCGAGATCAGTCTTGGCTACAATCTGCAATAAAATTCACGCTCTTAAATAATCAAATCCAATATTGATAAATACCAATCTGCTATTTGCGGGAACGCGGTCTTAAGTTCCAAATCTGCTTCAATTCCACAGACTCAAACTAAATTACAGACTCATGAGAGCCATAGACGTATCCCTAGCCGTGGGCAAACTAGCAAAAAGAAACGGCAAACTCAAGGCAACGCATTCACGTACAAGGGCATACGTAATGGGAAGCGAGCGGCAATGTGCGCTGAGGCAAAGCGGGGTTTGAAGTCAGGCGAATGGGCAGCAGTCGGGGACTGGGAGCTGGCCGGGGCCGGCATTACGCTGATGGGAGGCGGCGGCGGCGGTGGCGGAGGCGGAGGCAGACGCTGCAGATAAGACGCGCAACGGCCGGCGCTAACCCACTCCC
>BOPP01000022.1:7733050-7746412 GCA_017312745.1 Gryllus bimaculatus
AGGCCTTTGGCCTAGCCACATAGGATCAAGTAAGCTAATTTTGTCTGTAATAATTACCTATTAAATAAGTAAAAATAATATTTAATTTTTACATTTTTTGTGCACTGTTTTTATTTCATTTTTGGTTGTTTATTGTATTGCTTATCTTTTTTTAAAATTTGTATGTACAATTTGTATTTATTTTTTCTATAATTCATTTTCATTTTTGAATTTTCTCGTCGATTAACTGCCACCGAGCGTACGCTTATTTGCAGTGATACATAATAATGACCATAACAGCATACTCGCTTAGTGGAAAGCCCTATTTCTTGCCCTTCAAGTCCCTTTTCTCCCCAACGACTGAAAAGTCCCTTTGCAGGGCAACAGTGAAGTTGTTGTTTTATTTTCCGTTCACAACCGCAAATTGGTGATTCCATGTAAAACTGCAAAGTTAACTATGAAAAAATTTAAGGTACAACGCAAACAGACCAGCCCAATTTGAAACCATTGTGATAATCTAAATAGTTGTAATGTCAATAGCCCCTGGGCCAACTTGTTGACCCGGCTACTGTTCTGCTCCGATACCAAACATCATCATTTCGCACTGTGTTTATTTTCACTGAAAGTCGAGATAATTCCGCTGAATGCCGTCGGTCTTTCGCCATCATTGCGATGAGCAGCAGCTACTAGGAAGGAATGATAAGAACGTTGCGTGTAAATAATCTGGGACGTTTTCAAACCCTTCTTTTGTTGTGTGCATGTGTTGTTTACGGATTTCTAAAGGGATATGAGAGATTTAGGTTAGCTAAAGAAGTGTTTAATTAGTAGCATTAATAATATATTATCAGAGAGAGAGAGAGAGAGAGAGAGAGAGAGAGAAGGAGAGATAGTTGTTAAGGCCCATAACATACTGAGTTCTTAATTAAATATAAGCCAACATTCTTTTGACTACCTTCATGCAGAGTCCCAAGGAACGAAGGAGCTTTGTTTGATGAGTACATATGGATGAAGACGTGTTGTAAAATATATTTTTATTTATATTATTGAAATATCTTTGTTCTTTCAAAGAACTAAGAAAATAAACGTTCTCTGTTGTCTTTAGTGGAGTTTTGCTTAATGCCGTCGTTAGAAAAGATTCTTTCTAGTTTTGGCACAAATGTTCAACGTAGGGGATGTGACACTCCCATCGATGCATAAATAAATTTCTTTGGAGGTGAGCTTTGACCTCTGTTTTTTATTTTTTGTTTTGTTTTTTGTCATAAATTTACAGTAATACAGTTCCAATCAGGTAACATCTAATCATTAGTCACTTTATCCTGCAGCATACGTGGAGGTTCATGCGGATGATGTGACTTCCGTTGATGGAGCGTCATAGAAATTGATGAGATATCTGTCCTTCTGAGAATCCCTTTGTTATTATTTTCATGTCATTAGGCTTCATGTTGTCACCAAAATGACCTCAATCAAACCATACGTGGTGTTTGTTTAAATTTAAGTGAAGTAAAAACAACACAACCGCAGTCTCACACTTTGCGGATCACTTTAATTTAAACAAACGCACATTTGATAAACACATAAATTTACGAATTCTAGAATTTGAAAACAGGTACCGGATCAGAATGAAATTAGAATCCCTACATATACACAACTTCCTCAAAAAAAAAAAGAAAATTACTTGAGCGTGATTTGGGCTCTCCGGGTGACGCCTCGTCAAAGGCTGTGTTTCCTCAGGGATGGTATGCTGGAAGACCACGACAGGATGGTCGAAACGTCGGCCAACCCCACCCCTCTTACCGCCCTCACCCGCTGCCCACGACGCTCTGCTCTTAAACAAGACACACAAAAAAACGCAGATTTTGTTTTCGGCCTGGAGGTTCCAAGGTATGTACAACCCACTTTGTTTACGCACATGGTATGCGATGTCTATATTATGTATATAATATTTTGTATTAACTTATCCCTAATTGTTTATAATTCATGTATTGATATAATTTTATTTCGATAATTCTAATTTTAGCTCTGAAGATGATCACTACGCGATCGAAACGATCATTAGCAAAATAAATTGTTGATACCAGACATCTTTTATTAAAATACTTAACTGGTCATATCTTCTCACAAATATCTTGTTCTTAATATTATTAAACATTGTAGTTAAATTCATTTTTAAAATGTCTATAGCCACTTCGTGTAGCAACGTAGGTTAAACTTCAAATTGTGTATCTTCGAGACTACTGCGTGTACTTCAATAACGTTTGCTAATATGTGCGTCGCATTATATTTATCAATACATTTTTTAGGTTAGTAATTACAATTTTCGTTCATTCCAGGCAGGAATCACTTTAAAAATTCAACTATTTTATTTCCCTTTTTTGCACAGGACTTTGCTACACGCTTTTAAATCTGCATTGGTAGTTTCTATATTATCATGCTGTTTGTTCTAGCTGGCGGGCGCTTCTCCTTTGTGGCATGCAGGGTGAAGGTAGATTGTGTTCGCTTGAGGTGAGACAGATACGGGGTCATTCATACAGCATGTTGAAGGGGAGTGCCACAAGGGTTGCTATGTTGGTGGGGGCGGCTGAGACTCTCATGGTATTGACACTAGCTAGGTAAACAGAAGCACGTGTTTGCATGTAACACGATCGGATGAATTGCTCATAACAGAACAATAAGCATAATGCTTTCCTCTTTTAATATGTGAGTGAACAATTGAAAAAATTGATAGGAGTTTAAGAATAAATAAATAAACAATTTAATTTTGAGCATTCTTGGGAAATTCAATTGAATTGTCTCTTAATAAACAATTTTTTGAACAAAACAAGTGGTATCATTACATGGAAAATTCGCGTTAAATAAATGTATTCCTTGTTCACGACGAATTTGACTGAATGGCTCTGGAATAAAGGGTGCATTTGAGAAAGCACGTCAAAATAATCCACATAAAATTGTCTGTTAATCTATTTTATCCATGGTAAGGTCCAACCGCGCGGTCTAGAAGTGAAGGGGAGGCCCTGCACCTTGGTGCGGCGAGGCCGAGTCAAAATTTGGGATGCGAGGCGGCGACGACATCGGAGCGACGAGGAAGTAGCACGTCCATGAGTTCCCAGTGTCAGCGCGCGACGCACACTGAACCGAAATCAACAGAATTGCACGCAACACGGAAGAGGCGTAAATAGTTAAAATTGATAGCACCAGCTGTTTTAATTTATTCTTTATTGTATTCTCATTCGTCCTTAATTTGGTTTAACTAGCTAGCCTCACACTGTTTGTAAGTGGGCAACTCTTTATAACACATTATATATCATTTATTGATAAAAATAATTTATTTCACAGCGTTTGGGAATCCTCCTTTTCCCATTATCAAGTGTCATTTATTCACGTGTTTCGTAAGAATATTGGTGTTTTGTAATTTGCATGATTTTGGGAAAAAGAGGAACCTGAAACGATATGAAACGCTTTTGTCAATAAATGATATATAATGTCACCTAATGGGTTGTCATATTACAAATAATGTACGACGGTCTAATAAAACCAAACTTAGCACGTATTATAAATAAAGTAAACATTTTAAATCTTGAAACGGACGGTAGCGACACTTAGCAGCCGAATTTGAATTTAAGTTATCTCACAAAATGACCCAAGCAGATTTGTGGCAAATTTCTGAAGAATTTTTCAGAAGTTTCTTACTTGTTATCATTCACCAACTACTAACTTATATTGACCTCTAACATTATAGATTTGGATTTGTGAAATCAAAATAATTAAATGCCCCAAAATGCCATTTCAAAAATGTGGGTAGAAAAAACCAGCAAGTTTGATTTGTTTCTTGTAAGAACTTTGTTCAAATTTGAAGAAGATTTTCTGCGCATGGAATAATTATTCAGAGGAGAATTCGTAAAAATAACCTCTCACAATAAACATACATCAATTAGTAATTGCGAACGTAAATCAGAAATAATAATTCACTTCACAGAATTCAATGAGAAATAATGATTATATCAATATACAAATTGACATCAAAACATTATGAAATGCTCGCATTAGCTTTCAGAATGATAAATAATGCCTAGCAGAATGTTGTACTGAAGGCTGCCGAAGAAAAATTTGATAATAATAAATGCACCAAACACAATTTTTTACCGTTAAATCAAATTTTATGAAACGATAATATTTACAAATGTCGTTGCTTTGGAATAAAATTTCACAACGTTAAAATGTTTATTTCCTCGAGTGTTAATTAAAGATTTTCAAGTATTAAATATTGAATGTAAGTAATGCTGGGTGGGAGAGCTCTCTAACCCTTAATGCTGAAAACACACTGTTGATTTTCACTGCAAAAAAACTCACGTTTTTCCAGTTATGTCGGATTAGTAGAAAAATGCCATTTTTGAGTTACAATAGCCTTCCTTCACACGGTTGCAGATTAAAGAGTTCAAGATGCTAATTTAAAAACAGTTGGGTTGGAAAATGCATGTCTATTTTCTATATTTATACTAAATGTAATTTTTGTCTTTGAGTGAAATGTTTAGTAGGGATTTATATAGTAGTTATGTGGATCTAGTTTCTTAGCAGTTTCGCTGCACTGTGCGTGTGGCCGCGGGGCGCGGTTCCACGTCAACAGCCAAGGCGGCGTGGGCGGCATCGACATGCGCTCGGGGGCGGCGGCGGCCGCGGGGAGAGGAAGAATTCATATTAAAAATAAGGTTAGATTAAAAAAAAAAGAAAAACTTCAAACAAAAAAAAAAGGGTTTTTTTAAATTAAATTAATTTTTTTAAAAAAAAAAATTTTTTTTTTTGCCTTTTTAAGTTTTTTTTTTTAATAAAATTAAAAAAAAAAATGGAAAAAATTTTAAAAAAAAATAAAATAAAAAATTAAAAAAATAAAAAATAAAGTTTTTTTAACAATAATTTTACTTCCAAATTGTTTTTTCTTTTTCCCTAAGAAAAAATTTAAGAACAATAATGTGGGGGAATTTTTGTCTTCAAAACATGCTGTTTTTTTTACTGTCGTTTAAAGAAATTTAACCATCAAAAGAACCCATTTGTTTTTAACATTTTAAAAATTATTTTCTACTAAATGTCTGAATCATATGAGCTGGAATAGGAGAATATAAAAGTCAATTGTCTCCAAATGGCAGTTAAATATTGTTGTTCAATATAAATCTATTTTGATAGAAGAATAAGAACAACAGAGATTAGTTATCTTTTGATTCAACAACGACTGGAGTGGAACATCAAAATCCTCAGAATCATCTAATAATCTATCCTGGCATTTTTTACAGCTGCGTAATAAAAATGTTTCTATAATATACTGAGTAATTGTTTTTCTTCGTGATGTAATGTTTTCGTGATGTTGCGCATGAGTAAAACGAATTGTACTTTACTATAAACTGTTTAAGATGACTGGGCCAAACCTATAGTTGAGTAGAACTGTCGTAACTTTGAAAGGGAAGGAGAGATGATCGAGATGTCTCTGCAGGAGTAAAATTTTCAAGGGAAGATTATGTTAATAAAAGTCTCTGAGAATGCAGGAAGAAACTTAGGTTTGCTGGAAACGTATGTAATCACACATTAATATATTCCGTACATCAAGATTATGGTAAGGGCAGCAAAGGCAGAGACTTAAAAAAGTGAAATAACCGGAAGTGGAAAGCTGAGAGTGTGACAAAGCCAGAGTAGAAATAGCAATAACTAAGAAAATATAATTTAAATATCTACCTAAGTGCAATCACTACGAGATTGATTACATCATGGTTGCGAAAACTGAGGGTTAGAAGTAAGAATAGGGAAATAAATGGACAAGCATGAGAAATGAAAAACTTTGATAATCATAAGATGCAAGGACAGTCATCGAATGACGGAGTGGGAGAGCAGGGGGATAGAAGTGCGAGAGATAGGGGAAATAGAGTAGGCAGAAAGAGGGGGATAGGAGAGAAAGAGGCATAAGTAAGAGGGATGATAGAAGAGAGAGACGGAGTGGGTAAACTAATATAAAAGAAAGCACAGTTATGAAAGAGCGATGAAGTAGCGATCGGCCTGAGAACAACGGAAGACGTTGACTGAAGCGGAGCGTTTACGTGACACGATTCCAGCAGTGATACCCGTTAGCGACGCACAGCACCATATCCAGAGTCAAAACAAGAGAGTAATATGGACCAAAAGCCGAGACGAGTAATAGGCTCACGCAGGCCGGCGCTCCGCCACAACGGCGGCGCGGCGGTGCCGGTCCGAACGCGGGCCCTTAATGAAGGCGTAAGTTGCTTCGGCTGCCCGCAATCGAGGGGGCGCTGCTTCGGCCCGCCGCCCGCCTGCAGATGACGGGCGCCCGTCCCCCGCGGCGCGGCGCCGTCGCTGCATTCTCTCGCACGCCCGAGCGCTCATTCGACCCGCGCGCTTAAAGGCGCCCGCCTTGCCGAAACGCCCTCCCGCCGCACGCCTCCCGCCCCCCCATCGCCTGCGCTGGCAAACCGCATCCTAACCGGTCCGTAGGCGCGCATAATCTCAGCGTGTTGCCCGCTCCCGCTTCACCCCAACACGCACCACTTTTCCTCATAAAACGCCTCTGTCTATGGGCATCCGCTTTTACTCTCTTACTCACCTCGTCTATCTTTCTCTTACACTCTACGCTATTGTCTTTTACGCTCTCTCACTCTTTTACGCTCAATCTCGACGTCTTTACTCTTCTCTTCCTCTTTTAACTGCTCTCTTCCTCTTTTACTCTCTCTTCCTCTTTTACTCATCCTCTCTTCCTCTTTTACTCTCTGCTCTTCCTCTTTCTTACTCTCTCTCTCCTTCTTTACTCTCTCTCTCCCTCTTTACTCTCTCTCTCCTCTTTTACTCTCCTCTATGCTCGCCTCTGTTACTCTGTCTCTCATCCTCTTTTTACTCTCTCTCTCTCCCATCTTTACTCTCTCTTCTCGCCTCTTTTACTTCTCTCTCTCCCTCTTTTACTGCTCTCTCCCTCTTCTTACTCCTCTCCCTCTTCTACTTCTCTTTCTCTCCTCTCTACTCTCATCTCTCCCTCTTCTACTCTCTCTCTCCCTCTTCTACTCTCTCTCTCCCTCTTTTTAGCTCTCTTCCCATCTTTTACTCTCTCTTCTCCCTTTTACTCTCTCCCTGTTTAACCTCTCTCTCCCTCTTCTACTCTCTCTCTCCCTCCTTTTACTCTCTCTCCTCTTTTTACCATCTACTCTCCCTCTTTTACTCTCTCTCTCCTCTTTACTCCATCTCTCCTCTTTTGAACTCCTCTCTCTCCCTCTGTTTACTCCTCTCTCTCTCTCCTCTTTATTACTCTCCTCCCTCTTTACTCTCCTCTCTCCCTTTACTTGTCCCTCTCGTCCGCCTCTTTTACTTCTCTCTCTGCTCTCCCTCTTTTACTCCTTTCTCTCCCTCTTTTACTCTTTCTCTCCCTTTTTAACTCTTTCTCTCCTATTTTACTTCTCTTTCTTTTACGTTTCTTTTACTCTCTTTCCTTTTAACTCTTTTCGTTTTTACTCTTCGTTCTTCTCTGCTTACTCTCTCTTTCACTTACACTCACGTGGCTTAAACCTCTCGCTCACTCCTCAATCTTCTCATTCCATCCAGACTCTCATCCCCTTTTGCTCTCACTGACTCTGCGACTCTCTCATCCACCAATCTTCCTCAATAATCAGCATTCTTCCCTCATTTCCTCCTAATCCTTTCTCTGCTTCTTTTTCCCATTCTTTTTCCTCCTTACTCGCCCTCATGGCTCTCTCCTCACAGCATTTTCCCTCAAATAACCTACTTCTCTCTTCTAAGATCTGCAGAATAACCTACTTTCTCTGCCTTCGTTCCCCGTGTCAGTTATTTTCTACTTTCGTTCGCGGAACCATTCCTTCTCACGCCTCACGTCATTCTCTCTTCCCACACTTTTCTCTCTCTCCCACCTATCTATCTCGTTTACTCAATTTTGTCCTCTCGCGTATCTTCGTTCAGGACCGTTCGTTCGCCTTTCAGGTCTCGTTTAAGCAAGTTAAGAAGCTGACCCTCTCCCATTCGTGCTCATCCTGATTCCTCGTTCGTCTGATCATTATCAATCGATCAGGTAATAGTATCCTGCCTTTAACCCACTTACTCCCAGTCACGCGATTTCCCCCTTCTGCTATTCACCTCAAACGATCGGCATATGCCTCCTATTCCTATCGCTAAAAAATTAAGCAGGTTTATTCTACTTGGAACAGGGTTTTGCTTGGATTTTCTCGACGAGAACTCGCGCACCCGCTTCATACAGGCTGTTGTAGGCGGCTTGCAGACAGCTCAGAAGAAATTCTATTTGGCTATGTCGTAGACAGAATGGTAACTGCAGAAATTTGTAAAGCATAGAACTCAGTATATCAGTACTCACTGCAACTGTAAGCATCAGCTCTTCAGAATATCGGTTACTCACCTGAAACAAGAAAAATATAACCGTACTTACATCACAAGATGCAAAATGAAAATCACTAAAATCTTTATTGAAATAACGCAAATGTGCAGATTGATAGCAAATATTAAAAATAAAATTTTGTCAACACATTCACACCATTTGGTATCGCTCCCTTGAATACTGATAATTTTAACTTTAACTTGAAATGCACGTAGTTTTAACTGAAAAATGTTTCTTCAAAAAAAATCCAGATTACCTACATTGTGCAATTCTTTGGCACACGATTGTAACTCCTAGAAAAAAGAACAGCAGAGTCTGATTTGTTCACCTTTTTACTGGATATTTTATTGGATTATATAAGTTAAGCTATAAACACAGCTGAGGCAAACATTGTACTAACCCTACTGTATACGATAATTGGTTAGCTAGTAGGGTAGCATAGTTTTACAAACTAGAGAACAAACACATGCAATAAACCGTTATGATATTCCAGATCTGCAAGTGCATCATGTGTCCGGTAAACAAAAAATGAGAAATCTCAGGCGGTCTGACGAAACGAAAAGAAACTATAAGTGGAATTGACCAAAATGGCCTGACAAATCAAGAATAAATATTGGCGCGCAAGGAAATCGACTTGATAAACACCGCCTGAAAATATGCATGAGAGAATACTTTTCAATAGAAAGTTTGGGATATTTTTGTTACATTTTTTTAAGAATATTAATTTTTTCTCGAATGTTAAAGCTTTGTTATTCAAATCAGAAATTTTATGAAATATTTTCATTTATTGTCAGTAATGTAATGGCATGAAATCACTAACTTCGTAACAACGTCCTAATATGGAATACAGTTTTGTAATGAAATGCAATAATCAATGAATTCGAAAACAATGGGAGTTTAGACATACCAATATACTATAGATGCACCACTTGTTGCAACTGTTATCAAACACCTTTCGGCGACCTTCGTTAAAAAAAAATTTCAAGAACATTATGTGTTCGTTGAAACTAATATTTTGGCTTTAATAACTGACATTTAAAATATGTGATTCAGAGTAGCCCCAGTGACGCCTAGTAACCTGGGTGAAGTTAATGAAATAAATTGATACAATTTATATGTATATTTACGTTTATGTCAAGTTTGATATTTTTAACATATTTATACACAATGGATATAATGTCAGATTTATAATATACAACTCGCAAAAGCTGAATCTCTAAAAAGAAGATAATGAGAAACATCATTAAATAATATAAATATTAATTATTTGGATTCAAAATCATGCTGAAAGTAGCTTAATTCCAAAATCGCGTAATATTCAATCACGTAATGCCGTTATTGTCCGCTCGATTCATCGTGACTGTAGAGTGGCAGCTGTTTTCGAAGCAAACGTTCTCGCCCGACGCAAACGCGGGCGTTGTAAAATTCCCTGAACGCTAATCGCGCAGTAAATGCAGAGTTACTGAAGCGAGTGAAAAACCCACGCCGAAGAAAATTAGGAAAAAGAACGAATCGCTACGTAAAACAGCCCATCCACTTAAACTGCCGAACGCGCGTAAAGGCAGAGAAAGGGCGGAAGACTGTAAAAATTAAACTGCTTTTCGGTTGATTTGCTCAAAGAAAATCTCGAGATAAGGCAATGAAATGTTATTTTCCGTTACTCAATTGTTCCGACAAGCCTCATAGTCTGATCTACATAATCCTGAAAATTGTATTTCCCTCCAACTCGTAAAATGCAATGTAAGGTAAATAGATTGATTTGAAAATAGATAAAAATTCGCCATACGTTAACTGAACAGTTTGGAAATGTCACATCCCGTTTTGATGGAAATATAGAAAACTCGTATATTAATCAGAAAATGCAGAAAAAGTGTCATATCGTTAACAAGTATAGACTCTAGATCTTAATTTACTTTTGCGTAAATGTAGTAAAAGGTAAACTTATGTGAATTAAATTCACAGCTTCGTTATTTTGTCAGCACTCCATAGCATAGAAATCGGTATTCCTGTTAGTGTGTATTGATTGTCCCGACTTACACTTTGCGGGAAAATCGACAGCACAAGAGTCATGTCCAATTTTTTTTTGGTATTATTATCTTTTGTTAACACTCGTATGTATTGTATTTGAATTTTTACATTTTTGTGCATTCTGTTTTTTATTTTTGGGTTGTTTCATCTGAATTGCTAATCTTTTTTAAAAATTTGTATGTAAAATTTGTATTATCCCCGACCATCATAGCTACTTTTTCATGCCAAACAGGCTTCATGCTGTCACCTAAAACGGCCCAATCAAACATACGTTGTGGTTGCTTTGATATTTAAGTGAATGTAAGAAACAACTACTACAGCCGCACAATTCGCTTCAAGTTTTCGTTTTCATGCACGTTCTTCCTTCCATTCGTTTCAGACTTCACTTACAATTTTTCCGTTCACTTCAGGCAGAAATAATTTAAAAAATTCAACTATTTTTTTCCTCTTTTTTTCATATGGACTTTACTCGCACCTTTTAAATCCGCATTGGTAAGTAACTGATATTATAATCGCTGTTTGTTCTAGCTGGCGGGCGGCTTCTCCTTTGTGGCATGAGGGTGAAGGGAGATTGGTGTTGCTTGAGCGTGAGGACAGATGACGCGGGTCATTCATAACGAGCAATGTTTAAAAGGGGAGATGCCACAAGGGTTTGCTATGTTGGTGGGGGCGGCTGAGACTCCCCTGGTATTGGAACTAGTGAGGTAAACATAAGCACGTGTTTGGCATGTAACACAAACTGATGAATTGCATATAAGAGAATATTATAACATAATGCTTTTTTTTATCTGTGAGTGATCAATTGAAAGAAAGTTAAATAGGAGTATATTGAATATAAATGAATAATTTGCGTAATCTTTGAGAAAGCCAATTGAAATTGTTTCATTTTAAATAAACAGCCTTATGAACAAAACAAGTGGTCATCACTACATGGAGAAATTCGGCGTTAATGAAATGTATGGCCGATACACGAGAATTTTGGACTGAATGGCTCTGGAATACAAGGATGCGAATTAAGAAGAATGCAGGTCAAAATAATCCCACATAGAAATCTTCTGCTAATCTATTTTCTCCATGGTAAGAGTCCAACAGCGCGGGTTAATGGAAGTGAAAGGGAGGCCTGCACCTTGGTGCGATGCCGCGAGGGTCGAGTCAAAATTTGTGATGCGAGGCCGAGATCGACATGCGGAGCGACGGAGGAAGTAGCAGCGTCCACGAGTTTCCGGTGTCAGCGCGCGAAGACACTGAACCAGGTCCGGAGATGCAACAGAATTGCACGCCAAATGGAAAGAGGCGTAAAGTATTGAAATTGATTTCCCAGCCTGTCTTAATTTATTCTTTAGTAGTATTGATAATTCGCCCTACACGTGTCTCACGATAGTCACACGCGCTGTTTGTTAAGGTGGGCAACTCTTTATATCACAATATTTGATGTCAATTTATTGATAAAAATAATTTTATTTCAGACGCGGTTTTGGGATCCCTCGTTTCCCATTACAGACGTGTAATGTTAATTCGGTTCATAGAATTATTGCTGTTTGGTAATTGGCTAATGAATGAGGAAAAAGAGAAACGGCGGAAACGTTGTGAAAGAAACGCTTTTGTCCAATAGAATTAATATATATATTGTCTACTTAAACGGGTTGTCATATTACCACAATATGTAGTGACTGTCCAATAAAACCAAACTTAGCCCGTATTAAAAACAGTAACAGTGTTAAATCTCAAAAACGGACGGTAAAAGCGACAACTTAGCAGCCGAATTTGAATTTAAAATTATCTCACAAAATTACCAAGCCAGATTTGTGGCAAATTTCCTGAAGATTCTTCAGTACGTGGTTCTTGCTTGTTATACGATTCACCAACTACTAACTTATATTGAAAGCTGAAGATTATAGATTTGAAAATTGTGTAATCAAGAATAAATTAATCCCCAAATATGTCATTTCGCGAGAATTTCTGTGCAGGGAAATGTTATTCAGAGGAGAATTCGTAAAAATAACCTCTTTCTCGACAAGAATCATACATCAATTAGTAATTGGCGACAATAAATCAGAGAATAATAATTTCACTTCTACAAGAATTCAATGAGAAAGTAATGATTATATCAATAATACGGAATGACATCAACAACATATGAAATGTTCGCATTAAGCTTTCAAGAATGATACAAGAATGCCTAGCAGATGTGTATGAAGGCTGCCGAAGAAAAATTTGACTAATTAATTAAGATGCACAAGCACAAATTTTGTCAACGTTAAATTCAAATTTAATGAAACGATAATGATTTACACAATGTCGTTGGCTTTTTGGAATAAAATTTTCACAAACTTAAAAATGTTTATTTCCTCGGGTTGTTAATTTAAAGATTTCAAAAGTATTAAATATTGAATGTAAGTAATGCTGGTGGGAAGAGCTCTCTAACTCGTTATATGCTGAAAAAAACACTGTGATTTCACTGCAAAAGAATACTGCACGTTTTTTTCAGTTATGTCGGAAATTAGTAAGAAAATATATGTCAATGTTGAGTTATAATAGCCTTCCGTTCAACACCGGTTGCAGTATTAATAGAGATTCGAAGATGTCTAATTTAAAAAACAGTTGGGTTTTGGAAAATGCATTCTATTTTCTATATTTTATACTAAATGTTAATTTTTGTCTTTGAGTGAAATGTTTAGTAGGGATTTATATGTAGTTATGTGCATGCTAGTTTCTTAGCCAGTTTCGTTTGCAGCTGTGCGTGTGCAAGGCGGGGGCGCGTTCCCACGTCAACAGCCAAGGCGCGTGGGGCGGCGTCGACATGCGCTCGGGGCGGCCGGCGGCCCGCGCCGGGGCCGTGTCGCCCGGGGCGGCGTCGGTCGCAAAGAGCGGGGCGTCTCCCGCCAGAGTCGGGGGCCGCACCTGACCCGGCGCGCCCCTCACATTCAATTAAGAACCGCGCCGGTCCAGCCCTCACGCTCTGCGTCCGG
>BOPP01000022.1:7746437-7760639 GCA_017312745.1 Gryllus bimaculatus
ACCGCCGCTGCCGCCTCGGCCGCCACCGCTGGTCCCGCCGCTGCCGCCACGTCATTAGGGCCCTGGGGCCATTCCCCACACGTGCTGTCTGCAGAGACCCGGCGGCCCGCCCTCGCTCCGAGGTGCCCCGACCCTCCCTTCCCTGCGCACCCCGCAACTCACCGCCCCGCCCCGCCCCAGCGCACTTCACTCCGCTGGCGCACCAGCCCTGTCCAGGTAGGCCAACTGGGTTCACGCGTCTTCGGCCAACTGGACCGGGAAAAAAATCCTATCTTACTTTTTTGAGAGGCAGCACACATGCTATATTACTTTTCAAGAAAATCAATGGAAATTCGCTGCATGAGAATAAATTGCATTCTTGAAGAAATGTGTTTATCTAGAAATTGTCGTCAATAAGTTTATCTTATTCAGACACTTAAAGCGCTTTTTACTAGTTAGTGGTATGCTGCTAATGTACTCTTTTTTTTGCGTGTAATGAAAACAGTGTTAATTAAACACGTGAGCGCTCTAGGCGGTTACCTAATCTCCAGCGCTCTTTGTGGTAGCTCCTGAAACTATATAAACTGAGAAAACCTAAGATTACAATTATACTTTTTATTTTTTTACTCAAACAAATAGAGTGAAATGAAATATACCACATGACAAAAAATAAATTTGCATCATGTCTACTCTAGAAAGACACCTTATTTCCTTCGTCATCGTTCGTAAGATAATACCTTCCTCTCGTAAAGTGTCTATTTACTATGCTACAATAAATCACTGCCCGTTAATGCTAAATTCGGCTACTTTGTCATATTGAGCAGCGGCAAACTAACTGCTTTGAGATGTACCAGCGGGTTTTGAGGTCTCCGAGGTGGGAATCTAGCGTTTAGTCAAATCCTCAGTTCCACTTCTGGAGGTCGAGCAAACATTCAAGTCTGCGTCTGGAAACGTCAGAATGTAAACATATACCTGTAACCATACATGTAACCATATAATGGGGCAGCTGTAAGTTCACCCGCTCTCCGTGTTGGTACCAGAACACTTTGTGCCACACTCACTCAGCGGGACGAATCACTCCACTCTTCAATTCCCAAGGGTATCAGGTACTGTCATGAGGAATTTATAGCTCAACTGAGGAACACCCGGGTAGTTATATCCGGAGGGTTCGGGCCTCCACTCGCCTCCTCAATGAAATCTTTGTTTGTTTTTGCTAACGACGTTACACTGTGAAACTGGGCCCTGGAACTGGAGAGCCTAATTCCCCAATATAACTTTCACATGTAGGACCGTGGTCCTAATTCTGACCTACAGGAGATTTTTGCATTACATTCATATTTTTAAATGTTATTACTTAGATGTTAATATTATAATTTTTTTGTTCGCTGAACTCTTAAAATGTTGGAATCTTCCGCGAGATTTATTTGATTTATTTCATAAAGAAACAGTAAAAACTGTGAGTAACGTATGGAGAAGAAATATAAAACTGTTTTGATTGTATTTGTGCTCCACAAATACCTCACTCATTCTTGCTACGACATGTATTTAATTTATCGAAAAAAAGACAGAACAAAGAAGGATAGCACATTTGCCTAAACTAGAATTTTCGCTCCTCAGTGTATAGAAAACATATTTCTTTCGGTACACAAACTACAGAATTTGATTTTATGTAAATTTTAACGTATTAATAACCACGCGTGCTCTATTATCCCCTACTACTAGCAACAAAGTCTAGAACTCTACACGAAAACATGTGTGTGCAGTGAAGCTACATTTTTATTCAGAAATCAATATCTAAGGTCATCTCAGCTTTTTCTCAGTGGAAAACGAAAGACCTGATCAAGATGGCTCTCATTGCCCCAGAAGCTGAAAAACATTACTTTCTTTTAAACTTTTACTTTACAAATGTTAAGTAGATAATTAAATATCATTGTTGAAATAAATATTATTAATTTTCTGATGGTCACAATAGTCTATAATTATACAGAAACTGTTTTGCAGAAGAAAATATTTTACTTGGCACAGAAACTTGTGTATCGATTTCTATTCTTTAAAGTCATTTGGCACAGTGTTGTAATATAATGCATATGTTTTAAATGTCGATTTCTTGTAGGAAGCTGTTGTTCTGATACCTGAATATTATTTTCACGACGTGTACAGTAATTTCAAATAACTTCAGTTCATGAAAATATGTTTCCACCGATAATTAAGTCAGTATTGACAAAAAATACAGCATCGTAAATAAATAAACACGACAATAGTAAGATTCTACGCTCAATGATAAGAGGCTCGCAGGACAGACATGGATGGCATTTGTTTATTAGTATAGTTTTTTTTCAATCTAAGAATCGGAGTAATGTAGGAAGTGTTTCTTCAGAATATTATGCTATATCTTACTCACAAATTCACAAAATACATTAAACAAGCCGTACGAAGGCTGACTAAATTTGAAAGTAAAATTTCGTTCACGTGAAATTCCGAGATTTCATTGCTATCTGTGATTAAGTTATTTCAAGATACCCTAATATTAACTTTTACAAAAATATGCAAAAAAATGTGCAATATTCAAAATTCAAATTCCATTATGAAGTACATGGGGCCTTTACATATTTTTCAGACCCTAAAATGTGCTACTTCACACTCGGTTAAATCAGTATAGCATAATAAGTTACATCAAACGCGAGTCAGGGTCGACTGGGATATATTACACAGAATTTCACCCAGATAAAGGGTATTCTAAAGCATTCCATGCCAGCAACACATTTACATAAGTACGTTTGACACATTATAACCAGTTTTGTTGGACCCACAGAGGTCTTTCTTTTGGTGTGCAGCATATTATGACGGACTCATCAGAATCTGCATTTTATTTGGTCTGTATTCCATTATCTGGATCTCTGTGGGTTATGCTGTGAAATTTACATCGAGGAACAAGGTAACATGCGGAGCAGAATAATATTGCGTTTATCATGTTCTATAAGCAATTGTAATACTGCTATGTCATTGCTGAAAAATGAATGGAAATTAGTATCAAAAGAGGTTTCAACAACCATGGTAGGAAACAAGTAATATAAATTTACGTATGTAATCGACTAACAAACGTTATCTATATCTTATCAGTCAGATGACATACAATTAAGAAGTCAGACCATATTTTTATTTGTAGATGGTAAAAGTAATCATAATATTTACAGATCTTTCGAAATAGTTGTCTCTAATCTGTTGAAATACCTATACCTCATATCAATGAAGAATACAACATGATGCCAATACGCATTTAAAAAATACACATGCAGACGGTCACAATGGCAGTAACGATACCTTTGTTTGGTTATTGGAAGACATTTTTGATGTGTTCTTCATTAAATCGAAAATGAAAAACAAAAAATTACGGTCACATAATAATAAATGTACCAATATCAGACTAAATAAGCAAAAGTAAGAATATGCTTCATCGAAACTTATTTTGGATGTATAGTAAAAATACGTGTTGCTAAACCATGAGAGTGATTGAACAACAGACGGTCACGGATATACGATTCTCCCTCATTGGCTCCAGCCTTCGTTTGAGCACCAGAGAGAAAAACTCGTCTCACCTCACTTCACCTCATCTCATCTCACCTTTTCTCCCCACTCACAGCAAGCAGTGGAGTAGAACGTAACTTAAACAGGAACATCGGAGCAGGTCTGTTAGATTCAACATGAATAGAAATATGCGTGGTAAAAAAGGGAAGAAATAGAGATAGAGAGGAAGGGAGAAGAGAGTGTAAGAGTGTGTATGTGTGTGAGTGCGGGAGTATGTATGTGTGTTTGAAAGAGAGAGAGAATAAAAAGAACTGTGATAATATATTAATTGAAAAGAATGCGGAGAGAGAAATAAGGAATAAATTAAGGAAAGTTACGATTTAATGTGATGAGAATGAGTGGCAAGAAAACTCGAAAATGAAATTTAAAAAAAATTGAAGTGATAAATAGATATAAAAAGGATAATATATCTAAGATGGAGCGTCTAAGAAAGGGAGAACACGAACAAGAAGGAAGTTAAGACAAGAGAAAAAAATAAAAATAAAAATATTGTTAATGAGTGTTTAAACCAAGTTATACCCAACTGGATACTATCCGGATGACAGTAACAAAACCCGAAGTAGATGTAAGAACAATCAGAAAATGAAAAAAGACTGAGAAAAACCAAGTGAAGCAGAAAAAGAAAACCTATAATCAGTGACTGGGAAGAGAAAGACGATCGATAACATTCTAAAAGAGGTGGCAGTAAGCACGCTTGTGGAACTGAAGCGACAGGCTACCGGAAGGGCGCGTCTATTTTTTCCCTTCACCGGAGGGTGCGAAGGCGGCCTCCGCAACAGGGGGGGGCGACGCAACACGACGGTGGCTGCTCGTTTCAGTCGACCGCACCCGCTCGCTACATCGCCCAAAGAACACCCCCGTTCAAGCGTGACGTATCATATATTTATCGGCGCCGCTCGTTATTTGCATTGCATCCCCCATCCACCCCTCCCACCCCCCACCCCCGCTTTTGCTTTCCGCACTGTGATCTGTGGGCGGGCCGCTATAATTGTACGTCACCACAGCGCTATAATTCATAAACCGGTAAGCGAATGCTAATGTCGATTCATCGACATCTTTACGATCTCGAGTTGGTCGCACGCGCCACCATTAACGAGCGGCTGACCGCAGCTCACGCGACCCGCGCGTGCGACCGATGCATGCGACTGGCACATGCGACCGTCGCATGCGACCGGTGCATGCACGGGCGCCGAAAGGTGTTGGATGAAAATTAATGCCGCGAGACCGATGCGCGCGTCCTAATTTGCATGGAGCCTTCTGCACCAAAATAAACATAAAGAGCGCTATCTGATGCACCGCTCTGTGCGCTTGCAATTTCTCGTTTGCTCCGCTCCTCTTTCATCATGCTCGGGTGGAAATTCATCCCATTAAAAGCCATCAGACTTTAACGAGTTCTCTGCTTATGAAAATATCACCCGATTTACAAGCTTAAGTTACAATTATTCTCTCATTTCCCCCTGTAAGTCTTTTAAAATTGAATAATATCTCTAATAATAAAGAATGTCGTACAATAATACTGTTTCAAAAAGGAAACATTTATCAACCAAAAAAGAAATACAGTTCCATAATGTCTAATGAAATTAATTGTAAACTATTACTATTCTCATTTGGGTACAGACCTTCTGCAAGTCAGGGATAGCTTTAGAGAAAACATTCGATCGGTCACTTCTGATAATATATTAAACAAACGGTTTGCCAGATCCAACTCAAAAAGTTATTAAGTATGGGAAACATAATAAAACTAGCTCGTTTTCTACGATGAGTTAAAAATTCCTGAATACATTAATATTGCAATTTTTCAACAACCCTCATTTGTCTCTTTGTTCAACTGTTACATTGGTGTCTAATACGTTTTTGTTTTACAAACGTGACCCAATTACGAAAAAATTCACGAGATGTATCATCCCTTGTTTCTGATTTTATCTACATTTTAGAATGTCAATGTATTTATTAAAAGTTCGCAGAAAAAATGGACGTGTGAGTTCATTTTTCCAAAATATAAGTTTCATTATCAAGTGTTATAAGAACAATAGAAAAATGCGATATGTTTAAACAAATCTTTCAAAAATGCACAACGAACATACAACGAAATATTCAATTTTTCCGTTCACTTTCTACCATAGTTTCATTTAAAAGAGAATATCGTTTCATATTTCAAAATTTCTCCTCATATTGCAAAATATCAATATTAAATAACATTCTTACACAATGGTTCGTCGTTGCTTTATTGTGATGCTTTTAAGCGTTTGCAAAATTTAGAAAAAGCAGTCATGAACCTGCAGTACCTTTCCTCATTCCAGGTGTTGTAATATACTTATCTCAAGCAGAGGATTAGTGAATTCTTTATTTAAATTTTCTTATTTTGGAAATTGCTTTCTTGATTTAAAAAAGAATATTTTTTTAATTTATATTTTTTTTTATTTAAGTACAGATACTGGGTGGATTCTAATACAGATGTTGAGAGCGTGACTACCTCTGCATGTATCAGCTCTTGAATGATAAATTGATTTTGAAGAGATTATAAGAATGATAATGACTATGGTAGAACGAGAGTATGGAAAAGAAGAGGACTTCGAGAAGCTCTGTTTATAAACACTTTTACCCGCCACAAGTTTCACAAGAATCGACTGGAATGTGAACCAGCGAAGAAAAAAATGCAGACACCGTGTTCACAACGGTATGGCGCGCCCTGAACGAGTTCTCCTGCAGGCTCCGCTTGTTCAGGCAGCCGCGCCGCCCTGCACTCCCCGTGGGCCATCACTTCGCCATCATGTGTTCCGTCCCGCGTGCCCACCGTCGGGAGCCGAGTGCCGGTCGTTGGTCGTTGGTCGTTGGTCGTTGGTCGTCGCCGTCACCGCCGCCGCCGTCGTCTCGCCCCATTAAGGGGCCGAGGGCCTGTTTGCACAGTGTGCACGCGGTGCGGAAGCGCGGCCCGTCTGTAAGCGGTCGAAACAAAGTTATTCATGTGCCATTAAGCGGTTCCTGTGAATCATTCCCTTTGCTCCGTCGTCGACAGAGTCAATGTTTGTGCGGCGGCCTGCAATATGGAAAGATCAACACGCCCCGACGCTCTCCCACCCTCGCCCTTCCGCCCCCCTTCCCCCGTTGCCGACGACGTCGTCGACGTCTCGCCGCCCCCGTCCGTCCAACGCCGGTCCGTCACCACCCCCGCCCCCACTCGCCCACGCTCCCAGTCAGAATCGCTCGATACTTCACCAACTAGGTTCTGCTGGCCCGCTAGTGCGTGAGTCTTGCCCTTGAATTGAAATGAATTGAATTGAATTAATGTCTTATTTCTCATGGCGAGACTCGGGCCATCAGGCCCGCTCTTCCGTCCGACCACGTAAATTTTGCTACGCTCCTTTCACCAACTAGCAGAGAAAGGAGGTATTACTTGGGCGAGAAACACGTGATTTGAATTTAACTCAGAGCAGTCATTTAGGCTTGAGCAAGTAAATCTAATAACATGGAACAGCCGACTTTACTTCCCTTCCGAAAGAAGGCATAGGAAGGATTTTTTTCGAGGATTTTTTTTGCCTTGCGGTTTGCATCTTCGTCCACCGCAGTCTCGTTCTCGGGAGTCCTCATTTGCCCGCCAGGCTGAGCACTCGCTTGTTCTACCATCTCTCTCTCACATGCATAATCGTGTTCATTGTGTGGCGAGTTAAGTTGCTCTATCGCTCGCTGGCATGATTCTTGGTTGGTTGGCAATCGCTTGCCAGTCACAACGCGCAACCTCCCACCTGATCTGTGTGACGAGTTCACTCGCGCGCTCAGCCACCGGCCAGTACAATCGGCCGTCTGTCCACTCGCCTTGTCTCTCAGGCGGCGCTCACAGTTCAGCTGATTTTGGCCGAAATATCGGTCGACCAACGTCGGACGTTTTCGTCCAATGTTTCAGATGTGTTGAAACACGTGCTAATAAACGGAAATGGTTGTAATTAACATGAACGACTTCTCTCGACGGCGTCCGAAAACACTTGCTGTCGGATGAAATTTTTTCGTTTTTTTTAATTCTTGGCTATCCGGTAGACACCTCGTCGTTAGCTGAGAGGCTGACGTTTTGCCTGACGTGTTGCAGGCTTCCTCAGGGCAGTGACATTGTGGCGCTACGTGCCCGGTGGTATATACGCACTGTCTATATACGGTGTTATATACGCAGTCATACTGCGCGTAGCGCCGCAGTGTCACTGCCCTGAGGAAGCCTGCGACATGTCAAACGAAACGTCGGCCTCTCAGCTAACGATGCGGTGTCTCCCGGATAGCCGAGAATTTATGGAATCGAGCCGCTGAAGCTTACGTGTGCTTCGTCTGGTTTTGCCCTTCCGACGTCGTCAAACTGAAATTTCCAAATCAGCTCCACTATGACCTGCACCTTAATCTGTGTGTATTCACGACGTTCGTAACAACCACCCATTGAATACATCGCACCCCCACTCACTGAACGCCCATTCTCTCGTGTTTAGTTCCCAGATTTCGCACTTGCTTCCACCGCCTCACCCGTCTCGTTTACCTTCGAGCTCGTTGCCCTCCGCCTGCACTTGCCCTGCCTTCGTCCTCTTCCCTACACCGTTAGAAGGTCTTCGTTAGTCGATAACGTGACCGGCATTGCCCCGCTTCCACGCGGCCGTTCCATCACGAGCTTCCCATCCCCCATCCGCGCTGCGGCACTTTCACGTTGGCAGAACTGTTTACATCCACCGGGCGCTTCCCACACGTCAACTCGCCCATATCTTGGTTACACGGAGAGTTCAGATGCTCTTCTCTTAGCACGAGCATCAACGCACATCTCATCTTGGAAGTTTTGTATAATATGGCCATGTTACTTTCTCGCCAACTATGAATATACGTAGTAAAGAGAAAGTATTGTAAAGCTGCAGGGAAAAAGAGGTAATTTTTCGGCACAAGAACTTATATTCTGAGTGGCTTTTAACGAAAAGTGAATATTGTTTACACTTTTGAATTAATTTTTTATTAAATTAATTTTGGTAAAACGTTAGAATCCACGCTTGATACTAAAAATTGGATTTTTGTCTGTCCATCTGTCTGTGAACAACGCTAGCGGCGAAACCATTGGCAGAATTTTCACCAAAATTAATTTTTTTCGATCGATTAAGTTGATACTCTACCTAAAGCCTCAAATCTACCAAATGATCTAAAATAAGACACAAAATATTTTCCTCAATAATATTCACAGATAGAGAAAAGTACTCTTATAAAAATGGAGCATGTCCAGTTTTCTTTAAGTGTCTGTATTTTTGTCAAATGTAAAATTTAAAAATTTATACACGGTCAACAATATTGTCAACTACAATATTGAAAAAATATTTTTAATGAAATCTGTTCTTCAAAATTATATCTAGAAATCATGTCAATTAAAATTTTCAGAACTGGCAATGCAAATATTTCATTTATATTTAAAGTCACGCGAAAGTTGTTTTATTCGTGAGGTTGATGGTGTAAAAGTTTCGTGTCTGCCGTGCTAAAGTTAAGAGCCTGAGATCGAATTTTTATCATTGGAAACAAGTTGCCGTTTGAAAACACGTTCGTGGTTTCAAGCGGTGTCATCATATTGAAAGACCGATACAAATAGTGCAAGAAGATTCGTGCTGTTGTCTCACCACTATTTTTGGCCATTGTGTAGCCCACTTAAAAAATTATCACTTGTCAACAATTCTGAATTTTCTCTTAAAGCGTAGTGTATAAAACTACAATACACATATAATTCTATTATCTAATAAATTTACCATCCCAATGTTCGTAGTACCTTCCATACAAAAATTTGAATTTGTCAGTCACTTCCTCATATTGTTGATCAGAAATTAATTGCAATAGAGAGAAAATAAATATTTGGCAGGTGCAATATAATAAATTTCAAAAACTAAAAGTAATATTTTGATGAACCATTATTCACAGATTTGAAAGACAGAGAACGTAAATAAAAATTCTCGATTGCTGGGAGCAAAACATTAATACTTATGATTCCATCCTCGTACATTACCAATCATAATGTCATTTGAACGTCCGCTAGTTTGCTCATAAACCACATTAGTCTCGTGCATTTTACGACGCAAAACGATAATCTGAAATTAAGTCGTCATCGTGTACAACTTCTGTACACCACCTTTTTCTCCCCCTCTCGCACGTCCACCATATGCCACCTTACTTAGCAAAACATATTTATAATACCATTATAAAATAAACAATGGCATGAGAAAGTTTCAAACTCGCGAAATGTTTGTGTTCGAAACGCCATCATTCTCTTTTTTTCTGTTTTCCTTATCCCCCTTGTTTCATCTACTACTTCCCTTTCTTTTGCTTTCTTTCCTCTTTTCTTTCTCTTTCTTACTTGCTGGTAAATACTACACTTCCAAACTAAACTATTCGAATTCCCTCCATATCTATTTTTTCGAAAGTAGAACACATTCATTTAATAAGGGAATTACAAAAAAATCTTTTCTTCGTTTTTTTTTGGGTGTAAGGGAAAGCAATTTTAATATGTTTGGTAAGTATTGCGCATCGTTGTCCAAACATTTAGAAACTGAAGATCCTTAGTCCAAGCCTTTAACTTTTTTCGAGGCTTTTTTTTACATTTCTTTTAACAGGAAATCTCGTAACTAATATGAAATTAGATAATTTCGTAAGTCACGTATAATTCAATATACTTTAAAGCTCAGATCATGGTAGTCTGTTAAAACTACCTCTGGTAGTATCCATAAATAAAATTCTGACTTCTTAAATAAAAACAACACGAGCGAACCCAGCTCGAGCAAGGCGGGGAGGGGTGCGTCTGTCTTCGGGGCCAAGACCTCCCCGAGTTGGCGCGCTCGCCTCGAAACTCGCATGGGAACTTGCCGGTTTCATTCATAAACATGAGGCCACGTGCAGACGGCTAAGTTCGTTATGGGGGGCGCCCGCCCTCGCTCTCTCGTTCATTAGCATAGCCCATTTAGGCCGGCCGGGACTCGTTCCGTCTGTCGCCCCAGGACAAGGGGGGTCGGGAGCGGCGGAGCGGGGGAGGGCACGTGTCTGGAGTCGATCGCTCTTGATGCCCCCTCCCCCCACCCACTTTGATCTCCGGCGACAACAAGCCAATCAGTAGCGAGGCGGCGTCTCGGGGACCGTCCCTTCGGGGATCAAATTGTCTCGCAAATTCGCGGCGAAGTTGCGCGGCGGCGGAGGCGACGGCGCACGGAATTGCTCACGTCGGCCGCACCTGGCCCTCGGGCGCCGCGGCGCGCCGGCGGCGGTGGTGGCGCCTCTGGCGGAGGGAGCGTCGGCCAATCATCTTCCTCGGCGCCTCCGAAGGAAGGCTTCGATACCGCCCACGCTTCCGACGGCGTCCGCGCCGCGGAATATCAATGCCCTGCGATGAGGGGGCGCACTCTACTAGCACGTTCGCTCGCTTCGGAAATAATAGGGGTGCAGCATTTTTCTGGGCACCAATCAATTCTCGGTGTGTCGGTATCATTTTTTGTATACTGTGTATTATTCTGAATTTATTTTCACAGAGACACAAAAAATTGTCAGACCTAAAGACCTGACACGTGTTTTTCTATCTATACGCTGAATCCGAATCTGAAGCTAAAACTGTCCCATCACCTTCCGTTGTTGCTCTGTTGCTGTCTCCTTTTTTCTCGTTCTTCTATCCTTTGTTTTCTTAACCTTAATTACACAGCGTCTCATGTGAATACTACAGTTTACCAGGTCTTGTGGGTGACTCTGGCTGTCGGGTGACTGCCCCCGCCGTCGAAGCGCTGAGCTTGCCCGATGTTTTGACATCTGTCGCTGGTCTCCTCAGGGCTGTATCTCCGAGGAAGACCCACGACAGGATCGGCTCGCAAACTGTCGGCACTCAGCCTTCGACGAGGGCGCCCTCACCCGTACAGCCAGATCACCCACATGACTCTGGTCGCGGAAGCCTACGACTTCAGTTTAAGGTCTTGTAACATTATATCTACAGAAGTCCAAATTTTTCACACCCAAAGACTTGACACATGTCTTTCTATGTTTGGCAACGCACTGAATCCGAAGACAGAATTGTTTCAAAGCACTTGCGACGGCGGCCGCGCCACGGAATATCAATGCCCTGCGATGAGGGTGCGCACTCTACTGGCACGTTCACTCACTTCGGAGATAATGGGGTGCAGCATTTTTCTGGGCACCAATCAATTCTCTGAGTGTATTCTGTATCATTTCTTGTGTACTGTGTATTATTCTGCATTCATTTCACAGACACACAAAAAAAATTGTCAGACCTTAAGACTTGACACATGTCTCTCTACATTTGTCGATGCACTGAATCCGAATCCGAAACCAGAATTGCGCCAACACTTTCCTTTTTGTAATCGCGAAGAAACACCTTGAAATTTACAATTGGCAATTTCATGGTTCTTTTTCACGATTTAAAAAACTTGAGGGTGGTTTGTCAATTCTGGCTTCAGCTTTGGATTCAACGCATCGACATACATAGAAAAACATGTGACAATTCTTTGGGTGTGACAACTTTTTTTGCGTGTGCCTATGTTTTTAATCTTTCTACCAACCTTCTGCTCTCCTAAATGACGTATTACACTTTCCGATTGCCATCATAAGCTTGTTATTTAAACATGAGTAAGTAAGTAATAATATTTTCAAGTTACCTCAGATATGAAAGAATAGATAGAGATTAGAGAATTTACTTTACATCTGTTCGTTTTTGATTTAATAACAATGTCATTATTACAAAATAACGTTAGGTGTAGTTTAATGAAGCCAGTTCTAAGCGGTCACTAATGTTTGCGGTCGGAAAAGGCCATAAATAGATGTGGCCGTTTAATTAATGTAATGGGGTTACGGAAAGGGTACATCAGAGGTGTTCACAAACAAAGTGCTCACAAATGACATTCACAGCGATTTCGCGCATGTGTTACGATCTTTGGGTTGTTAAGTCCTAGAGAGGGGAAACAAAGACAACAAACAAACTTTACGAGAATGCTTCGTAAAAGCCGAAGTAAACGCATAATTTATAGAAGCCTTTATTATAACCTATTTATCTACCTGAAACACAAATTTGACCGTCTGCCAAAGAAGCGACTTGAGGTGTCACTGTTCATTGTAATCTAAAAATTACGCGAACAAACACGAGAAGATATTGAATCACTAATATTTCCACTGCTTTTTAACTCATTTTATTATACTTTAAAATTGCTACAAGTGATCACGAACTACGAAACTAGATGGTAGCTTCCAAGTGGGAATTCATATAGCTGTTATACGGGAAAAAACAGGCAGTTCCGCGAAAAAAATATGGCTGTTGATTGAACTGACCGCTCAATGTATCTGGCTGTTTGAGTGGATTGAACTGTAATGAGATATTTTAATTCTTTATTTTATGAGCTTTTATTAGTAACGACGCTCAGACTCCTAGGTTCGCTCTTCCTTTTGACATCTAATATTTCCATGATGTATGGTTTGCTGGATACGTATATGTACAGTAAGTTGACTGCAAATGAAAGCTAGTAAAACTCTAAATAGTGTATTAATAGTGTAATCATGTAATTAATTCATTGAACTAAATAAGTTTAATTCACTTTTCATCCATCCCTTCAACAAATATGTACATTTCGTGTTCAAGTCACGTGGCTCCTCTCGGAAACTGAATGTCGAATACATAGTTTCCGCGAAAAGCTTAACAGAAAAGCTGCCAATTCGGCTCCAGTGTTCCGAGAACAGCAGATCGATAAAACGTCGATTTCCTCCGGGCGGTGCAACATCCTCTCACACTAACAACGAGCTGGTAAAAACCACACAATGCTGCTGTACACAGAAGCCAGTCAATTACAATAACATGCGCACTGTTTAGTGAAGCATAATGAAAACCGAAACTACAAGGCATCCAGTTAGTTGAATTCACGACGTTCATTGCTTTACGGAGATGAATGTGTTCTGTTCAATCCTGATTCATGAACTAAAAGTAAGTCCAACTAAATGAGTACACAATGCCGACGACGAACAAGGCAGCATTAATAAAGTGCGTCTGTCAACTTGTTATATCCGGGGGCGACTCGCTTTTATTTTTCTAAACATTGGCAACACTTCAAACCTACAGTTCGTGTGCAGTGCACAGGCGGTTACAAGCTAATTTTAGAAATCCAATTTTTTAACATTATGTAAAATAGGAGGCAGCATGATACGTCACTATTCACCACTGAATTTATTTGATAATGTTTTAAAGAATTTACACTACAAAGAAACTAGAAGTTTAAAACTAAAATTTTCTTTTGCTTGAAGTCTTTGTTTACATTATCATCATTCCACCAAGACAATCATTAGCATATTCCCTCAAAAAATTATTGATGAAAATAAATAAACATTTCACTTAATCGAGTATTTAAGATGTGCATTAAAGTAAAATACACAGTATAATGATATATTTCATAAAAAAATACCACTAGTTTGTTGTGGTTTGTTCGAGGCTGTTAACGTTCGTATCCATTCAATAAAAAGTAATTCTCTTTCGTAGCTGAAGAGAAGCACACCACCTGATCTCCCCGATCTACTCGCGTAACAGACAAACGTACAGGTGGTGCGTTCTCTGCGCCAGAAAATGGCGCGAAAGGGTGGCGCGAAGTGTAGCGTCTGGCGTTTTATGCTCTG
>BOPP01000022.1:7772717-7802772 GCA_017312745.1 Gryllus bimaculatus
GTCTCGTGTGGGTGATGTGAAGCTCAGGGGTGGGCAATTGGCAGAAGGTGAGGCGGTAGGGGATGGACGGCGCGCTCGTTTCGTATAAATCGTAACTGCCTGTGTTGGATTCGTTATATAAACTCCACAGGTTCGATTTCCACTTTTTTTTGTTCCAGCGTGGCTGGGGTCCGTAGAATTCATTATCAATCATTGGGAATTTAAGGAATTGAAAGGAAGTCTAAAGTTAAGGACAGTTAAACGAGTAGCATGATTAGATCTGATTAATATGTGTAAAGTGACATACTTTTGACTCCCCTTTATCTTTATGAAATACGTTTTTTTTGACACGAGCTCTGCTTCAATTGCGTACTGTTATTTTTTAACATTTAATTGACATATTTGGTAATTTAGTGTTTTTGTTTCTTTGGTGACCCTCGCATTTCAAATACTCGTTCGAATATTCTTGCACTCATGGTGTTCCATTCATTGATAAACATGCCCTATAAGAATTTGTTATTAAATTATGAAAACATTTATATTGACTCTTGAGAAGTAATATTAATTAATAGCTTAATTATTACTTTTACTAATGCATCATTGACCTGAATAGAAATATGACAATTCGTCTTTTTTAAAAGCTTTTTCATTTCTCATCAACTGTAAATGGAAACATTTTTTGGCGTTTTTCTCGTTTGATAATTAACCCTTGTATTTACATCTTTTCGTCCTTTTTTCGAAAAATTTGTAAATTATATTTTTTTCGTGACCTTTAAAAGTTCGTTTTTTTCAGACTCATTCCATCTGCTTGCAATCAAAAGTTATTAAATATGTATAATGAATGCGAGATTGCCGAAAAGGACCTGCAGTTTACATTCGTACTTTTTTCAAAGAATGATTTGAGCAGCAGTGTTCTAATTACAAGAGCTTTCACTCACACCACAAATAAAAACTTCTAATCCGCATATTGCATGCAGGGGTGTGGCTGTTGCTGCCAAATGCATTTTGTACGTTATTTCCAGAACAAGCCGCGGTCCGATACGCCCGCTCGTAACCGTCTGCGCTTCCTTCCCTCCGTGTAGGGAAGAGTGGAAAATCGAGCTAGTGTCAATGCGGTGTACCCGTGACTGCCCGTGTATGTGAGACGCCAGACGAAAACGGAGATAGCGGCGAGAACGATGGAGAAGGTCGGGCGACAAAACGGAAGTGTTGAAGCCGAGAGAAAATCGCAGAGTACGCCAGATGGCAGCGAAAAGGGAAGGAAGTGGCGAAAGAGAACGATGTGGGTTTGGCGACAGAGAGGGCATTGAGTATGAGCGAGTTGATTGGTGATACCGTAAAACAGATCAGCCGTGCTGCTAAATTCTCCCCAAGACAGCGGCGTCCACAGAGCTATCTAGCTAGTGCGAAAATCCGCCCCCCGTCGGAACTCGAACCCTAGGAGCATCCGGTGAGAGCCGCTGGCAAGAGACGACAGTGTTTCCTGCAGCAGCTCAGCCGGGCTGAAACAGAGGGAGAGACGGCGCAATGAATAGAAGCAGAGCACACAGAGTCGGAGACGGAGGCGAGACGCGCACTGCCGTCTGTCCGCTCGCGCTGCTTGTTTTTTCACGCTGTCGGTTTGTGTTGGCCCGCTCGGAACACACGTCACCGCCCGGCCTGGCAAACACGGGAGGTGCGGCCTCCGAACACCGCGCGGAACGTTGCTCCCCCCCCACCACTGACCACACCCCCGCACGCTGCTGTCGATCTGCCCTCCGGCACGCACTCTCGGACACCGCCCGCCTGCCGCCCCGCCCGCCGCCTCCCGCCCGCCCGCACCGCCACCAGACTCGCAGGCGACACGTCGCCCCAGCCGCCACTTCCTGTTGCCCGATCCCGCCTGCACCCGGCCGACTTCCTTCCCGGACAACAAAAAAAAATAAAACAACTACACCAACTGAAACGTCATAAAAAAAAAACTAAAAATATAAAATAAAAAAAACATAAAACAGACCTAACCAACAAAAAAAATCCAAACAAAAAAAAATCACAACAGCATGCCAAAACAACATAAACAAAAAACAGCAACATACTACAATCAATAACAACACTTAAATACAAAGAAACATAAATAATACTCAAAAAATATACCCACAAAACAATAAAAAAAACAAAAAAAAAAAAAAAAAAACAACCTCCAAAAATAAATATAACAAAAAAAAACAAAAAAAAAAAAAATCAAAAAAACAAACAAAAAAAAAACAAAACAAACAAAAAAAGAAAAAAAAAAAAAAAAAAACACAACACAAAAAGAAAATACAAAACCCTTGCCACCGCCCACTCTTCCTCTGGATGCGCCCTGCCGACGCGCCCTCGCGATGGACGTCGTCTAACATTAGCTCACTTTGTGAGCCCTTCTCCCTTCTTTCTTCACATCCCCTCCACCGGCGAATTTTCCTGTTTCATCCTCTCTTTTACTTGTTCCCATTTTTCCTTGAATCTGTTTATTACTATATCTTACTTTTCCTTCGTCTGCTGGCGTTTTTATTATAAATTTCATTTTCAGAATTTTCCATCTAAAATATTTTTAACGTATCTAGTCTCATGATATCGCTGCACTCATCCCCTTAACGGCGTATAACGTATCCTTTTCACTTCGTAGTTTATGATTTTGCTTACTGTAATAGTGAATACGTATTTGTATCGTATTTTCTATTCTCACATAACATTCTACCAACTACGCCTTCTCAGTCATTCGTCTATTGACATGCTGCTCATCCATTCTCGCACGAAACAATCTGTGACTCGATATCACCACACCATCATCATTCCAACACGGACCGTTTATTTCTGACACCCACCTCAACGCTCCCGACCCTCCCCACCACCCACCACCGAAACTGCCGACACCGCCTTGATTCTTGCTGTTCCGTTCCTTCGCTCCACTTGCACTACATTCACCTTTCCATCACCCTTCACTATACCCACTTCCTCTGCCATCATCGACGCGCCTCCCATCCTCCCAACGGCTGTTGCCCACCGTTTGCGATGCAAAGCCCCGGCCCGCCCGCGTCGTGTGTTCCCCTTAATTCAGCGACGCCCTTCGCGACTTTTTCCCCGCGCCTCTACGAGGGCGGGCGCCGCTCCTTTTTCCGCCATAAACTAATTACTTCCAATCCAGGAAGAAACGAAACATAGATTCTCTTCCCGCGCCCCCGCCCCGGCCTCACGGACGCACCACTGTGGGTGACTTAGCTGGCAGTGTTTACCGCCGCCCTCCGCCGCCCTCCGCGCCCTCCTCGCCCTCCGCCGCCCTCCGCCGTCCTCCGCCGCCCCTCCGCCGCCCCTCCCACCCCCCTCCGCCGCCCTTCCCCCCCTCCGTCCCCCTCCGCTTCCCCTCCGGCCCCCTCCCCCCCCTCCCCCCCTCCGCCCCCCTCCGCCCCCTCCGTCCCCCCCGCCCCCCTCCGCCCCCTCCGCCGCCCTCCGCCGCCCCCACCATCTGTCACCCTCCGTCACTTCCCTGTCTCCGTGCCAGACGATATTGAGGTGGCCTCCCGCGAAGGTATCGGGGCCGGCAGCGCTGGCGAGAGAAGCAGCAACGGTGGGAACGCGGGAAGAGAGAAGTACGGCAGCAAAACGACGAGCAACACGAAAGACAGGAATGCAGTTGTGAAGAGATGACTGAATTAATAAGGACCAAGGGAGATAAAGAAGGCAAAGAGCAAGAGCAACGAGTGAGAGGAAAGAGATCAGATCGACGAGGGTAAAGACACCTTCTAGAACGACGACAGAAGCCAGAGAAAGTGATAAAGATGCATGACAAAAGAGAGGGAACCTTGATGGATCGTATTGGAGAGGCTGGCTAGAGTAATTGAGTGTCTAATGTAACAATGATAACGATAACGATGAGAGAGATGAAGTTAGCTTGCCTCATGGTATTCGACAGTGCGGTACTCGTATGAGTCTAAATAAGTATACTAGATTTTCTTTCAGAATATTGGTAATGACGATGTTGGCGACAAAGTTGAGGCAGGAAGTATTGACATGCGAGAATACGGACACAAGTAAAATGTAGGGGAGTATAAATGCAATGTGAATAGTTAAAAATGTTTTTTTTTCAGAACATATAAAAAATTAGAACATTGTCAAGGATCAAGGCATCAAGACGAAAACAAGGCTAGAGCAGCGAACTGCGAAACTCATTCGCGAAATCGAAGAATACGGAAAGGCAGAAGAACGAAACTTTGAAGGGCATCATAACATTGACGAGGGTAACAACAATGACAAGGACAATGAGGTAATGCTCTGAGGAAGGTCGCAGAATGGCGACTGAAACGTCGGCACCTTCGCCATGGACGCGGCGTCACCCGAACAGCCAAGTAAATACTGACACCGGCCGCGGGAGCTCTCACAAGGACAATGAGGGATGACAAGGACAATGAATGTTACAGAAGGTGAGAATTATTATTGGAAGTAACCTCGCAGCTGTAACGACAGCTTGTATCTTAATGTTAACGTCAACAAAAAGCGCATATCGAAAAAACACTGAAAACAGTAAAAATAGACGCCAGAGGCAACGAGGCTGACGGGACCTAAAAAAGGAGCGAAGGTAACATGCAACGGAGTGTTGTACGGGAGAGACGATAGCGCTGGAAATGGCGAAACCGGGCGGAGGGATTCCGGCCGAAGTGACCCGATGCGGCAGCGGAGGCATCGGTGTGGACGATAACAGTGAGTGTGTCGCGGGGCGGGGTGGGAGGGGTGGCAACGTGCAGTTCGCCAGCGCGAATTATCGCGCATCTGATACCCATACTACTCCGCGCCGCGGAGCAATGGGTCAAAACTACACACAAAAAACGCGCAACATTCGCAACTCAACGGATCCACGGTAAATTTGTGATTTAGCTTTAGGGCATTACTTGACATAAAATATTTTTAATTCTTCAGTGGTAAGCTGTTTGAATAGGGAATATCGTAACTGAGCACTAATGCTACTGTTTTATTTGTTTCAGCAGCAAGAGAAGACTCGTCAATACGTAGTGCGTTCTTGTAAAAATGGTTTTCATGCTTTTATTTTTTATGATCTTTATTAATGAACTGTTATTTTCAGTAAAACTATACAAGTGAAAAAACACAGAAATGGCTCATCGGCCATCATACGTATGACAAAATGGGAAGTTTTTGCAAAAGTAATAATAGTACCTTTTACCTTATCAGAGAGAGAGGATAACAGATATTAAATCTTGAATATTATAGTGAAATCCGCAGAACAGGTACCATGTAAATAGCACAAAGAGCAAAACTAGTAAACAATGATAGAAAATAATGATATGGAAATTTTAGAAAGCAAATAAGAGAAGAAAAAAATCAATTTTTGAGTCTCCTGAAAATTTACTCTTGATACTCGTTACTTTTTGAACTTCTGTAGGGTGTGATATTGGCCTTCGATTTAAAAGAAAGGTTTCCTCCGATAAAACTTATGAGTAAATTGATAAATAGTGTTATTTGTCACAATGGTTTTCAATGTTCCTTTTTAATTTTCCTTAAGAGAAAATTGGTATAGTAATAACCTCCGAAAGAGACATTTATGCTAAATCCATATTTACTGGGCTTCGGCAGTACAAGCCCAAAAAAAAAAGAATTTTAACTCATGGTTGCTTGCTAACGTTTCGGAAAATGTACTTCCCTCCTCAGGGCTTGCAACCACCAGCAGAGTACGCACACAAAGAAGCGAGTACTTATGTACTAGAGTACAGCAGAGTACGAATGTAATCATGGTGTGTATTGGTGAGGTAAATCTGCTCATATTATTCTCACATCACGTGAGGTGCCCTGACGTAAAGAACATGTAGCGGTTTATTTGTTTGTGTGTATGCTCTACTGGTAATTTCAACCCCTGATGATGGAAATACCTTTTCCCAAACGTTGGCAAACAACCATCTGTTAAAAAAATGTTCGCGTCTACTGACCAAGCTTCTAAACCTGACTTCTGATTCCTTTTATTTACCCATTTGCTCTGTAAATTATTTTATATTATAATTTATTGCCGATTCATTTATTTATTTGTTTGTTTAGTTAATTTAAATTTCTTTTTAACATGTTTATTTTGCGTGGTTTTATGTTTGCTATGCCCCTCTCTCTCCGAACGTAACCAGTGTGCGCAGGCCGCTCCCGGCGTGCACGCGTAGGCGGGAGGGACGCGTGCGGTTGCGGAGCGGGACAGGGCGCGGAGGCGCCGGCAGAAGCTGAAATAGATGCCGGACGCAGCCAATTCCATGAACAACGGCGCAGCTCTGGCCGCGCGCGGGCGCGGTGCGGTGCGAGACAGGACATTGCGAAACCTATTTCATGGCTCGTGCGCAAAATTGCGATGCTCGCGAGCCGCCGTTGTGTGGACGCGCCGGGCAGCGCGCGCAATACACGGAGTGGTGGGAGGGGGCCGGATTTCCATCCGCCTCTTTTTCATCGGAAAAATACCAACATAAAAGGATTTTGAAAAATTACGTAAAACATTTACACCTGAACTCTATGTAACTTCCGGTTCTTTTAAAGCATCATCATCTTATAAATCATCATCATCTTATCCCGCTGATGTCGGTTTTTTGCAGATCGCTAACTACCATCCATTAAGATTTGAGTTTGTTTACGAATGACTGTCAGCCTGACGTCAATCCCCAACCTGGAGGACCAAACGTTGTTAATCCATTTTCGATTTTGATATTGACTGTGGTTCTTACAACCGTCTGTCAGTCCTACGTCAAACTTCAACCAGGAGGACCAAATTCGTGAATGTATTTATTCGAAAATCGGCTTGGCAACGCCGATTTTGAGGTCATGGCCGTGGTTGAGGTCATGGTCAGTAGAACCATCCCAGCATTCGCCTAGATGGCCGATGGAAACCACGAAAAGCCACCGTCGGGATGGTCGGTGCCGAGATCGAATCCGGGCTTGCTGATTGCGAAGTCAGCGCGTTACGCCCTGGTCCACTTCGCTCGTTAGTTTTTTTAATCTATCATTCCTCTATTTGTTCGAAGTAAACATTGAAGCTGGCGTGGTCGCCTTATATAAGCGGGTAGCTTGCATAAACGACCCGCTGCAAGGATGCAAACTTAGAGCCCCTGGACACCAGCTTTGCATAGACTCACGATAAGTAACGCGCGTTGTAGAAAAACACTGTGTCTTCTGTGAATCGGCACACGAGGGCTTTCACCGTTTTATATAGGGTTAATCAATGACGTGCGTTATTTGGTATTTGGCGTACAGAGTTACAGACATGTGAAACCTCTTTACCTGTTCGGGTAACGTCATGTTCTGGGCAGTGATGCCAACGCATTAGATAAATCCTAATTTCTGCACTGACTTACAGTACACAAACGCGAGCGCTAACCATCCTGGCGCACTTTAGAATGAAGAAACGTCAGTATATTACATGAGGAAGAGAAACAAACATTATTATATTACATGAGGAACAGAAACTACGTTATGAATATGAATTCCTGGGATACAAGTGTATTATGGTGGTCTGCGAAGAATCAAAGCGAGCGGATCGCACATGAACCGCGGAATGAAAGGAGAAATACCACTGAATGTGTGTAATCTAATGAGTAATAATTAATAAGAAATAATTTTAATTAGGATGAAGAGAATATGTGAGAGAGTCGAAATTAGACAACAGTATTTGATGAATTAGATACTCACTTATACATTGTGCTTTAAAACAGGTAACTTCTTCCTGATTATAATTGGGTCGATTAACTGTGGAAACTATTCTAAACACAAGGATAGTAAATTTAGAATGTATTGTAGATCTCACATCTTGTTAAACGTTTTGAATCAATATGAACATTGAACATACATGGTCGGCAGTCTCTAGGAAACTATTTATGTTATTAAAAAGAGAGGAGAAGGAAAATATTCATATTGCGTCAAACGATGAAGATGTTTGGATCAAACAATATAAAACGTTGTGGAATAAAGAAAATAGGAAAATACGCAAGAAACTAGTAATAAAAAACCACCTGCAGAAACAGAATGCCTGACTTTACAAGAGTTGCAAGAAGGCTTTAAAAAAGTGAAAAATTGTGATTCACCGGGATTGATCAATTCCGGCTTGCCTTGTCTTTGTTTCCAGGCGCCACTTCCTGTTTTTTATTGTCGAAAGCGACCATAATATTTTGATTTGTTGATCACTTCTTGAATTCCTAAACTTTTTGTTTTGATCTCCCGTTTAAGGATCATTTCTAAAATAAATATTTTTCCCTTTAAATACGGTTTTATTCTTCTTTAGAAGGAACATGTATTACTACTGCGGGCTGAATTTACTCGTTCTCCGTATTGAAATATTATTGTCATTTTCGGTAATTAATAAGCTATGGATTACCTCAGTATATTGATTAATCGGTCACCAGAACGGTTTTTAAATGAAAAACCATGTGGTAACCTATTCCTCGATTTTCAGTCTGACACCTGAAAAACTGAATGAAGGAACTACACCAGAAACGTCACTGAATTAAAAAAGTATGAATACATTTTCTTAACATATTTTTGTACATTTACATAATAGAGCCGGGCACCAAAACAGGGATCAAAAAACAGGGATCAAAACACTTCCAATACAGTTTGTTAATACGCTGTAGATCAATGAAGATATAATGTGTTTTGAGTAATGAGTGAAGTTTTGAAGTGCAGTGATGAGTTTGAGTGAAACAGATATTCTAGGGACCCCTGTTTTCATCAAATCAAAAAATTAAGCGTATAGCAGAACCTACTCTTGCTACTAGAGAGCTAAACGCCGTCTTCAAGTGTGACTTCAAACACTTTATTGTGACTGAGTTCTATGCCTAACTTTCAAGCTGGAGATGGACCTAATGGCTTCCTCTGTATGGCGCTAGAGGGAATAGGCAGGACGTCCTTCAAAATGCTGCCTGCATCATTCAATCATACCTGCTCCATCCTACACTCGAACAAATCTTCAAAGATACTAAATTTATTTACAATGATTATATAGAAAATATTTTAGCCAGAATTTAATTAGTAGATACGTAATATTACTCACAAGTTAAAAGACTAACTTATGTTATGAAATAAATAGTACCAATACTAGAAAAGAAGAAATGAATTTTAAGGGGAAAACTAATTGAAGATAGGGTGGATTAAAAATTTCCTTGAAAAAATGAGAAATAATTTGAATACTTCAAAAGTAAAGAGCGTACAAGTTAAGCTCCCGGTAGGGCACATGGTTGACACTAGATGTTTGCATCAACTCATACCACGCGGTAATGTGTGTTGTGATTAGACCGTAAAAGGGAGACAAAAAATGCTAGAATACAAAATTATGCAATGGTTGAATACACTGATACAGAAATCAAAAGAATACATGTAATCTATCTAAACCTACTTAATTTTTGGCTAACAGAACACCTCTTTGCACTAATATGAATACCAAAATTACTTTACATTTTATGAAATTTTCTTTGTTTGAAAAAACGTATTGAAACGTATTGAAAAACGTATCAAAGGAACTGACATTGAAGGACGGATATCGGAGGGAGATAATACCTTAATGAGTTCACATCTATAAATTATGTTTCCCACACACAGTATAACTCAAATGTATCGAATCCGGTGAGAAAGAAAAAAATTGTCAAGTGGAGAATTCTTCCATATTTGGAGTTTTCAGGTAGCGTACATCATGACGCGTACAGGCGTACAGGAAAGTTGATGAAGAGCATGAAAAGTTTGAGATATTAAACAACACATATTACTGATTTACAATTATCAAAGTTCAATCAAGTATATAATAGTGCGGTACATACGAAATAATAAAGCTGGAATGCTAACAGACAAAAAAATGTAAAAGAGAAGTCTTTTTTTTCTTCCCAACTACTTCATAACCACGTGAAAGTAAGTCACAAGCACAACAAACACACCAGCACCGCTAGGTCATGGAACAAACTGTTCCACATTTTCGCACGCTCGTCCATTACACATCTAACGAGCGGAGGTAAAAGATAAAAGTCGCAACAGAGACGGGAGTTTACACTCGCGTGTCAGCGACAGGGCGTGCAAAGCGACCCAGCGCGTTTACGCCGGCGGCCGAGGCGGAGACGGCAGCTGCCAGAAACAGGCGAGCAGCGCGAGCGGCACACAGTGTTCCGAAAACGCAGAAATAGCGCGCAAAGAACGAAATAAATTCATAACATAAACAGTAACACGAATTCATGAACAAATGATTGAATAATTATTGAAAGAGCATTTATACAATTTATGGGTCGAAAAAACGAACAATTGAAAAGCTCCAAGGGTAAGCCGCGGAGGAGGCGTACTAACTTCTGTGAGCCGTACAATAATTCTGAATACTGGACGTAGATTTGAATATGAAGACTTAAAAAACAAATGCTCGTCGCCATTAATTTTTTTACACATGTATTAATAACGCAATGTCTAATTTCATTACTCTGTATACATAATTTCCCCTTTTGGATTTGATAGACACAGACAGCTTTCACAAATGCAAAATACCACGGACTGTCCAAGTGTGGCGCCTATTCTCCTATTATCACTCATTCTCATTTATAATAAATAATTTATAATAATCTCATTTTATGTTAAACATTTAATCGGCTTATGTGACTTGGGCATCAACTGATTTTACTACAGTTTCTCTGACCGATAGGTTCTAGAGTTCGGCTCTTGACGGTGGCAGGATTATTGGCCCTAGCTACATAGCTAGGTCGACTGCAGCCGCCGTCTGGAGAAGAATTATAGCGGTCGGCTGCGCTTGTTCGGTAGTTTTCCGTGCTTTTTTTGTATCATCGCCAGGCTAATACCAAATTAGTACTTTCACAAACGGAACACGGACCACACGTGATCTTTCCTTTTACTTCCTTGACCTATCTTCTCCCTTACTTACACCCACATCTATTACACTACCGCACATGGCAGGAACCCAGTCGGGAACATGAAGCTTGTCCCGACTCCTCTGGTGGGCAATACCCTGTCGGAGAAAGTCCGCTAGCCGACGCGTAGATCGCCGTCGGATCTCGCCATCCAGCAGGGAAAGAACACCTCGCTTGATAAAAAGCATGCACTACACTTACGGAACTAATTACCTTAGAATATGACGCTCCCCAAAAAAAACACAAAATAATCAATCAGACGTTTATTTTTAAGGGTTTCGGTTACATACTGATCGCTTAATTAGATGTATGCAAATTCACATTCGCACCGTTTCGGTGTGATTTCGGCCCACAGCGCGGCGTGAGCGCGTGGCGGGCGCGCGTTCTCTCGCTGGGTGGCCGGTGATTTAATCGGAGAACACCGCGCGAGGCAGCAGGCCAACTCTCCCGCGCGCGTTCTTCTCGCGCTTTACGCGACGGCCGTCCACCGCCCGCGACCGCCCCGCGACGCCCGCGCCCGCCCGCCGACGCCCGCGACCGGCCGCGCCCGCCGCGCCCCCGCCGCGCCCCGCCGCCCGCCGCCCCGCCGCGCCCCGCCGCGCCCCGCCGCGCCCCGCGCGCCCCGCCGCGCCCCGCCGCGCCCCGCCGCGCCCGCGCGCCCCGCCGCGCCCCGCCGCCGCGCCCGCCGCGCCCGCCGCGCCCGCCGCGCCCCGCCGCGCCCCGCGCGCCCCGCCGCGCCCCGCCGCGCCCCGCCACGCCCCGCGCCCCGCCACGCCCGCGCAGGTACCCCTCGCCAAGTCCACCACGGTTCATCCCGAAGACGCGCGCGCACGATCTGTCAGAACGGATACGATGTCTAAGCGACAGTAATCATTGCATCGGAGAGTCGTAGGCCGAAGATCCTAGGCTTCCAGACAGAGTATTTTTGACACTAGCTACACATATGAGTCGAATTTAACAATGTACTGGATGGGCATTGTAGCGGACGGATGCTCTTTTCGATACTTGAGCATTACCTTAACAAATGGATCACGGTCAACCCGCGATTTATCTGCTCCTTATCTCCCCGCTTACGGTTTGTCCCACTGAGGATACAACGAGAGGGACAATGGCTTGCAAGCCGAAGTGTAGGTCGATCTCACTTTCTAGCTGGGTAGAAAAAAAATCTCCCGCGATATATCGCGACACTACATATTGGTAACTAATGACCGTAGTAGACGACGCACCCCAAAAATACTCATTCAGTCACTTACGATCTGACAGTATCTTTTTTATTTTATATAAACTGATCGATCACAACCCAGTACGAAACATAATTTAATTTTCAATATAACATGCTAATAAATAACTGTAGTAAGCTGCCATTAATACAAAAGTAATTTTATTCAAGTATTACTATATTACATATCAATCGCATTTAATATCTCCCGGCACTTACCAAAAAAATTAACTCGCAGTCAAACAAATACAAATTAATTGCATACGTTCTCAAAACTCTTCTGTGAACTGTGGAACAACAATTAAGGAAAATGTTTATAATGCATCAAAATTCTTTACCAAACAATTAATAACCAATTTGTTAAAACTAGTATTATGCAGAGGTAGTACGAGTTTTCATAAACACCTATGATTATGCCATTTCCTGGAGTTTGTTATTCAAGGCCGTTTACTGATCAGAAGATAAGAAAAATATTATTTTCACAATTTCAAATTTAAAAAAGCATTATAAAATAGTCTGTTCATTTCGGATATGTATATCTTCCTTCTTCAATTTTCTTTAGTATGGCAATACAAATTTTTAAGTTGATTTAATTGTACTATCAGTGTTGACGTATTAAATTTCTCAATGGATTTTACATTAATACGAAATGGGTTAGCATTTGCTGTCAGAGAAACGGACGTATTGATTAAATAAGTCTGAACCTTTGCCAGAGTGTACAGGCTGACCGTCAACCGCATTCGAATGTGGAGAAGCCTGCCTAAATTGATCGGGCCTCAGGCGTGGAGCGGGAAGGGTGAGTGTTCCGCGAGGGGAGGTGTGGAGGAAAAGCTATTCGAGGCCACGGAATCGAAAGTGACACGCCCACGCATTTACATGACAGCCCGAAAGCTACAGGAAATTATCATACCCAATACCACGAGTGATTTGAAAATTGTCGATAAATCCCCGACTCGCGAAGCCAGGAGGGGATTTATCTCAGAACTTCCAAAGCATGAGTGGTATTTAATTGACTATGACTATTCCACGAGTCAAATTATATCCAACAGATTTCCAAAATGCGCCATATATTGAAAATATGTTATGGCATAACAATATGCGGTTTATTGGACATCGACATAGCGATCGATGTATACCATCTCCCGAGATAGATGAATCACAGTTTATGATTGGCCAGTAGGGAGAAGCGGTAAAGAAAACAAATAGAAAAAGCAATAAACTTTTTGGTATACGCCGCCATGATTGAGGCATTTTTTTAGGTATACTTAAACATAATTGGTTTTAATTTCATGAGTGGAATACTCAGGTTAAATAAAGCATAATGAAAAAGGCCAACGCTATTAAATTGTCTCCATCTTGTCTCACTTCCCTTTTTGTCCCCTTCTTTAAAGAAACTTCACAGTCATTCAAGGCTTGAAAAGAGAAAAAACTTTGATAACACTTTATTTACAAAAAATGCGTTTACTCGACGATTTTCAATAGAAAAGTAATATTTCAAAAGACCATTTTACCACAAGTACAGAGATAGTATGAAATTCGAAAAGTAACATGAAAAGTTCAAGGAGACGAAGAACTTGATTTAAATCAGAAACAGAGAACAAAAGGAGGAAAATGAAGTCGAGTTGAGATGAGAGGAGTGATGAGAGGAGCTCGGTACGTAAAAGATGTTAAATGTTCTACATAAATACCTAAATTTAATATCTTATTTAAAAGATAATATAAATCCAAACTTTTATAATGAAACAAACGAATGTATAAACTGTTCCCAACAAATACGCGATTTAAATGCAACAAAATACATTACTGCTTTGAATAATCACGGGATCCGATAATTTGATCTCAAGTTAACTTATTAAATCATAATGTGCCTATCCGTGTAGATCTCTCGCATGTTAAACCCCACCCTCTTCCCTACACTTCCATTTCCATATTAAGGGAGAAAGTAGTTAACGAAACGAGTTTATTTATTTGATAAATGTAAAAAAAGTTCATGACCAAAGTACTTTCAGAATATCAATTAAATTTATTTAAAAACAATGCAATTGATATTTGAAAAAAAATCATTGAAGGTTTATTCAGTATTATACGCAAATGTTATTGGAACAACACACACTTCCTTAAAATAACATTTGAAGTAGTTATACAACATTCCTAGTCAGATTGCGTTTCGCTTTCTTTGATAGTCACTAAACTACTAAAAAAGATGTTTATTCTTGAGAAAGCGACGTAAAGTTGTCATTGCTCAAATACAGGATCGGGCAAGTACAACCCTATTCTTAACAATGTTTGAAATTGAATTGCAATAAAGTATCGACAAGCGCTGCATTAACAAAAATGTAACAGAATGTCCCAGAAGATCTCATTCTATAAAATTCAGTGCGAGAAATGTTTCTTTCGCAGTTTTAAGGTTTTAGAACGCTTCGTTTTGGAGTTATATAACTATGTATCTTTTGACATTGCTGCCCGAGTGTTGCGGGTCGCATTTGACATGAATATTTAGATGGATGATTGTCAACAAACCCTTTTTATTTTTAAAATTAAACTGCAGTTTGTCAAGACTCCATGAAATTCTCTTTCTTTAGAGACCTCATTAATAAAGATTGCATATGTGAGCCACAAAATTCACCTGAAATAATGTAGAAGACGATTCCGAATAGACCTCTTCTTGCACATCTTCGGTTATAACCTCGCACGTCGTTCCATCAGCAACGAGGCAGCTGACGAGTGGAGAGAGCCACCAAGCGAGCAACGCGGAATGTGTTCCCTCCCCTTCCCCCTCTTCTTCCCCTCCCCTCCCCCGCCGGCCAGCCGGCAAACCGAGAAAGGCAGCGCGCGCTATTTTTGGTGCACTTTAATTAAACCGCTATCAGCGTGCGCGCGCGCTTGTGTGAAGAATCAGCCGCGAACGCAGCCAGCAGCCAGCTCACCGGCGGCTAATGAAATGACTGCCCGTCTCGGCGTCCCCGCCTCCGGCCCCAACCCATCACGCCCCAGCGCATGCCAATACCTGCACATCCTCCCAGAGAGTGTCTTGTTTGCTTTAATGGGCGATCGGTTCGTACGTGACAGCGGTGTCTCTATACAATATCTTTATCGCCATTATCATCATCATTCTGATGGACTAAACCTACAGCCTTTATCAAGTGATAGGCAATGATCTGATTCGCATAGTTGACGGATAAATAGTATAATTATTCATTTAAGTGGCTCAACAGCACTAACTGTTTTGACTTGTTCTATCTCCGACACAAATATAAACTGCTCCTAGGCCAGTGCTGGATGAAACAAACGAAGGTAGGTGATCTGAACTTCTCGTAGTCATTATTCGTCAACGAAACGTCATTATTCCTGTTAGTGGTGTGAATGTTTTATCTCTGGAAGTGACGGTGTTACTCTAATGCTGTCCATGGAATCCGACGTTGACCTACATGTCGTCTGGCGAGGAAATTCCTCCTCCAGGTATTTCCCTCGGCTTGGCACCGCCGCAACCTGGACAACCACTAGGCTCTCGAGTGGTCTTCCGACAAGTGTGGCAGAGTAGGACATGGAAGTTTAAGTATGTGTGAGGGGAGAGGACAGGGCAAGGGCGAGAAAGAAAAGATGGCTATCAGTCCGTGGACCGTGTGATAGTGTACTACTCGGTCATTCACCTGGTATTGTTCGAAGAAACCATGTAAAACTACTGATCGGAGTAACGGGTCGCTAGAATTTTCTTCCAGACAGCGGCAGAATTCGACCTAGTTCGTAAATAGTGTCAAAATTGCGCCACAGTTCGGACTTGGCGAGGGAGGAGAGAAAGTGAGAATAGAAGATGGAATGGAAATTGGTTTATAATAAAAAAATAAATGAATCATAATGAGTGGTATAGAAAATGTAAAATAAGTGGTATGTAGTGTGTAAAAGAAGGAAATGTAAGATAAAGAGATACAGATGTGAGGCGTAGTTATGATGTTGATTGTATAGGAGTGTTAGAAATTTTAAAAATATATTTCAATAAACTACTTCTACTTACAACCTACTAGTTGCAAATACTATTACAGTCCGTAACAATTTTTAAACAAACTCCAACAAGATAACACCATATACATAATTTAATACCAAACATCGTTTATCTAATTCCAGGCGAGCAGCTGGATCTACAGCTCGTCAGCCGCGAGTGCAGGCCATGAAACACCTGTCAGGCAGAAGCGTCTGGCAGCGCCGGGAAGCGCCTGCATAACGCAGCGGCTGCCGGGGAGTCCATTTCAACTCTGCGGCAGCAGCAGGGGATTGGATCAGAGCGCATCACGGCAGCGGAGGGGCTGTCTCCGGCAATGCCGTGGCTATCAAGACGGCGGGCGCGGTGTTCGCAACGGCTAGTTCTCATTAGAAGCAGATACCCTCTAACTCGTATATGTAATTTTTTGCAAAGGAATGCTTGAATTCTCAAACTTACCAACGAAGAAGAGAACTAAAATAGCACGTAAAATCTATTTTAAAAAATTATAATATACATGATATTGAATTTGTAATTTTACTGACTTTACATCAAACTAACAATGGACATCGTTAAAAATTAACATAATCCCAACATTTTAAAACATGGGAACGGTACCATGTATTCATTTCAAGAATTTAAACTTCTTCCCTACATTGCTCTGAACGAGTTTGATGATTCACTTAGCAGTGCCAAACAAAAAATGGGGTTTCCACGAAACTGAAAAAGGTATTTTATTACGAAACAGGTGGGTCCATTTATAGTTTTATTTCCAACGAAATTCGTGCATGCTCACCAAAAGCAGATTAGAAAGGCGATAATCAACTTAAACAATTATTTTATGTAGGATATTCGCTAGTATTTCAGAGAAAAGAAAACGAATGACATTCAGCCAACAAGGAAGTGGTTTTAGAAGCTGTTTAGGAAACATCAATTGCGTATACTTGATAATAAAAAAATTAATTCATATTATTGATACACATTCTACATTTATTCATCTAGAAAAAGTGTCTGACAGCGTTTCTAATAGTAAAATACGTCAGTAATCATAACAACAAATGTCCCAGAAAAATTAATTAATTTGGGTCAAAGAAATAAAAAAGAATACTGAAGTGTGCATAAAATGAGTTAAAAAAACCACACGTATTTAAATACTATTAATGGGTTAACAGAATGCTATAGCGAAACTTCAATTGATTTTAATATATACGAAGGGAGAGTTTTGAAAACCTGGTTTAAGAAATGTTTTCAAATGGAAGTTCTCATACATAATCACAGTTTTTGACAGATGGCCATGTATCTTCGTTTTCGAGTATAATGAATTTCAATATCCTTCCGCCACTTTCCTCCCGAACAAGAAAGCGGATCTCCATCCGAACTGTACACGAAACATGCGGCAGCATAAGATACATAGACTGACGTAAGTTAAACACAGGATGGAACGAGGGGGATTATGTGTTGTCGCTGAGGTCAGGAAGGGCGAGAACGGCTGGAATCCATGGACGCAGGATTGATTGGATCACGTTTGCATAGGTGGAGGAGACGGGGGAGTCGTGGTGGATTGAATGGTTGATATTTCTGCGCACTTCAACTGCTATGGACATTAGTCCCGCTTGAGTTGTAAATGTTTTATCTGAGGGGGGTGGCGTTGATTCGTTCCCCGTTGAATGGTCAGATCCGTGGCCGACCTACAGGTGGACTTGCGGGAGACTTACCCCCCCCCAGAGGGACACCGAGCCAGCCAAGAAAAACTCACATGCGTGGCACTGTAAGCGTAAGAGAGTGCAAGTAAGAAGGTAAGGGTAGTAAAAGGAAGAGAAAGAAAAGTTCACGGACAGTCCTTGGTCTGTTTGTTTGGGTACTATTCCAGCATTCGCCTGTTATTGATTAAAGAAACCACGAAAAACTACTCATGAGAGCAACCGACCGCTAAAATTCTCACGACAGCGGCTGAATTCGACCTATGTACCTACTGTCGAAATCCGTCACCGTTGGTTCTCGAACCCTAACCTCCCGGTTAGAGACGCTGCAGAGAATACGGCAATGCTGGCCCTGAGCTAAACTCAACCGTTGTGATGATGGAGCGGGCATGATGGGGGCGGGGGCGGAGGCAGGGACGGGGAGCCGGCGGTTGAGTGGCCGGCGCGTCACTTTCTCTTCCGCGCGATCCATCGATCAACGTCACAATCAGGCAACGTCATCCATAGATTACTTCTCTTCACAGCCCATTAATGTCTGCGGCGGCGGCGGCGGCGGTGGAGAGGCGCGCGCCCCTTCGCAAGGCTGAGGGCCCGGCGAGCGCAGCCGATACGAGCTGCCCGACCGCCCGCCCTCAAACGTATCGCCACTGTTGCAGCCATCACCTCTACTGCCGCCGCCAACACCACCACTTCTTTCATCACTTTTATTCCACCACCAACACAACATCACCCCCACCCCTACCCCCACAGGCGAACACAAAAATATTGATCATAGTAATAGTAATAACAATAACAACAAACATTGCTTTGCATTGGAAAAGCCTACATTTTGCGCAAAGTATTGTAGAAACACTGGCAGTCCCTAAATATGTTCATTAGGAAGCTGGTAGCAACCTGGAGTAAATTTTACATTCAACTGACTCATAACATCTTTAGGCGTGAATTAGAGTAATAATAATGGTAATGGTAATAATAATAATAATAATAATAATAATAATAATAATAATGTTACTGTTATTGTTGTTATAGTAATATTATTTCATATTACCGTTCTTACTATTATTATAACAACAACAACAACACCGTCTACACTCTCACTACTTTAACTATTGTCAGCGCGACAGGATTGCGTGCACCCTCTGACGTGGCTCAGATTAACAGCTGATGCCACTGCAGCGTCTCTGACTCTGAGTTCTACGGTTCGGATCTCGACGATGGCAGATTTTCGACACTAGCTCTACGCAATGCTTAGAGCTTATCCCGGCAGGAAATGCGTCCCGTTCGTAAAAAAACCAGGAGGAGTGTGGAGGCCAATCCCGTAAGACAACGTTTGGCTTGGGTCCGAATCTCATTTACCTGGCTGGAAGGAACACCGCCACATTCCGAGATATAACATTTACTACACTTATGGAACAATGCCCGAGGCAATTCGCGAAATAAATGACCAAGGTACACGGAAGCACGATAATTTATCAATCTTAATTGTAGTCAACGACCCCTTGTTCGTGCTTTGCCAACCGCCTCCGCACGGACAGTAAACATCAATCACGTTTAGTGATCTTTCCCAGAGCAGATGCGACTATTCCTCTAATTGTGAATGAATATTAAAGTAATACAATTTCACGGTCAGACGTGAATGTCAGATAAAGCTGACATGATCTTGAATGACAGCTCACTGTTACGTTTTCATTACATCACGAGAAGATAGATTGACTCTCTCTTTGGTCTGATGGGAGAGATGAGAAGATGAAATCAAGAGGTAGCTTTTGCAAATTCAGTGTTCAGGATACCTTCATCGTTTTTTGTCCATATATCTTGCAACAAAAATCACTAAAGAGCACGATTCTCTTTTAAAACACACACGTCTTTTAAATGGTTTGAGTTATTCAGTTGCTGTTATAACGGAATTAAATCACAAACCGTTTTAATTTTGATTTTTACTTTTTAAACAATATAGTTTTTTACCCGTTAGGTAATGAATTAAAGAATGACTAGAAGGTAAGATGCAAAGTCGAGACCTCACTTTCTCTCTTCAAACTTGTTAAGTATCATACGATTCCAAACAACATGATAATCATCGTCATTTAATCTTGTCACTTTCACAACCTCAATAAGTCTTCAGTGATTCTTTTTCTTTTTCCTCTGACTCCTATAGTACTACATTTATTACGCCATCGCAATGTCTACCGACCGCTTACTCGCACTCCCCTCGATTGAGTTCTTGATTAGTACGTATTTCCGGGTGCGTCAACTGCTAAGGTCACTAGTCCCGTAAGTGTTGTGCATGATTTAATCGTGGAGGTGGGGTTGATCTTCCCCGCTGGATGGAGATAGGAAGCGCCGACCTATACGCCGGATTGCGGTGTTTTCCCCGAGGTATCTCCCACCGGTGGAGAACAGTGGGGACGTGCTCTAAGCTCCCGAATGGTCTCCCCACATGTGTGGTAGTGTAGTGCATATAAGTGTATCACTCCACGAGTCACGAAACAAAGTCGCCTCTTACGTCATTCTCCTTGGCCCCACCGTCGCCGACGTTATTCTCTTTGACAACCTTTTCTCCGCCAACGTCCATTTCGCGTTGCATGTCGCTCACGTTTTCGCCGCATTACGGCATTTATTCATTTTTCATTTTTACTCACCGCTCGCATCTTTTTTCCGATTCCCACTCCGCCCTGGCCACCCTCTGGGGGTCGACGCCCCATATTCTGTTTTTAACGGTGTGGGCCGGCCAGCGCTCTCGCTCCTCCCTCCCAATCGATATGCAGCCGGAGATCGTCGCTACCCACCACACCGCCCCCCCCAAAAAAGGGCAATTCTGTGCGCATGGCCAGAAACGCCAGTCACTCTTGGCTGTGAATGCTGGAAGGAACTGGATGCCCTGTACTGGGTGGTTTCAAGAGATGTGGATATTAGTTGATGAAATTGCTCATTTTCTGCAGATCTATGGAAGAGAGTTTGGAAAGCACACATTAATACGTTACAAAATGAATCCACAATGGAGCGTGCATTTAAGAGGGAGAATCATTACTAAAAGAGGATAGTAATAAATATGATTATATAATTATAATTAATAAATACCTGGGGAAATAAATGGGGATAAGAAGGAAAAGGAGGAGAAGATGAATAAGAGTATGATGTAGGAGGAGTAGGAGTAGAGAGAAAACGAAGAAGAAAAGAAGACGGAAGAGGGAAGAAAGAGAAAGAGGAGAGAAAAAAGAAGACGTGGAATAGGAGACAATGAGAATAAATAGGAGAAAGAGAAGAAAAAGGAGAGAGAAAATAGAAGGAAAGAAAGAGAAAAAGGAGGAAAGATGAGAAGGAGAAAGAAGATGTGAAATAAAAGAAAGAGAAGGAGGAGGAAAGATAATGGAGAATGATGTGAGGAAAAGAACAGGAAAACGAGGAGGAAAAGAAGAAAAGGAGAATCAGAAAAATTAGAAGGGAAATAAATGAAGAATAAGAGGAAAAAGAAGGGAAGAAGTGGAAGAGAAGAAAGGGGGAAAAGAGAAACGATGAGAAGGAGAAGAAAGAGCTGGCAGTGGAGGGTAACGAGAAAATGGGAAAACCGAAGAAGAATAGGATAAAAAGAAGAAAATGTAAAAAAGAAGAAACAGAAGGAGAATAAGAAGAAGAAGGAGGAGGAGAAGGACAAAGGGGAGAAGAAGCAAAGGGAGAAGAAGCAAAGGGACGAGAAGATCAAAAAAAGAAGAAGGACAAAAATAATAGGAAGAATAACAAAAAGAAGGAAAAGAGGAAGAAGAATAAAAAGAAGAGAAATTTTAAAAAAGGAGAGGGACAAAAAGAAGGAGAGGAACAAAAAGAAAAAAAGAAGAACAACAACAACAAAAAGAAGAAGAACAAAAAGAAGGGAAAGAAGAAAAATAAAAAGTAAAGAAGAAGGTGAGTGTCAGAAGGCGCGCTCGCTGATTCTTGCCCCCACTGTGTGTCGCGACCGCAGTGCTTGAGCTGTGGCGGAGGGCGCGGGGCGGCGCGGCGCCCGTGGTGTGGGGCTGGGAAATGGGGGCGCGGGAGCGGTGGAGCGCGAACGCGCAGCGGCCGCCCCGATCGCAGTCCCCTCGCGACCCCTCCCCTCCCCCAGCTGCTGCCCACAACCCCAGCCGCCGCCGCCGCCGCCGAGATAGCCTCGGGCCAGATATAGCCTCCGACGCTGTGCGCTTTGAACCACCGTTCTCTCCGGGAACGCGATCTGCGCGACTATTGCAACAAAGGAAGAGATGGACGGGGACTGATGACCAGGGGAGGTTAACGGCCTATTGCCACACGCAAAACGTATCCGCGCCGCATCGTTGGGATATTTAATACTTCATAAAACTATATTACGAGTGGTAAAAGAAATAATCGTCCTCAGAAAGTTTAAAAATTTTATTCATTTTTACCCTGAGTTAACTTTCTCATCCTCAGTGGGTAAGGAGGAATAAAATTAAAACATTAACCTAAATTGAGCAAAAAGAAATACAGTAAATTTATGTGAAAAAATTAACAAATAATATAAAATAAATAATAAATAAATAAAATTGAAAATACTTACTGCCCAAACAATGTGGATCACTTACAAAAGTTCACAACATGGTCGGAAAAATATGAAAACTGCAAAACATACTGAGTACAGCTAGGTGGCATCCATCTTTTGGAATGGAAGAAGAGAAAGCCTTCTATTGTAGGAGGGGGGAAACCCGAAGAGTAGAAGGGGTGGTCATAAACAGATTTAAAATCGACTGTTTTTCCTACAGGAATGTAAATAAAGGACAGAAAATTAGGAATTTGCAAAATTCTAGAATTTTAAATAATAAAAAAGGCATATGCCCTGTCTCTCTCCCTCTTTTGTATTCTAACGAAGCTTTCGGGGTAATTAGTGACACTCTCACAACGTGCCCTGTATAATCTGTCACAACTAACCCCTAGACACACTAATATGATATTATGATTTTATTTCAGGTTATTTTTTTATTCATATAAACCAAATAACATCAAATTATAGCTTAAAAAGTATATTTTTTTAATGATACTAAGTAGTTGAAAATACTTCAGATTTATTGTGACTTATGTTGATTGCAACAATCCGACTGATTTTTGTCTCTCAACGCATAAAACACGAAACGTTCGTAAATAAGCAAATCTAGCAACGGATCCCACAGCAACTCAAAGAGCACACTGAGACAACGGTTTGAAACGTGCATGTAAACTATCACGTGCTGTGATCTATTGGACCGGACAATAAACACGATGTCACAACTAGCCCCTGTTACAACTAGCCCCGGTTCCCCCTAATACTCTTACAATGTATTTCTCAGGTTACTTTAAACGAATCTGGCCCACAGACTAGTGACTAGAAAAATAAACTTTGGGTAGAGAAATTACTCTAAGAAGGGACCACTTTGACAGGTAGGGAAACAAACGAACATCATGCAGCGCAATGACATTGCAAGCGATAGTGATGAAACCATTTGCAAATGAGCTAAGTGTAAACAAACGCGTTGTCAAGATGAGTACATGGATACAACTAGCAGTTATGTTGCCTTCAGGGGCCAAGCAGTAGCTGCCAAAGCCGTCCCTTCTTATAATAATCTCTCTATATTACTGGGCACGCAATTCGCGCACCGACTGGCTACAGCCAATCTGACCTGTTTCTTCTTTATGCTGAAGGTTTGACCATAGATGCTCGAAAATGGTTCTCACCGTGGTGACGTCAACATGCGTTGCACTTTTCGTGCGTTCACAAAGTTGCACAAATGAAATTCGGCCAAGAGAGCGAGTCGGCCCTGTTGAGTTGAATTGCACAGTGGTGTTACTTAGTAATGTGGAGAGAAGTGAACTGATACAGACGATGCTGTGGGCACGGCACGATATCTTGTGGCTTTTGGTGATTTCAAAAGTACTTTGGGGCTTCTCTGTGACAGAATGGCGAAACGACATAGTTTTTGGTACGTCTCCTAGCCAACGCAACTTTGGTAAGACCTGGTACGATTGTGGAATATTGTGGATTGGATACTAAATACTGTTTATTTGGAACCGTTTACCATATGTGTATTTTCTTAGCGATTCAGAAACCACCACCAAGAAACCTGATATTTTTATTCAAGCAAATACAGATTGAAAACAGTGTTGAAAACTTTTTTCCTCTCAAATTCATTGCGTTCGACACATTTTATGATTCAGATGATGACAAAATCCATAGTTTTAAGATGGAAGTAGCACATGGAAATGGGGAGACGGGACTTGTTATGGACATCTTTGAATGACGAACATCTAAAGCAGCTTAGGATATGTAGAAGTCAGTGTGCAAGAGAATAATGATGTAGTCGTTTTTTAAAGTAACACTGATAAGTGAGAAAGTTTGAAATGCGGTTTACATAAATTAGTTCTAATTTCCTTAAAACTTCAATTAGTAGCCAAAATTTCAATTAAAGCCGAACTAAATATATATATGGAACAGCGAGCCCTACAATTTCGTTAAATTCGGAACGAAACAATAGAGACAACGTCCTAAATGTACATCCTACAGAGGAAGAAGAGGTTTGTCATTTTAATTTTCTAGTAAAACAACTAAAAATTTATTGTAGTCATTAGCAATTTAATTTTTTTACCATAATGCTGAAAGGGAAACCAAAAAAGATGGAAAAGGGCCTTTACGAAATGTATCAATGATTTAATTACTGTAATTGATGTTTCTCGGCTTCAGACTTTGACAATCGTAATGTCTTCCAGACAAGTAGCATATGTCATACAATAGTGAATACGAGATTACTTTCTTTAGTAAACTTAACACGAACTGTAATGCACACTTCCTTTAGATAAATATATGAATTATCACCCATTAATAGATATCAATCACCATTGACATTTTTTACACGAAAAAACTTTTTTTAATTGCTGGCATTAATGGCAATAACAACATCATGCAATATTAGTCCTAAACGAATTCCGATGATTGCCAGGCACTTCAAATTAATGCAGACTGTGATGGATGGGAATGAAAAAGTATTATTTATTTAATGTTCCCCGGAGGAATAATTCAGGCTGTTTACATAAACTAAATGTTCTTTCACTCCCTCCTATTATTTTTAAGAATTTTGTTTCTTCTTTTTGGTTCGTATCTGCGCTGGAGTGTGCTACTACTTTCATTAAAAAGAAAAGCAAAACTTTCCATCTGCCTCTTAACTGCTACATTATTTCACGAAAAAAACAAACACACCAAGAAGTGAAGGTGAGACTTCCAGAATAATTCAGTAAATATAATTATATTTGCGCCTTTTCCTCTTTAAACAGACGCCTGTTCTACCGTCTTTTTGTACTTTCAGTATACCCAAATGCCACTGAATAATCAATCTCATTGTGTGTTTTTAATGTAACTTATCGTCAAATTGCGTAATTGCATGGACCAATTTCACAATATTGTGGCAAAACACATTTTACCAATGATAACTCATTAGGTATTCCGATGGCAGTATTGAACAAGCACTTTAGTTACGCAATATACGCCAACGCTCAAATAGATTATTAAAATGCTGGATTATTAAAATACACTGGTTTAACTCTCCATTCTTATTTTTAAATGCCTTCTGTAAATGCGCACCCAAACAGAATGCAGTGTTAACAGCAGTGTGCACATTCGAGTCTCAAATTTTAATATATACACTTTGCGTAACGAAACGCTATATTAATGTGCTTCCAAAAAACTCAACTTTAGCGACTGAAATATACACAAATGATGCAAATAAATTCACGTTATACTTTATCAAAATCAATTCAGTTTTTTTAAAGAAGCAAAAGAACTCTCATTAGAATTTGTGGTTGCATTGGAAAACACACAAAGAAAAAGGAAAATTTGGATTAACAAAAATGAAAATGTAAAATACAAAATACAGACGGATACGCACAATATGTCTATATCCGCACACTTTCATTGGAAACATTGAAACTCTAACTGGACGTTGAGTAATTCCCACTTACCTAAAGAATAATGCATATTCATAAATATGAAGTTGAAATGTAGGTAACTAATTGAAATTGTTTCCAATGTATAAAACTCAGCATTACCATACATTAAAACAGCGTTACCTACAGCCACAATAACAGCAACTAATAAATATTATAATAGCATTAAAATAAAACTCAAAACTGCATTGAGATTTTTCTCAGAAAATTAGGCATTACAAAATTAAATACAATTAGAAGCCTTCAGCGACGGAAATACTGCGGAACACATTTTCCAAAAAATAGCACGCACTTTCCTCACGAACAATAAATAAAATACCCTCTTATTTCACTGCAATAAATTAACTATTTTAACAAAAACAGTCTTTACGAATACTGCTATATATAGTACATCTGTTCTTTACATACCAAGCATATATTCTAAAAATTCTGCAGCTGTTGCCATTCTGTAGCACCAGTAGTTGAACCTGACAATTAGTAGTGACGCACCCTTGGGAAAGAAGCTCTTTAAGCTATATGGCAACCCATTAAGTGCTTCAACAAAATCAATACGTATCATTAACATAATTTCAATTTCCTTGTAATATGTTTTATTTATTAACTTTCATAAAATATATTTCAATACGTTAAATATAATTAAATTAAAAATTTTTAAAATATGTTATCTGTAAATAAAGTGTAATGAAATATGGGTCCTAAAAATTAAATTCCCACCCACCCCGTTGTATTAAACGCCATGGCACGAAGAGTACATACAATATGTTATTTCTGAACGTGCTCGGACTGTGCAGGTGCCGCATGCGCCCCGCGGCGAGCCGCGCGGGTGGGAGGTTCGCGGGCGCGAGGCTATGAAGCGCGCGACAGTCGCCACCGCCCGCGCCGCCCGCTTCGAGCGAGCGCGTCCGTCCTTGAGGCGCGCGGCGGATGTGGCGGCCGCGGCGCGGCGCGGCAACGTGCACGACGTACGGCGGGCCGCGCGCCAGCTCGACCCCTAGCTGCCGCCGACGGCGGAACTCGACGCGCCGCGCGCCGACCCGCGCTTTCACCCGCCCGACAGGCGCGCCGAGGAGGTGGCGGCCGCGCCGAGCTGCGCTGCCGGTGCGGTGGCGGCGGGAAGCCAAGGGGAGCGGGACTGGGCGCCGACAGACCTGCGCGGGGTGGGGGGCGCGGAGCAGGAAAAGGACGAGCGATGACGCGGCCAAACAGGATGTGCACGAGGGTCAGGCTGATTCTAATACTGCGCGCACACGACTTGCAGAAAAGGTCAATAAATGTACCTGCTAATCTATTAATTGTTTCCGACCAATACCAACCCGGAATCCTCAAAATATCTATCAGAAAACGAATGGAGCTACAGAAAGGCGCAGACTTTCTCGCACTACTTACTTTTCTCTTACCCTCCCTCTCGCATTAATCGCCGCATAAAGTACATTTTTTCTTATTTCTCGATTTTTCTGTTCCCGAATGGCACAACTGAAAAATGACTAGGAATATTATAGAAGAGTAAAGAGGTCTATATGGAAATTTTCGGTGCAAAATTTTGAGAAAATGTCGTTTGAGGGTTTTTGTAAATGCGAAATTTCAAGCACTTTTTCACATAAACTTTTAAAATCTGGAGAAACTTCATTGGAAATTTTTTGAAGCACTTCAACTCACAAAAGCAATCATGTATACAAGTCGCTAGAATTGTAAATATTAAGGCCATGAGAGTTTCAAAAAAAGTACAATTGTGTAATTTTTATAAAGACGAGAGAATATATCAATGTGGCATATATGTCATGTTATTTTGTTAATTTAACTCTATCCATGCAAAAAACTGAAACTGGATCGACTAAGAAATGAAAGTTCAGAATTCTTATACAACTCCGAAAGGCCTCCGTACGTATCAACGACCATAGACAATAACTTCTGTGCTGCTCTAGTGGGTTTGTTCAAACATTCATTGCGTACTTCCTTTAATAGGAAAAACTACACAAAAAATATAGAAACCATTATCAGATCAATCTGAAGCTGTGTTGCCTAAATTGGTGAAGAAATTGTAATAGCCTTGAGAACGGTACATTTCTTACTTTAGGAGTGTATGTTTTTCGCTCAGAGTCTCCTCCTGCTTATGAAGTAACTTTAGAAGTGTCAACAGAGCTATAATACATTCGACGTAGCAACTCCCCGACCTGACTGTGCTACTTCCCAGTAAACAAACAGGTTCTCTAAAATAATTGCTGGGAAGGTAACCCAATTTTGAAGGTCTACAAAAAGGAAAAATATCTGTCACACAAGAAAATACAACGGATTCTCAGCGATTTTGTTCTAATAATTCATTGCATTATGTATTTTTACAAAATATCATGATTACATTTTATTAAAAAATTAATTATTTCTTAGTTCACAGTTAAGAGAGAAATCGTCGACCAGCGTTTTCAACTCACGTACTCATAGATTACTAATCGTACTTTTCTAGACAAGGGGTAAATTAGGAATTTTCCCTAGGAAGAAGCATTGCTGGGGTGGCGATGGGGTGTAGGAAATCGGACGTGCAGGTGGATGAATGCTGTGAATCATTTTCAATTCTTTGATTTCTGTTTCTTTGATTTGAACACGTCATGGAGTGTAGGCGAGGTAATGAGTAATGTGAGTGGCTTCATTGCGTCCTTGGGAGAAACAAATATGCACATTTTCAGGGGGAAGTCAATCTAATCTTGGAGGGCTCGTTTGAGCTGCGTGCCAACATATAGAAAGATTACTTTGGAAAGGGAGTGATTTGATAGCTTCTGCTCGGCTATTGTTGGGAACACAACTGCAGGTTACGTCCATGCATTGAATTCGTGAATGGTTTCCTTTACTTTAGCTGACTTGTAAGTGGCTTCATCACTATCTCTTGCACTGTCATCATCCAACGTGTCATTCATTTGTTCCCCGACATGTCAAACTGGTCCCTTCTCAAGGCTGGTATACATGGGACAGTTTTCGTGCAGATCGGACGTACAGAAAAGGTGCGTTCCAGTCTGGACGATATCTGCATGTAAACTTTTAAGCATGTTCGTAATTTTTCATGCAGAATGCTTAGTTTGACCCAAGCCTCTAGAGGGACAATCGATTACTAACGGGTTTGTTTACTTGAAGCGAGAGTAATCGGTAATTTTGATTTTGTGGTTAGAAGGATCAAGGTGCGATTGTCTGAAGTGATATTGTAATAAACTACCTCCTTCCCTATTGTCGCCTCCCTATTTTCCTTCTCAATGGTCCTCATAGTTCATTAATACTTCATAAAGATCACCGCCATAACGCCACCATAAATATTCAGACCCCGCAATTTACTTGTTTTCCGGTAGAACCCCTAGCAGCATTTTGTGGGGTATTCATACACAATTCATGCACAAAACCTAAAGACAGTGTATGCCCGATTTTTGGGTTTTATAGTTGGGGATCTTGTAGTTTCTGTACAGAAGTTGTGTGAGATCTGCACGAAAACTGTACCGAGTTTGAGTATCGCGCCCAGATAGCGATTTTTATAAGAATGAACTGTTTTGACAGCCAGTGCTAGCAACATAATGAAAAATTCTGTGTTCTTTGCCCTTCAGCCCATTTGACTCTCCTGACTTGATTCGTTCGTTTGCAGTTGGATAACTTGTAATTGGCTTCCACCCTTCCTTTTGGGATGTCCTCGTCCGACGAAAATGTAGCTCGCCAGGAGAAAAAATTGAAATTCGGAAGTGCAGTGCTCCTAGGCTCTTTTGTTATTTTTTTTATAAGCAATACATTTCATTTACATTTTGTGTGATATGTATTGTGTTTATTTGAAAACCGAATGTCCTGGAATGACCTGGAATGTCAGACGCGTACTGGTGCACAAGTTTCCTGCTCCTTTGCGGTAAAGTGACAAGCTGTGATTGAAAACGTTCCGTAGTTTGCGTTTTATCAATTTATTTTTTTAATATAATTATACGGTCGTGAACCATGAGAAGCCATGATGTCTTAACGGGAGCTATATGCAATCGTAAACAATTTACGAAGAGACGTGGCTGATCAGCTGTCACGGTGGAGGGATTCTCCCACTTCTCTGAATTAGATGTGATGTTCACTTGTTTAGCGAACTGGTGGTTTTGGTTCATTCTTAGTGGGATTCTCCTATACCTGCGGTCGGTGTGGTTGTTCGCGCGGCGGGCGAGGTGCGCTGGCGGTGGCGGTCGGTCGCGTCGCGTCGCGTCGCGTCGCGTCTGCGCGCAGCTGCGGTGACGGCGGTGGCAGCGGCGGCGGCGGGCACGCCTCGCTACCGGGCTGCCAGGACAGACGAGGAGGCGGCGGCTGCGGCGTAGGAGGCGGTGGCGGTGGTGGTGGTGGTGGTAGT
>BOPP01000022.1:7824532-7862009 GCA_017312745.1 Gryllus bimaculatus
TCGCCCCGGCACTCGCCCCGGCACTCGCCCCGGCACTCGTCCCGGCACTCGTCCCGGCACTAGACCTGGTCCTAGAGGTCGACTAGACCTCACTCTCGTTCTCGCCTTCACTCTCGTCCTCGCCATCATCCTCGCCCTCGTCACAGTCTTGCTATGTCCGATAATTAACCAGCCCTTTTCAAGAGTAACGAAGATTAAAGCGAAAAGAAATAAAACGTGTATCACAATATTCAGAAACGGTTAGCCAAAATATACTTGCAGTTCCATTTACGTACACGATCTATCACTGTAGTCAATAATTAGGAATTAACGCTGTTTCCATCTACGAGTATTCATATTAACAATGGAGCTTACACAATGACTGTGTGTGATTTGGAAGAGGAGAACAATCCTATATTTCCCCTGTTAAAACAACCCTGTTTAGTAATTAGTTTTACCTTCGGAGTTTATAAAGCATTGGCGTGCATTTGTTCACTACATTTAAAACTGGACTAAGAAACTTTGAAAGCAACAAAATGAAATATTAAGACACAAAGAAGGCTTGAGAAAGTAAAACCGGTAAATCTTCTACGGTGGAATAAAAACAGGCTAATTCAAGACGACGACCAGCAACTTCTCGAACATCGAGGCAGAGTTCGGGGGGTCGCATTCCGAGAGAGAGCGAGCAAACCGGGCAGATTTCGGACGTCAACTTGCCGTGACCCGAAAGGCAACCGCACGCTCGCTCTGCGCTCTGGCGGCGGTCACCAGCGCGGGGTAGCGCCAGCGCCCGTGTTTGCAGGGATCAAAGGCCTAAACGCACTCAAACGCCGTTTGCCAGCAGTCTGCAGCGGCCACCGCGTCCGCGACCTGCGCGTGGGCGGCCCGCTCTCCGCCACCGACAAATGCAGAACCTTTGCCGGCGTTTGCGTTGAATATTCCCTCTCAAGATGACCTAAATGCAGGGGCGTTGCTTCAGTTGGTGTCACTCTAATGATATCACCCCTTCCTCATTAATTAAATACAAACATATCTATTACTTAATAGTTCATATATTATTTAATTATTATTACTCGCTTACCGCTTATAGTTTCTCGCTTCAGCGTACATTATCTCTTTTTGTTTGCTTTCTTAGTATTTATGATTTAAATGTATAGCTAGTACATTATATATATAAAATTTTTAGATAAACCATTAAAATTGTACAACTCCAACTATGACATTTTCTAATTCGTGTGGTGTATTCAGGGTGGACCGATTCCCCTAACTTCGTCATTGCCCAAATGCGCCGGAACTGCTCACCGCTTGGCTTGTGAGTACGAATTCGGTGAAGACATATTTCCCTCATTAGGATCAGGCGTGAAGGGACATAGGAAATCTTACTTATTTTAGTAGGCACTTATTAATTCATAATTGGTAATAGAAATCATGCATCTTGGAGATCTATATGTTCATATGTATAAAATGACATATCGAACCAGATTTTCTCATAACAAAATGTGTATAGGATCTGCGTAAATAGTATCTGGTAATAATAATGATAATAATAATAATAATAATAATAATAATAATAATAATAATAATATAAATACCTTACATTCGAATATGCGACCTATCTGAAGTACTAATGACCTACACTTTCACTACTCATGCGTAAATCACCAAAGCAAATTTTCGGGCTAACAGGCATTCTTTCGCTTGGAGTACCATCGTTTTCCTGTAGCCAACCCCTTCCCTCGCTCTGTCTAGTAATCACCATCATTTCATCAATGTGCATATTCAATAGTCATAATGAAGCTCTTAGAATTGCCTAGCATTTGGTTTTTAAACTTAAAGTAGTTATTTAGTGTTTTTCTTCGTTATTTACCCATGTTTGTATTGCTTTTCTCTTTAAATGTATCCATGTATAAATCATAAAGAGAATTTTACTTTGAAACGACCAGCATTTAGCTACCAGCAACTTCCCACATAACGTTTCCAGCAATTTGTACCGTCAAGCCTACAATTATGTCATACATATATCTTCAATAGAGAAATTATTTAGATAATTCTTTGTAAGAGTAAGTGTTGCTCTACCACACCCGCTTCGGAACTTAAGTGATAAATGAAATAATATTTAAAAGTAATTTTCATAAATGCAAGGCCATAATCATAAAAAATAGAGTTATTTTTTACATTACCTAATTTTTCACATTTCACATCACATCCAACAAAGATGGACAAAAAGTTAGCTAATGCAGTTAAAATAAATTGTTTAAAAAACAAAACCTAATTTTGAAATAAAATGCATTTCGTCCCTCCTTTTTGGAATGTTCTACATGCGCAGAAATACGGAATTCCCCATTATAGGCATGCGAACAGGAGGTCTAGTTGATCACGCAAGTAGTTGATTGGAAGGGAAAAAATGCATATAATCATCCCGTAATATTTAAATGAAATAAACATACAAGTGAGTGTTACGAAAATGCAAAATATAAAACAGAGGCTTTCCTGAGGTTGAAAGGGGTTATAAAGCGCTTATGATCAGTTATGCAGAATAATACAATCTGTTTCTCGCCAATGACATATGGTGTCAGGAACCGATGCCCATAAAGGTGGGATAGTCGCAAACAACACATAAGACACAATGAGTTAATGTCTATACAGACATTAAAATTAATTATTAAAATGAATTAGAATTGTTGCCACCATTCACCACAATGTATAATCGTAGAGACAATATTTAATTTGGGAAAACATTACTTAAAGGCGTTATAATTGTGTATATGATACTATATAATACGAACTGTACCCATTAAGTAATACAAACGCAAAGTATGCATTATTGTACCACTAATTAACGACTTGTTGAAATTATCATTCAAACGGCAACCCTTGAATGAGACGCTAAACATCACCTTCCGGGTATAAATTTTGAAATAAACTGCAAAAGCTTACAAACTGATGTTTTCAGATGCGGAAGTTGAGTTACAAGCGGAAAAATAAAAATTAAGCATTGTCTGTAACGCAGTGGCGTAGATGCCATTTTGGCAAATTAATTCATTTGTTGTCGAATGCCCGAAAAAATCGCAATGGAGAAAAATTAATACATGTGCTGGAAATGTGTGCAATTCGTAAAATAATCACGCAAATACCAGTCGAGCGATGAATTTGTGGATTAAATTGCGACGTTTTGTTCTCTAATAAAACACGTCTGTGTGCCGCAGAAAAAAAATCCACTGTTCCCAACACAGCTTGATTTCATCAAACATCCACTGAGCACCAGCATGCGGAGAAATGTAACGTAACCAATAAATTAGTATATTCAGTAACGAGGATAAATTAATATAATAATTCCTAGTTTTGCATTTATAATAATAGGAGAAAATGAATTCAGTATCTTCTTACATTCCTAATTTTGTATGCTTTTGGAATAGTGTATAAGAAATTCATCATTATTAAAATATTTGAATTTTTACCTACTTGAAATATTAGGACGGATCGACTCGGTTAAAGTGAATGAGACACTCACCTACAAAAAACATTAGCAGACATCCGTCATTTAAAACGTCGGCGCAATATTGTTCTAAATGACCAGAGTAGCGCATGATACCATTGGAGCACATTTCAAGAGAGCTCTTAAATCGTTGAGTCCTGCGACGCATCAAGATGGCATCCAGACTATCTCGACAGCTCTTTTCGTTCCAGGTGGTCATTATATTTCACGAAACACAAAAATATACGAGTAGAAGTATGCATTAATTTTTCCATATATGTAAGAAAATTGTTGTAATATGTAAGAAAATATATGTAATTGTTGGAATATGTACGAAAAAATTGACCATGAAACCTGTCGATCACATCTAAAATCGATTCAGAGCGACTGAAAGAAAATGCCACCGCCAGAGAAGTAATTTTATACTTGGTCTTCACTAAACAATAAGAGCTATTCGAAATAAAAATACATATTAGTATGTTAGAGTTTGTAATTGTTTACGATGGACCGGTGTGCATGTTAACGATCGTACCATCTAGCTAGTGATGGAACCCGCAGGGGGGGGGGGTTCCGTATATTGAATTGCATCACCGGTGGTAGAAGTATTACACTTTATCTCGAGCGGAAGGGATTTCATGAAAAAGTTCCGATTTCTTCGTACCAGATATATTTCTCAGCAAGGAGCAGGAAGCGCGATAAGGCAATGATCTGTAAAAAAATATTTGCGTATTTTTTCTAATTATGCTTTAGCTCCGTGAAACATGAGCAAGTACATATAGAGATTACTTCTGCTATGCCCACATCCGCTTCTCCTTGATTCGGTGTTTGCTATTTCTAATAAGCACGGGGGAGTTTGACAGTACACGATTAAGTAATTTCTAAAGGTTCAAGAAGCTCGGTATTCCTTTACTTTGTAATAAAAAACGATTCCTGTAACGAATTAGCGAAGTCGTATCTGAAATGTTACGTTTTGACTATAAATACATTAAAATATAACGAAAATATTACAAATAAGTAGAAATAGTTAAATATGTAAAATAATTTTTTTCTCTTTCATTCACAATGGTCTTTAAAATTCTAAGAGAATGTCTTGTAAACTAAAACACAGTATTAAATGCAGGCATCTTCTTACAAACAAATCCGTTCTCTAATGATGAGGTATGTTGATAACGTATAATAGATGAAAACCAATAAAGGGTTTTATAGGCAATATTAAATTAACACAAAATTGAAAAAGAGTAATTTTAGTCAAACCTTCTCAATCAATCTGTGCATACCCGTGTTTTGTTAATTGAAAATATGACAAAATACACATACTATTCATAAGTAATACCTGTAGAAAGTGGTAACGGATTGAGAGATAATACGTGAATAATTTACCAAGTGAATGTGCAATTTCTTTTACATTTTAAATAGTTTAATTTTTAAAGAAAATAGTAGGCTATATTTAATAGGAAGTGCAAGTCTGCATGTGTAAAGGAGAAGAGACAAGGTAAATTAGAAATTCAAATTTGACAAAATTGTTTAGTAAATGTTTGAATTTTTAACCCAAAGAGATAGTCAGAGCTATTGTACACTATCACTTATATTATATACCGCGAATGCGTAATAAATGGAAGAAAGATATTTGGTGAAGTCGAATATCGCATTATCACTGACGCACCGTAGAATCAATCTGAGGTCGGCACCACATTCTTTTTCGGCAGAACACAGATCCAGTCTCACCACACATTCTGGACACATTCTCTTAGAATTTTAAAGACCATAGATATTCCTGTCCCCAGGATTATGGAACAACAGTTACGATTAATATCTTATTTGACACTCGAATAGGTTAATTGTCAGTTAGAAACAGTTCTTATCTCGATTTTCAGATTTATTTACGTGAATCTAAGTTTTAATCTGTTGTCCTTTATATCGCATCGGACTAATTAGGAATTATTTTGGAACCGTATAGGAATCTCTTGGTTAACACATATCTCAAAAGAGCTTTAACGGTTGTTTTTCTTCTTCTGTCAAGTCTCCGACACTGTTTCACGACACCACCTTCTGTTATATTACTCCTTTTTCTTTCTTTCTTTCTTTCATTTTCTTTCTTTCTTTTAGTTTCCAGATTTCTCACATCTTCATTTACCTCAGTATTCCATCTTAATCTAGGCGTACCCCAACATTTTCTGCTGACAATTCTCCCTGCCAATTCAATTCTTCTCTTGACTTCGTAATGATTGACAATAGGGGTCTTTGCATTCGAATGCATGCAAGAATTATTATTTAAATCAAAACATGTACGTGTGCAGAAGAAAAACAAAACAGTGGTGCTGCCAATGCACATACTTTCTCGTATTGTTTCTAAATGCTCCGCAACATTATACTACTACATAAACCAGCAAAAGTGTTTTCAAGCAGCAACTTATTTTTCCGTTCGCACACTCGAAATCAGATGCTCAGAGTTAACGTGTCGGCACTCATACCACTACTCCATAGAGGCGACATCGGTTGAACAGGGTGAAAGGCATAAAAAGGTAAATACCCGATTCATGTGAAAAACCTTCAACAATCAAAATATCCGATAGAAACTCTTAAGTCGCCAGTCCGTTAAGATCAATCACAGAATATCAATTTTGAAGAAAATCGGCTGATCGGTTTAGGAGTTAGCATTGACCACAGGCGGACGGACAGACAGATAGATAGACGGACGTTTTGATGGCAATCGATTTTTCGGTATCAAGAACCACCAAAACATGGATTCTGGCTACACCAAGAGCTAAAGGATTTTTCCTAAATTTAGCAACAGGATTGATCCACGTTTTCGTTACCAGAAACCGACAATAAATTTTTCTGAAGAAATGTCTGTCGCACGATTACATAACTTTCTTTTCTTATGAAGAAATTCGTAAGGCGAGAAAGTAAATAAGTTATCTAATTGACTTCCAATGTTGTAGTGAAAATATTTTCATTCATTCTTATTCATTCATACATTTAAAATTTAGTCATCTTCACCCATTACAAAAGACGTCTGCCGGTGTCTGTGTTTTATGTAACTTTATTCTTAATCAGAACCTTATAATTAATTCTTCAAGCTCTAAAATGTAAAGAATTGATGTAAAAAGCATAATTGTTAACTCGACGCAACATCACAAAAGGTGAACTACCCCAGACAGGCAGGCACGCACACACACACACACACACACACACACACACACACACACACACACATATGGCAGCCGAACGCTGTCAAGCATTAAAAAGTACTGTCTGGCAGCGGGTGCACGGTACGGTCCCGCCCACCACCACCCCCACCCCGACGGCCACTCCACAAGCGATGCCAGCTCCTCGAGCAGGTTGCGCGCGCTGCGAAAACCATCAACCGGGAAGGCGCGCGTCTGGACTTGATAGTCCACCTCGCCCGCGCTCCTTTGAGACAAAGCGCAGCGGCGGCAACGGTGACGACGGCGGCGACGCGACGGTGGGAAAACAAAACGTGTGCTCGCCCCTCCCCTCCCCCCCCCTCAAACACCGGCGAACATTTCAATGCGCTCGAACACAAAGGTATTTTTTCAATCTATTTCTTCGACTGCCACTTGCCGAAGCGCGAGAGCCCTCCCCGACGGAACCGAAAAAAAAAAACGAAAGAGAAAGAAAGAAAAAAAGGAACGACGATACCGTAATGTCCCGCGGACGCAGTTTCACTCCAAACGGCCTCTTTCGGGAAGGGCACGGCAAGGCTAGCATCGCGGAGCGCCCGCTGCGGATAAGCCAAGGGAGAGGTGCTGGACAAAGGACACCTTTTTACTCTGTTTCTCCAAGAGGAGGACGGGTAGAGTCCCTTTATCTGGACGGCGTCTCGGTCCCCCGCGCGCGGACAAGAAGGAAAACGCCGCTACACCAAGTCATATTTCGGCCCTCCACGTCAGCCGCAAGCGGGCCCCCGCGCCGGGGCGTATATTTTAAACAAGCGCCCGCGGAAGCACTGGTTACACGGCCACTCGCCGCGTCGCAGTAAAAAGCAACGATGCGAGAGCGCAGGCAGCGACAGGCGAAGGAGGGCGGGGGCGGCGAGGCTGGTGGAGGAGGCTGTCGTGGAGGACGTGGAGACGGGGGAGGCTATGGTGGAGGCGTTGTTAAAGAATATGGAGGAGACTGTGGAGAAGGTTGTGGGGAAGGCTGTGGCGGAGAGAATGGAGGAGGATAAGGAGGAGGCGTTGTAAAAGGCTGTAAAGGAGAGTTTTGGGAAGGGTGTAAAGAGAGCTTGGAGGAGAGTGTAAAGGAGGCGTGGAGGAGGCTGAGGAAGATGCTGTAGAGGAGGCTGTAGAGGAGGCTGGGGAGGAGAGAGTGGAGGCGGTTATGGAGAAGAGTGTGGAGGAGGCTATGGAGGAGAGAGTGCTGGAGGCAATGGAGGAGAGAGTGCTGGAGGCAATGGAGGAGAGTGTAGAGGAGGCTTGTGAGGCTGTGGAGGAGGACTTGGAGGAGTCTGAAAAGTAGGCTGTGTACTAGAGGGTGGAGGAGGATGAAAAGAAGGCCGTGGAGGAGAGTGTAAAGGAGGCTCTGCAGGCTTCTGTAGAAGAGAGCGTATAGCAGGCTGGTGGGGCTGTGGAGGAGAGCGTAGAGAAGGGTGGAAACGAGGAAATGGAAGACGCGATAGTGAAGGCTAAAGATGGAAGCGGAGGCAGGGTTGTGGTTAAAGTGTTGGCAGTAAAGACATCGGAGGCGTGGTGTTGGAAAAGGCATACCCGAGGCGGCAGTATTCGTAGTAACGAAGGCAGTTGTAGTGGTGACGACCAATATAAACAGTGAATACGATTCAAGAGAGTAAGACACCGAATGCAATGTTGGGGCTAAGTTGAACACCACAGAAAGTTTAAGAAGTACAGGCGAGAATAGAATAAATAATGGTATATCGTGTTAAAAGGATGCTACGAGGAGATAAACATATAAAATACCCGTATTTGTTAGAAGAGATGTTTCAAAGTGTATTAAGAAATGCACACTTCACACCAACCACCTCTAAAACGTGCGATCTGGACATATGGCAACCATATCGTATCCACGATATAATTGGAGGCGGGTCCACGATTAAACGACCCCATATAAAGTTGAGATAAGAAACAGCAGCAGAGCAGTACGAGGGTGCATGGAATACACGTGGCTTCTGTGACGAAGTAGTAGACGTCGTCAGAAAGGTCACAGCGCGGAGGAATGTGTTCGCACAGAGTAGGGATACCCGAGTCAGCGAAAGCGCGCGCCTGGGAGTGACGGAAGGAATGCCAGCCACGTCGAGCTCGCTGGGTAAACGCTGTCGCGTTGGCAACACTGCGGCTGCGATAAGGACGGAAACGAAGAGCACAGCAATTCGAGGAGTGACAGCACAGGTATGAAGCAGGAGACTTGCGGAGTCAACGACTCTGCAGGAAGGGCAAACAACAGCAAGATGTTCGGTATAAAGAGAGCCCGAATCTTGCAGTGTAAGAGATCCCAATGTTAAATAAAGGCGATGTTTAATTCGTGTATTAATTTGTTTTTTTTTCTGCGTTTGCTTCTGGAGATATTGATACTTGCGACTGTTACATTAATGTAGAGACGGAGATGCTGATGCAAAAATATGAGAAAACGCCAACAACACAAAAAAATATGTACGTGTACCAGAAAATAAAACCAGTTAGTGGCGAATGGGTAGTGACGTTAGTAGTAGTAGAGTCGAGAGAGAGTCGATGAAAAGATGCTAGAGCGGCGTAAGTAGAGTCAGAATGCGACGCCGAAGCGGCAGGCAAATCATTATTAAACGTGAACCGAAATGATAATGTGAACACGAGGGACCGGAAGTGACGTGTGGATTGAAAAGGACCTGTACATGTCGGCTTTGGAAATTCTCCCTCCAGGTATCTTCAACAATGACTCAACGCCCCAATCGGGGGAAGCACTAATCTCTTGACATGTTTGCATGTACGTGGTAAGGGAGAGCTGATGATGAGGAAGGAAAGATCGCGTTCGGTTCGTAATCCGTTTCGTAGGGTACCTCTCCGGCATTGGCCTGGTATTGATAGGAGAAACCAGAGAAATATACCGATCAGGGCAACTGGCTGATAGAAACCTCCTCCTGGAATTCGTCACAACTAAGTAGTAGCTTGCGTCGAAAGACCACCATCATCGGCACTCGCACAGTAGGGCCTCGCAGTCAACGACTCTGCACGGGCAATCGGGGAATTACTGCTTCTGAGGTCATCACTGGACCAGGCTGCGCCACTGCGCCAGCGGACGGGAGCGAGGCCGATGGGCACTCGACGCGCGAGGTGCGCTGCCCCATCCACTCGGGGCTGCAACGGCACCGAGCACTCGCGCTGAGCGGCGCGCCCGCCCACGCTCTTCAGGCCGCGGCCGCGCCAAACGGCCGTAGCCCGCATTCGCTACGGCGGCGGCGGCTCCCATCCAATTGCAGAGGATGCGGCCGGTGGAAAAGCAGTGGTTAGGCGCGGTTCTTCCATTAGGACCGACGCTCGACTGCCCCTCCAATTCCAATCCAATAAAAAAAGTTTATTTGTGTGTCATTATTACGTCTTCAGCACAGTTAAAATAAATAATTAAGAACGGAGTAAAAATGATGTGTATGTATGAAAGATTGATGTGGTTTTACGTTCCATAAGTGAAGGTAGGCTCGCTTTATGACTGGTTGTTGAGAAGAGAGAAAGAAAGAGAGAGAAAGAGAGAGAGACAGAGAAAGAGAGAAAGAGAAAGAAAGAGAGAGAAAAAGAGGGAGAAAGAGAGGGAGAAAGAGAGGGAGAAAGAGAGGGAGAAAGAGAGGGAGAAAGAGAGGGAGAAAGAGAGCCTTTTGAGAAAGCTCAGTTATGCATATCATAAATTAATAAGTATAGTTAATCAGGTATGGATAACATAAATTTTAAATGTATCAGTGGTGAGAAACTAGAATACATTGGTCTTAAGTTTATATAAATATAGCATCCGTGCTTACTAAATTTAATTGATTATTTCATACGCATGGAATAATGATTGTAGTATACTATACTTTTATTCGCCAACAGCTTTGTTCACATTGAAAATCTGATACATTGGCATTGAAATATGGTGAAATCGTTGCTGTTTCAGATAAACGAGAGACTTGGCATTCTAAGGAAGTTTCGGCTCCTTCGAAGCGTTGTAGCTCGCATTCAGAAAGCTGCCCCAAACCCGGGCCCAGTCCGACCGCCCTTTTCAAGATACAGTCCAGCCCGACGCACAAAGGACCTGGGTTAAGGATAGATACTGGCTAGCAGGGGAGGAAAGTCAGTAGTACGACACGCGCATTAAAGTGAACAGGGTTGCAGATATTCGTGATATGCATACAGATTCTTTTCACTGACACTATTCGAAATATGTCGAGATATGCACACTGCTGAAGCAGCTTGCTAATTTTCTAATCTTCCATATTTCTTCAAATGATTTATTTCAGTAGTTGCTTTATTATTTTTCTTAAATATTAAATTAATTCTTTGACACTCCAGTAGTCGTATACATAACCGAAAGCAGGATAGCATACCTTTGTTTAAAAACATTGCTATTTTTCTTAAATAAATATCCAATAACAATAAGAATATTGTAATAATTTCTTGTAGACTCGCTTCAAATGATAAGGTAGGCAGATTAGTTTGTCTAGAGAAATATTCGAAAACCAATCAAGCACTTATTACATATCAATTACCAACCACCGAAAATGCAGTAAATTTCGATAGAGAGGTGATTAACTGCGACACATGAACAATGGCGTTTATTAACCCCATTACGATTCCGACAGGGTAAAAATTGATTGATAGAGAGGAATGATAATGCGGAGTCCCAGCGGGTAACCTGATCATGATGGTGAATTTGATTGCCATTCGTGTGCCTAATCATGTACACGAGCTTCCAGTTCATTTCGTATGAAGTCAAAAACATTCGATTCTCTTTAGAATACATTAGTCATGGGACAAGATCTTTTGCCGTTCAAAAATATTCTGTCGTTCACATAGTTATTAAAGTTATTTAGTTATTTATATTACCATTTTATTTAATAATTTATTCGTTTATAAAGAAGAGAAAATGTTTGACAGCTATTTTTTTCAAATTCTGGAATACGGTACTTTACCAAAATACTAAAAGATGTATATTTTAGATTAAATTTCCATAACAATTGTTTACAATGACGTTAGCTACACATTTGAGTATTATGATTTCAGTTTTTTAATACTCAGCACGATCAACTGCCCAAACTCCATTATCCACCCGGACAGTGAAAGAAGTCAGTACCTTCTACTTCATTATTTTACAAAACAGCGCGGGGAGGAAGACGTGACGTAACTACAGAGCTGTATCATGCAGTAATGTCGCAGAAATTCATTGACGTCATCGATTTATATTCTTTGGCCACGAACATAATCGTAAATATGTGTACGTGCACGTAAATGTCTTATGACCGCAGTGAGGACAATGCTGGGTGTTATGAGTAGAGTGAGGGCTAATCGACTGGGGTAGTGTTCTTAGGTATTTTCTTTACATTCTAAAATAAACAAAAAATGATAACAATTTTATATCTTACTCTTAGACGCTACAATCATAAAATTCAGTTGTCTCGATTCAACATGTCGAAGTCGAGGTGTTAATTTTTATGTAATGTTCAAAATTTTCAAGCTACGAGTAACTGAAAATGTATTAAAAGAACTCTTTTAAATTCCATTTTATAAAATACCAGCATTACAAACACCCGTTTACGACGCACAAACACATTTATAATAGTATTTTATGCAATTAGTTTATAATTCTAAGCTTTATTGCATACGTAGATGTTTTGAAAACGCGCGACGTTAGGAGCGAGTTTTGAAATTTGCACGAATGTAATAAAGCAACATTATAAACGATTTGCTTACGTAATTTTTGTATAGAAGCATTATAAATTTATAAGATAATCAAACTTAATTTTGAGAAACTTTCTTTTGACGTCTCGAGTATTTGACATCTGTGCGACAAGACGGTGGTCGGTTAATCCATTTACCGCTACCCGCTACCTCCACAGGATTCTCTCACTGCGTCTGGTTCTATGTGTGATGACACAATCATTTGTCCCGCATAATGCTAATACGTCAACATTTGTGCCATAAATTGCCCATTTATGAACGATTTTTTACAACAAAAAAGATCGTTTGTAATGCTGGTATACAAAAAGCATTTTAGAGCACGGGACATTTTTTGGAACCGTCCAACCTCCCCACTCCGGTGTTTCGCTCGTCCTCACCGCCCCGTCCTCAACGTTGGTTTGGTGATCAGCCTTCCAGCCCGTGCTTCCTACGTGAGAACTCAATGTCAGCGTCTTATGTGGCCAAATGCAAAATTACTTTTGAAATTTTTTTCCGATTTTTTTTTCTTTTATAATTTTATAATGCTATTGTATAAAACCTAGAGCACGCAACTCGTCTATTACATGGCTTTATTGTATTCGTACAAATTTGAAAATTCGCTTCTAAAGTTGATCGTTTTCAAAACATGTACTTCTGCAATAAAACGTTACATTATAAACTACGTTACTACGTAGTTTAATAGGATTGAACGAAATATTTTATACAATGTTATTACTTATATAATTACATTCAATTGCGAAAACACATAACACATATAACACAACACCTCAATTAGACATTTATTGGATATCTTACAAAATGATATTTCCTATACTTACATTTTTAATGTGGTAAATTATAGTCAAAACGTTTAAATAAAACAGAAATCTTGCAAAGACACCTTGACTATTTATTCAACAGTTTGAAATCCGCAAAACGTATTTGATATATTCGTTTTATTCATTTTTAATATAGTACATTTAATTTTAATTTAATAACATTGCAACGTTTATTAGGGGGTTTAATAAGAAGCAATAGACAAACTCATTACGCAGAAGTCTAAACAGGATTCTATTCAACTGAAACAAAATGAAAAATGTTGCTCTAAAAATATTTTCTTTCGCATCAAACATTTTAAAATTAATCGTGACCATTGTATACACTTACGATAATCCGTAGTAAACGTACATTACAGTGTGTCACTGATCAGCACATTTCTCCAAATTGTGAGAATATATTTTGCTACCAGCGAAGAAGCGCTACTTTCTTCCGCTTATGAGTGAAGCAGAACATTGTGGTGGTATAAGAGGTGACAAAAAAGAGGGGGAAATCCTTGTACGTCCCAAGAGAAAACAGTAAAAGTTGTTTCGTTAATCGGGCAGATTAAGATAAAATACAAAGTTGGTTCGAAATACGAAGTTGGTCGAAGAAAGTTGGTCCGAAACGTTGAACTCTCTAATTAGGTTTTGACAACGTTATATGAGCACAGACACATTATATGTGCCCTCCAGACGTGTAAACCTCCGACTTTTGAACTCGTGTATTTTGAAATTGTACTTAGTCAGACCACTGTGGGCCATTTGATAATACACTCTGCTTTGGTTATAATTCAATTTTACAGTAAAAAATTCACTAGGTGCCATGGAGTGAGTCCAATGAGATGGTCAGAGCCCATAAGAGTGCACATAATAAATGAGTGCGGAAGAGAATATTGTATATGAAAATGACGGCAATGCCTGTACGTGTGAAGTTGTTATAAATGTAAAAATACTGCAAAAACACGTAATAATATTTAAAAGTTAATACTATGAGAAGAATTTTCAAGAATAGCATCTTAGAAAAGTTAATATTTAGGCATGAGGATGTTTAGTTCTTAAGACTACATTGTTTAAAATTTCGTCGTCACTTCGGCAGAATCGCGTCTTGCCGAAAACGCTACTAATCTGCCGCGACGCGCACAAAATGAATGCCTCAGATACAAATAAATTCTGCCCCGTCACTGGTAAAGACGAGGGGAAATTAAAAAGAGAGAGAGAAAGAGCAACTCACTTTGCGGGCGAGCCGGGCCGGGGCAGCAGGGTGCGCAGCCAGGCGGGGAGCACGGCGAGGCCAGGCATCGGGGGCGCCTCGCGGAGCAGCCTAGGCCCTCGCGCCGCGCACGCCATCGGCGCACACGCGCCCGCGGGCCGCCCCTGCAACGCACCACGGCACGCTCAGCACACCTCGGCGAGACACGAACACAACGCAATTCAACACAGCGACACAACGCAATTCAACGACGCAACGAAACACGCATCAACGAAACGAATCAACGAAACTCGAAACATGCTTCGAGACACGCAACATGCATCGACGAATCAACGAAACTCGCAACATGCTTTGAGACACGCAACATGCATCGACGAATCAACGAAACTCGCAACGTGCTTCAACGAGACACGCAACGAATCTACGTAACGCGCAAAATGCATCAACGAAACCCAACACGCCTTAACGACACATGCAGCACAACTCACCGAAACACTCATCAACGAAATACGCATCAACACAGCGCGCAACCTGCATCAACGAATTACGCAACACGCCTCAACGAATCACGCATCAACAAAACACGCCTCATCAAAACATGCAACACGCTTCAACAAAACAAGCAACACGCCTCAACGAAAGATGTAACACGCCTCAAAGAAACAAGCAACCCAGCTCAACGAAACGAGCAGCCCACCTCAAAGAATCATGCAGTACAAACCAACAAATCAGGCGACAGACCTTAACGAATCTCACCACACATCTCAAGGAACCATGTAACCATGTAACCATGTCCTCTTCAACCAAAGCAAAACGTTCAAGTATAGATTACAAGGGAAGAAGAGCTGATGTCAATATCGGGGAAAACAAAAAGAAAGAAATTCATTGAAACTTCAAATTGAATTTGCTATCTTAAATTATTAAATTGCAAACTTACTTTGCTGTGAATCAATCACTGTTTAAAATATATTTTATAACAAGTTTGCGACTCCATTGCCATTTCGTATTTAAAATGTACAAAAGTCAATAGCCTCTGGAGTACATGACAATGTCATTAATTTATTTCTCCTACATATTTAAAAATACACTGCAGCACTAAAGTTTCGTAATAGATAACATTTCATTGTGCTCTGATTTTATTTAATAGCAGATATTCACCACACCATCAATTAATGTCCATCATTAATTTCCATTTTATTTTCATATTTCTGTAACTACATATTAATTGCCTAAAATATTTTCAATAGTGAACAGAGGAAATAAAAGCAAGTAAACTGTTACAACCGGAAGCATGCGGTTTGAGTTTAACAATATAATTTCAATATCGGTCAGTTGTAGATGCATACACTTTATCTGCAAACTGCTATTGGAATGCACACGAAGTGAATGCTGGAAACCTAAGTGGTTCTATTGTTATTTCGATTTCGGTAAAATGGATAGTAATTTCCCCCACACACTAAATGTTCCTCCCGATTCTGGGAGCTTAATTCGATTTACGTTCCAGACAAATCTCGAATTTTTAAAATGCTTACGCCGATGTTATATTCAAATCGAGCAACATGGTTATGCACTCAAATTAATGAATAGTTTCAATAATTAAATTCTAAATTTTGCCTCGATTTTAGTGCCTATCCGTTTCGAATGGAGATTCATGAAATGTTTCGTGCCGAATCGTAAATTGTTTCCGCAAACGTGACTGGGAGCAGGAAATTCGATTTAACTTCTGAACAACTGACGGCCGGAAAGTACATGTCACTCGTCAATAATGTGTAAAGAGTAAAAACGAATTAGTTGTCATCATTAAAACGTTTGCGTATCGGAGATTGGTGAACAAGCTTTCGTTGAAACTAATTCTAAATTTCATTTAGAGATTTATATATTTATATTCATAAAATTAATATTAGCAAAAACTTCATCTTCGAATCGAGAAAAGTTTGATGACCGTGAAGCAATTCATATTGTCATCTGTTTATAGGCATATAAGGCACCTCAATAAAAAATAAAAGTTTTCAGGTTTGTTAAGGTTGTGAATTTGTGTTGTGAAGCTACACCATAATAATAATAATAATAATAATAATAATAATAATAATAATAATAATATATTACTCTTTGGGACAAATCTGCAAAGAAAGTTTGGTTTACTGATGTTGGAGTCGTCAATACCAGCAACATGATGACAACATACAAGACTAAAATCGACAAATACAGATAGCTAGTATTTGCCGTAAAAGAACAATGGCGAGTGTCAGAAGTAAAAACTATCCCAATTGTACTATCAGCACCTGACGTGATACCAAAAACTCTCTGCAGATCGCTGGAAGAACTCTGCTTGGAGAAGAGCATTATCATCGGCCTCCAGAAGTCTGTTATAATCAGTACCTGCTCACTAGTCAGGAGATTCATGGGAGAACATGTTGGGTTTTGAAAGCTCACTCTTGAAATTGTATTTTTTATTACCATTTGAAAACTATAATTTTATGTTTACAATCTGAAAACAGTTATTTTATGTTAATGTGTTAGAATCCCTTTGTTTTGTAGATTTTAATTATGCTTGAGTTACCATGCTTTGATATTGCATCTGTGTGGTATCCATGTGAAACCAAAAACTTTGAGAATAAACAAAATAATAATAATAATAATAATAATAATAATAATAATAATAATAATTACAACAACACTAGGGTACATGTTTTCGTACCTCGAAGATGACAGATGTGATTTCAAAGGAAACAATCACGCTGATTACAAAAATCATTATGAAACGTTTCTATCACACAAGGTTAAAAAGATATGTTCATATTTATGATAAACAAAATCTTATAATTTTCGCATTGTGACTCCGATTATATTACTATAAAATTGTATGAGCATGATACATATGAGGTAAGAACAAGTTAAAAATGGAATATGCATATTCGTGCAATAATATGCAGAAATTGAAATAGTTTATTGGTACTGTCCACAACATTTGTAGAGCGAATAGCAGTGATTTGAATTTTCCCTAGTACCACAACCTAAAATACAACACTGGTGAGCAGTCCAGGTTCGTCCTGATCGCAAAACTCGATTGCCAAAATATAAAGAATAAGAAAGTGTTGTAATTTCATATATTTTGTTTTCCTTTGAAGTTTGTGGAAGTGTGTGGTTGTGGGTTTGTGCGAATGAAGTCTTCCGCAAACGTATCAGAACTTATCGGATTGATTCGCACATTTTCGATATGAAATGACGATTTACATTGTATCAAACTGATTCTATTCTACAGATTATATGGTTTATTTTATTATATAAAAATTACAGAACTGTAATGTATTTGAGGTACACACAAAGCAGACGCGAACTTTATGCGTACTGCAATACAGTTTCGCATGACATCGGCTGACTCATAATCTACCACACCAACAGATGGATACTTATATGCTAGCGATAAGGTAAGGAGCTAAAATAATCTCTTTCTGTGATTGATGCCTAGTAGGATATATGAGGGTGCATGTGACTTGTTTTCAGAACCTACCAAGACCTACTAAGACCATTAAGATCTTCTCTTAGTTGAGCGCCACTACCCGACGCGCGAATAAAGACAGCAATCTTCGTTAGCCTAATTTTGTTGATATCTCCTGAAGTGATGAACTGAACAAATATATTATTTTTAAATAGATTTGTACGTATTGATTCATATCTTACAGGCTCAGTTTAAATATATCTGCATTATATTAGCAAAATAGTCTGATACGATATAAAGATGAGGTATATCTAAAAATTAACGTTTTTATAGTGATATTCGTAATCTACCTTCGTGGAGGTAAAAATCGTGTTCCCTAGTGTAATGAAGTAATTCTATAGTAAGAAAAAGGGCCGGGAGTTAGTAAAATGACATTAAATTGAACATCGTAAAGTTTCATGGTATGTGTAAACTCTATATCAAGTAAACAAGTATTAAAACTGAATTTTATATAGTTCGATTTTATATTGAAATTCATGACTGGCATGAACATTTCTTACAATCATCTGAATTTTATAACTTTATCAGTACTAAATATAATCTCCTTTCATGTGTCGTTTCCTTTTAACAGATTTGTACCTGATGAAGTAGTCACACAGAACATGAAATGTTAACTTCGTTTAGTTGTAATTAAACTACCCCCCAGCGATCATTATACAGTAGAGTATAAAAAAAGAGATTTTCAAGATTTATTATGATAAATAATAGCAATAATAATGTAACGACAATAATAAAGTTAATAAAACGTGTAACATTAACAGCGAGGCTCATGTTTTTAGGCCTGCTCTTCGAATCTTCCAGGAAATAATGTACCAATGAATATCCTCTGAAAGCGGCTATCCTCAGAAAGCGAATATAATCTACGAACGTTTCCGATACAAAAAGCATTTTAAATTCAGAATTTAAAAATATTTTTATTGTTTGTATTGTTATTTAATTGCCTCTATTAGATACTAGACTATCGTACATTTTCAATCCATTTACAGCAGTAGTAATAAGCACCGTCTAAGAGAAAACTAAATAGTAACCAGGGGACATCATATCGAGAAACCAAAATCCTTTCGTCAGTTTGTGTCTAAAGAATACATTTTACCACTACCTCTGACGTTTTAAATCAATGATTACCTCGGAATTACCTATATACACAAAACATTACGCCAGCAAAACACGTAGAAACATCGTTGAAACACCATGACCCCTCGCCTTGATGACCCTGCACACGAGCCGCGATAACACTACTGCTCGTTGTAGCGGCGATTCTGCTATCGAGAACGCACACGGCAATTTAAGCGCAACGTTACAGCGATGGGACCCTGATCGCAAGAATGTGAACTTATGGAAGCCGCGGGGTCTGCACCACATTACGGACCGCAACACGCGACCTATTTATGCGAACACGTGACGCCGCCTCGCCGGGCGACCGCCCACACGAGTGGTATCGCCCCACGCCGTCCGCCCGCCACCCGTGGCACCGTCTCCACTCAAGTCACCGCTTCCATCCACGTCAACGTTCTCACCCAAATCGCTGCCTCGTCCCACGCCCCTGGCAACCCAGTCTCATGACATTGATTTCACCTGCGCCGCCGGCGCCAACTACGATTCTGCCCATTCCGTTGGGTCTCCGCTCACTCCATCGTCACTGTTACCTCCAAACCCAAGATCACCTGCGCGGCCTACTCTCATCTACACTCTGCTCCCGTCCGTGTAGTACCTAGATCTGCTCATATCGCGGTAGGCAATGCCATTAACAACATTCGATCATGATGTCACGACCTGCCTACCATGCTTACCGTCTCAACTTATTTAACACCCCAAAAATACTCAGATCCATGCTACCGACCCATTCCACAGAAGAATTCCTCTTCCATCTTCATGGTCTATGCCAATGCCAATGCCACCCCCGCCACCGCCACCACCACTACTACCACCACCACCACTAATACCACCACCACCACCACCACCACTACTACCACCACCACCACTACTACCACCACCATCACTACTACCACCACCACTATTACCACCACCACTACTATCACCTCCGCCACCACCACTACCACCGACACTACCACCCTCACTACCACCGCCACTACCCCCACCTTTGCCACCGCCACCACCACCAACGCCACCACCAGCAACAACATCTCACAACATCTCCACCGCTACTGCTGCTACTGAAACTACAACCACCACCATCATAATCCGCAGCCTCCTAGTCCCCTCTCGCGCACACAGTACCTTCTCCCAAGCCCCTACCACAGTCACCGACACCACCACCTCCACCTCGTGGCCCCTGCGCCCCCGGGGCCTCTTGGCTTGACGCAATGGGCGCGGCGAGCAGCGCGCTCTCATTTATTAACTCGATTGCATTTCAATGAAGTCCGGCGCATTAAATTTGATGAAATTATACGTTCGGCCTAGTATCCCGACACAGTATTTCAGTGGCACTCCGTATTAGCAAACCGCCCAATAATGAACACGGGCTTGCAGTACCTCGTCGCTGATTACCGAACCAAACAATGTCATTTGAATTCCTCGTTAGCGGAATGAGCGCTGTAACGCGGCGCGTGGGAGGGTAGGCGCAGGGGACGCTCCTTTTGGCACCAGGCGCTGCGGTCGGCAGATGGGAGATTGCGCGGGGTTGAGGTTGATTGCACGGCTGGTTGACTGTGGGAGATAACTACAACTGAGACTTGTTCATGAACTGTTCACCAGCGTAGTCTTTTCCTCTTAGTCCCACCATGGGATGCCTTTCAGATGATTGATTTATTGATTCTTTCGTGTTTCCGGGAATGTCCACTGTAGTCTCGTAGTCTCGAAAGTGTAGTACACGTTTTTATCACGGGGGGCAGCGGTGTTCTTCCTGCGGTAGATGGTGAGATCCGGCGCCGGTCTGCATGACGGCTTGCGAGGTTTTCCCCATGCAGTTATCTTACACCTGTGGGGGCGCCGAGTCATCCGGGACAAGCTCTACGTTCCCGACTGGTCTCTTGACATAAGTGGTAGTGTACTGCATGTGAGTGAAAGTGTGTGTAAGTAAAGAAAGAGGATAGGACAAGGCGTAGGAAGGAAAGATAACGCGCGGCCGGTGCCCTGTTCGGTAGGGCCGGAAGTCGCTAGAGTTAATTAAAAAAAAAAAAAAAAAAGAATTACCGATCAGAACAACCAGTCGCTAGAATTCTACTCTAAACAGCGGCTAGATTTGATCTAGGTATTTAGCTAGTGTCCAAAGTCATGCCACCGTCGAGACTCAACCCCTAGAACCGCCTGGTTAGAGGCACTGCAGTGACAGTGGATGACACGTTCCTCAGCTGGTCGGATGTCTTTTCAGTGTTGGGTCAGCCATTTGACATAGATTTTTTTGTGGCTTGAGCTTCACTTCTTGTAGTGTAGAACTATTCTTAGGCCATGTCGGAAGGCATTTTTTTCTGTATGTGCAAATTTCCAAAGAATATTGCGCATGTATGTTTGAGGTGACATATTCCTCTCTTGGCAAATGATCAACCCAATGTTGGACTATTAAATGACCTACTGATGCTTACTGCGGATTGTTTGAATGACTCCCAATTTTCAATTTGTACAAATTATCGAATTTCGTACTTCATTCAGACTTGAACTTGTCTAGTAATGCTGAACAAAATATTATACAAGAAATTACATGAAAATACGGATTCTTAGACAAACACTAGGTTAACTTTTCTGTAAATGGAAAATGATATCATTGACTGAAATTTTTGACAAAATGTGTAATTATTTTTAAGTAAAAATTTGCCATTAGTAATATGAAGAGAATTCTCCTCACAAATATTAATAAGAGACATAAGACGGGTACACACTAAGAAGTAATATATGGCTTAATACTTCATGCAAAATATTCATATTAATTGAAAAAATGTGCAGAGAATTCTGCTCACAGAATAATTTCAAAACCAGAAAATGTAGGAACACACTGAAGAAACTTTCACGGGAAATTTGCTATATGAGATGACCACTCATCTAAATAGTCGGAAACTGATTTTGTTATAAACGCTTTTTTACAGTTAAAAGTTACTTGCATTTAATAAATATCTAGAGTTTCAATCACATTATGAATGCATTAAAATAAATTGAATCCACTTTGATTAGGTAAAGTCAAACATAATGCCGTTATAATCAGTTTGGTAATGAAGTACTTCATTACGTCACAAAAGCGGTAAAGTAATGGCTCCTTTTTTCTATTTCCGATTTAGAATTATAGTCACTCATGTGAAAAGTATACACAGAGTGTGCTTCAATTGTTTTCCTTTGTTAAGAACAGTATCGCCACTTATAGTAGAAAAGAATGTGAATACTAAATGAAGGCGTAAGACGAAAATTCACATTACATCTCGCATAATTTTAGATAGTGAATATATTGTACGATATTCGTGTCGTAACATCTGATTACAAAACTAAATTGATTACCAAACTCGGCGTAACGGCCTCGTTTGGCAGTTTTCTAACCTCGTATTGTAATAAAATATTTTACGACACTTATATCGTAAATAATTATTACATGTTACATACGGATACATACACTCGTATATTAATGTAATTACATATAGTTTAACATATTTTACTACATATTTAATACTTATTTGAATACATTTATAAATTGAATGCTTCCATGAAATTGAATACATTAAAAAATTAAATACGAGTATATTTTAAGTGTTCTTGGAAACATATTTGTTTCAAAAAAGCGAAGTTATACAGCATCTCTTTGACCAACGGGCATATCCGTGAATTGACAAACTTGCCGCCCTGCTTCCCGGAAATTCAGAATCAAGGAAGTACGAATATTACCTAGCAGAAGTAATAGCAACACCATATTTGCTCATATTAAAAAAATCCCATTCGCAACTCGAGATCAGACGAACATATCTTACAGATCATTGTCATATAGCACTTTTTTCACCCAGCCCAATAATATATAGCCCTGTGTCAAGGACACCAAATTTGAAACCGTTCATGACACCCTGCCCGCTCGATCTCGGTGAGAATACTCCTTTGGAATGTGATGTAACTAATTTGTGGCTCTTTTTTCAAGAAATGCAGTTCATTTTCTTTATTGATTAAGACTAGTTGAATCTCGCTTAGAGTAAGGTCATCCTGCCTGAGGCGCTCAATATATATTACAATCTGGCTGTCGCGATTCGTTCAGTTACATGCGATTCGTTCAATTACATGATCCACTCTGCGATCTGCTGGCACGTTGAATCGAGCTGCGACGGCGCACCAAAGACGAAGAGACTTCCTAGTGCGTGAATATCACTTAACGGCAGCTACCCGTGCAGTTGTTTATCATTAGCTGTTGCTTGAACTTAGCTAGTGCGAACCACACCAGTCATACTGTTTTTCCGCATCTGACGAGCCAAAAACAGGGCGAAACTGGGACTATCCAGTCATTACACTAACTTGTTTGTCGCGACGCTCTGAAAAATGCACACGAATCCCGTACTGCTTTTCTTTAATATTTGTGGTACGATTTGGATCTTTGTACCCATCCAGATCGAAAATCGTTCTGGTCCATGCAAACCCCAGAAATGTCCTGAGAGAGAAATCAGCAACAATAAACATTTCGTTCTGTCGGACTCTTCAGATAGGCTTTTAGCCTAACACGCTATTGTTATACACAGAGACTGTTCACGTGCGTCTTGTAAACAACATTGTGTACTCTATTTTGTATTTCGTTTATATCTTGAACTGGATGGTGATGACTAGTGTTCAATTACTTTGGTAGAGGTAGAACTTTTCAGTTCTCCCGAGTGCATTTTAAGATCTCAACAATTACATCTTGTTTTTGAAAACTTGAAAAAGGTGATGCGAGGCAAATTTAAACAGTATAGTGATTTTTTATTGATGGCCAGGCTAGTAGTAAAGCTCTTCCATTTAGACATATCACACTCACAATAGCCCAGCCAGCCCTCCATTCTCCCATTCTTAAAAATATATCTAGACGGTGGCAGAATTGCCAAGATCACAAATGAAAGCAGCCTCGGGTAAAAGAAAGTCATTTTCACAAATCAACGCATTGAATATCATCCTAATATTAAGCACTCAAAACCTAATTTCATGATTTCACAATCAGCTTCTTTTCCTATTCTAAATCTTCTATCGACAATAAACGAATAACAGTCACCGACTTCCATACAAAAAATCTCCCCCCTCCATTCCTTTATTCTTTGAACATCACACCCCATCCACAAAAGATTCTTCACACCGATTCTTCGCCTCCCTTGTCACATGTTTTCCAACTCCCCGCTTCCATGAGCAGCCACAATTCCTAGTGAGACGATCGGTATTTCAAAACTCTTCGAGCTTGTATACATTCCCGAATTGGATGGAAAAAAGGGCCCGGAGAAGATCGGAAAACTCTCGCTTCACGAATAAATTAATGCAGTTTCCAATTTCTCTTTCTTTTTTTTTTTCAATTCCATTTCCCGTGGCAATCTGCCGCGTCGTAAGAAATGTGCGCCGCGAGACGGCGGCGTGCGGACGCGAGGCGTTGTAGGAGGCCGTGGAACTCCCCCTCCCCTCTCCTCACCCCCCAAAAAGACGACGAAAGCTCCGCGACGCGCCGCCGCGCCCCGCCCCACCCACCGCCGCCCCCGCCGCCGCCGCCGCCGCTGCCGTCGTCGTCGTCGTCGGAAAGAGTCTCCCAAAGCGACGTTAATCCGGGCGCTCGCTGTAAAGAGATTTTTCCTTGAGGTTCTTCCGTTATAAAATGTACGAACGTATTACCAGACAGCCGTGACACGAATTTCTAATCGAGTATTAAAGGGAGAACCTTTTCGGCGCGGCTTCATCCGATGCTCGTTGGCTGGTATCGGAAGAGGGGATTTCACAATGCGCCGCTGTTGTAAAACGTTGGAATTATGAAGATATAAAGATCGACAAAAATGAGTCGTCAATGAATCAAAACATTCCTGGAAACCTGTTCGTGACTAGAACCCTCAAGTGGTGTATCAATGTATGTGAGATTTTTGCGGTTGATATGTGAAAGAAATTTGACGGGTATGTTTCTTGACAAGTTAGTTCAATGAGATGCAGTGTAAATGTTTGTAATGTACAATTACGAGTAATACAAGTGTCGCAAGTCAGTCACAGACATGATATACAAATATTGAAAATCCACCTTATTTTATTTTTTTACCATGTGTTTGTGTAATTTTGTATTAAAATTTAATATGCGGTTATTAATGTAGACTTACTTTATATTGTTATGTAATTATATCGATTACCAAAATCTTTCACGTACTTTAAAGTATTGGTAAAACAATTTATCATTTAGCCAGTATTTCAATCAATGCACCCATGTGCAGCCAGTCAATTAAACTAACAACATTTTAATTTTAATATTTATGCTAATATTAGAGTACGCTCAATTTTTATTGATTTATACTAATAACAAAAAAAAATAATTAATATTACAAATGTGTTCAGGTAGTCAAAATATTATACTGCGTAATTAGATTGTGTGTATTTTAGTAAAGAAGTTAACTTGAATTACTGTAAACTTCTGTATATTTTTTTAACTGTTTATAAATCCAAAGTTATCGTTACAACCTGATCGTTGCAGCCTGATTGTTTCAGATCCTTTTTCTAATGTCCCAAATTTACATAAGGAAACCCAGACAAAGGTTGTGTACCGATTAACCGATCGGAAATGTTGGCTTTAAAAATACAGAAGAGCACATACTGTACAAGAGTCAGCGCAGTCCTCTGTTAAAATGAGAACCCCTTATTCAGACATAAAGAGATTAGGCATCGCATATTTCAAATATTTTCATTAATATCACGGAGATAATTCTCTTAACATAATTTTATAAAAGTTTTCGTTCGCCAAAAATGCTTCCTTTACCAGAAATGAAGGCGGCAGAATAGAAATGCTGTTTCTGTAATATCCCACATTAGCGCTAAAGAGCTTAAAACGCAAACACCTGATAGGGGTTATTGGAAAGCTTCAATCCAGCGAGAATAGAAGTGTTGGGGCCCTTTTGATTTCTGTTTTGCTGACATCGAGAGCGACCTGGCTGTTGGTCGGTCGCGCGGAACCGTGTGGACGGAATTATTCAGACTCGTTTCAAATCCACGCGAATAAGCTCGAGTCCGGGACCCCTCAATCTGCCAACGGCGGGAGGGGGAATTAGAACGACCGGGGGCGTACAAAATGAATGAATCAAGCGATTGGAATCATAGCGATGACGGGACGAATGGTGTAGCGGAAGCAATCGAAGCAGCATGGAACGTATTAGCGGCAACCGATGGTGCTGAATCGAACATGGCAAGAGACTTGAGGACGGTGATCAACGACATGAGAGAATTGGTGATGACGAGAATAATCGTTGGGTTATAAGGACAGAAAAAATCTGGAGGGCGGACAATAAAGGAACCCAGAAACGGGAATCTAGAAGAATAGAGGAAAGAAAGTATTACTAAGCAAGTAAATCCCAATGTTTGGCGCCAGCTGGATAGGAAAAAGGTGAAAAAAACAAGCCGCGGTAGCGGGAGACAAGGAGAGTAAATGAGGAGGGTAGAAAAGAAGAAAGACAATGGAGTACCGCAATGCGGGTAATGAAAGATAATGAGGAAAGCGAGAAGAACTACGTGCCGAGAGAACAAAAAAACAGTGACAGGTGAGGTAATGATGGCGAAGGTACTCATGGGAGGAGGGAAAACGAGAGAACTGAGAGGAGAGTGGGAACGCTTAGAGGGGAAGAGATGGAGTAGAAATGTACGAGTATTCTCTAAAAGCGAAGGGAACTAAAAGGGGTAAGGGAACTAAAAGGGGTTAGGGAATTGATAAAAGGGGTAAAAATGTTAACTACAGGAAACAGTCCGAAGGACTGGGTAGAGAGATAGAGATAGATAGATAGATAGATAGAGAGAGATATATATAGAGAGAGATGGAGAGATAGAGAGAGAGTGCGGGACGGACAGAAGGACTACGATAGGGACAACGGTGTAGGAAAGGATGGGGGAGGATGTGGCAACAGAACTCCGGGACGGCAGGGAGTCGGTATGGCGCGGGGAGCGTCCAGGCGCTGGCGCCAGTAAACACCAATAAATATTGAGGGCTTCCCTCATGCATGGGGGATTTCCAACCGCGTTCATTCTCCACTCGCCCACCTCGCTACGATGACGGACGGTTTCAAGCCACTTGCCTTCGTTGGGATAGTCATCCGCCGAGGAAGACTGAGCGCCCGTGGGCAGTATTCCGACGTAGAATAGAGAATGTGATTGCTTGTGCGATATGTTACGATTGCTTGCACAGTTCGAATTGTAATCAATTGTAATTTTTAAAGGGTAGTGACTTAGTATTCACGAATAGCAGTCATTCGTGTACACGAAAAAACAGCAGAAAATCTATAATGCAACGTTTTTTAAGTCGTATAGATGGCCGAGATGGTTAAGGTTGTAGTGTCGTAGCGATCTCGGATTAAAGATCGAAGGTTCGAAGGATCGAAGGTTCGAATCCCTCATCGGACATGGTTGTATTTGTGTTCGTCCTTTCATCTCCTATCATCACCATATCATGTCGTCTTCATAGTTATCATAACGTTAAATCCAATAGTGATCACTCATGGCCTAGATGTTGATGCGACCTTCAACAATAACAAAAAAGTTCTTTTAAAATTTTCATAAATAACTAGTTCATTTTTGAAATAACCTTTCACGATCTGACATCGCATTATGAAATTCTTATTTAACTCTTTATATACCAAATGTACGCGTCTGTTAAAAGTAGGGTACCAAATTATTGAGAGCTATTGAACTGAGCTGGTACTCCAACGCAAATTTTTGGTACGTAAGAATAAGTAATTTACCATTGGGTAAAGTAGAGCAGAAAACTAGGAAATAGATACACCAAATCTACTGATTACATTAGTATACTATGCAATCTATCTACATCCGAAAGGAGGAAAACGTATTGTATTCAAAGCACCTTTTTCTAATATAAAATGTATCAATAATAAGTAAATCAATGAATCAATGCATTAATCGTAAGAAGCAGAGAGATATCACTTCCACAAAAGCACGCGACACATCTGACGCCCAACGCGCACTCACCCCTGAGCGCGGCGTATCAGCCCCAGCGCCCTGCGTTCGACCCAATTCCCACTCCCAGGCGGTGCCTTCCATTCTGTTTGTATTGAATCGAATTGATTTGTTTAAAACAATAATGTTGGGGCGCGCAGAATTATTGAAGCCGAATAAATCAAGGTTCGGGCCGCTGCGGGCGCCGGCAGAGGCAGCAACAGGGAGCGAGGCGGAGTACGAGGAGGGATGCGAGGAGTGAAGCGAGGAGTGGAGCGTGGCGGGGAGGGAGGCGGGGTGAGAGGAGGAGAGCGTGGTAGGGGAGGCGCGGAGCCATGCGGCGAGCCATGCGGCGAGCCATGCGGGGAGCCATGCGGGGAGCCATGCGGGGAGCCATGCGAGGAGCCATGCGGGGAGCCATGCGGGGAGCCATGCGGGGAGCCATGCGGGGAGCCATGCGGGGAGCCATGCGGGGAGGGAGGTGAGCGGGAGAGCAAGGCTGAGAGCGACCTGGAAAGGGAGGCGGGGTGCGAGAAGGGGATCGAGGAGGGGATCGAGGAGAGGATCGTGGCGTGGGACACGCGGAGGGCAGAGGGCAGGAGGGCAGGAGGGCAGGAGGGCAGAGGCGGAAAACGAGACGGGGGGCGAGGAGGGGATCGTAGCGGGGGCGGGTGGAGAGCAAGCAAACTTAAAGGTAAGGAGAGGGTCTCGCAGCGTGTCAGGCAGAGAGTAGTAGGTATGAGGCGGGGAGCGAGGCTGGCAGCGTGAGACAGCAGATGGGGAGGGAGTCAAAGAGTAGGTTAGGTAACGAGACGGGAGCGAGACGAAGAGCGCGATGGAAACCGAGGCATAGCGCGAAGAGGGATTTGAAAAGGAGATCGGTGAGAAACCGAGGAAGAGAGTGAAGGGGGTGATGCGAGGAGAGAGGAGAGAGAAAGGAGGGTGATAGGCAGAGAGAGAGAGAGAGAGAGAAAGAGAAGATGGGAGCGAGGTGGGGTGCGAAGAGGGGTAGGAAGAGGAGATGGGGAGGAACCGAGGAAGGGAGCTAAGAGGGGAGAGAGGCAGGAGAGAGGCAGGGAGAGAGGACAGGGAGTTGGAAACTGTGGCTGTTTGCAAAAAGGGGTGTGAGAAGAAGCTCGGTGAGGAACCAAGAGAGGAGCAAAGAGTGGAGAGATGCGCGGAGACATGCTAGGAGAGACGCTGGGAGAGATGCTGGGAGATATGCAGGGAGTGAAGCAGGGAGAGATGCAGGAGTGAAGCAGGGAGAGAAGCAGGGAGAGAAGCGGGGAGCAAGGCGGAGAGCGGGGCGAGGAGGAGGCGGAGAGCGTTACGAGGATCGAGGAGAGGAGCGGGCGGGAAGCAAGACGACGAAGGGGTTAGAAGCGAGGTGGTCGGGGAGAGACGTGGTAGCGACGAACAAAGCGGAGAAACCTTCAAAAGCGAGGTGAAGCGAGAGATTCGAGGGAGAGGGTGAGAAAGATGCCAACTGTGGCGGGGAAATGAGAGATGTGGGGAACACGGTGGAGAGGTCGATGAAAGATGCGAACGGTCGCCATACAGGTGTGGAAATCCTGGTGATCGGATGACGAGTGAAAAGACACAAACAGATCTTAGTTTGGTGATCTCAAGAAGAGTGAGACGTGAATAAAAGAGGAGCGATGAAATTAGCGCCTAACTATGGGCAGTGGATTCATCAAATTATTGCTCTCCTTAAGGTATCTAAATATGAGTTATTTAGTACAAAACATGGAAGAAAAAAACACGTTATTAGTGCATATGTGTTTCTTACAGATGTCTGTATGGAAGAGAAAGGGTGACCTGAAAAATTCGAAAGGGTGCCCCGTAGCCTTACGTGATAAAATTTACAAACTCCGTAAATATGTTCTGTTCCATATGTTTTCCTTTTTTAAGCTGATAATATGGATAAGTGATACACATTATTTGGAGAGGAGACTATCTAAACCATCAAACAACACTGTAAATGGTTCAACATAAAATATATAATTGATATTAAGTAACTGATAAAATTAATCAATTGTATCATTGAATATATCACTTCATTCTCTTAGTAGTCCATTCTATTCATTTTTCTAAAAAAATGTAGCAAATGCATATAAAAAAGGTGAATGGAAAGTGGGAATGGGAGCCTATAAATAAGTAAGGAGCTGTTTGTTTTAAGCTGCGCACACCTATGAACGTTTTTGAAACAGGTAAAGCAAATTTAATGTATGAGTGTAGAAATAGGCAGAGAGATCTGTTAGCGTAGTGCTTTCTTTCTATACCCTTTCACTCCATTTACAATAGACAGAGTCGAATAAGGAAATTATATCTGAGAAAGCATACATCCTTGTGTTGCCGATGGACATTGGAAACAGACATAGGGAACCGAACATTAATAGAAAAGAAGGGGTACTTTTAGAACGGTGTAAGATACAAGTATAAAAGTTGAAAAAACAATTGGAAACACCTGGTAGGCAAGATAAAAAAGACAAGGAAAAATTGGAACTGTATGCAGAGAGTCGAAGATTACTCTAGAAACGATCGAAAAGGTAAACATAGTCCGGTAGCAAAGAGAGAGAGAAGCAGAGAGAGACGAAGGAAAATATCAGAGGCAAGACGTGGTTGGGTGGCTGTAGAAACCGAGGACGAGGACCTTTCTGTTCGGTCACATGAGCGGATTATAGACATTTATTGAGGCCAAATCAATTTGGGGGAACATAGCTGATGATTAACACGTAGAAATTATTGAAATTTTATTTCACAAATGTTGGCTAACTTTGTCTTAAGCCGTTTTATTTTATTGTTTTGTCGTTTCAACAACTGAAGAATGATAGCTCGATGTTTATGCAGCTAGTACGTGCAAAATACTCTGTAAAATTTACTTTTTAATAATTATTTACATAATATATCATTAGTTACATACACAATTCTGTCATTAAAATGAACTTCATTGCAAGGTTAATTAATACTGAGATAAAAGTAAACAATGCCGGTTCTTTGAAATTCGATAGTATTGTCTGTGCATATTCATTCATTTGAATTCACAGACAGACATATTTGCATCTGCGTTGGAATTCGATAATATTGTATGTGTATATTCATCCATTTGAAAAATGAATTCACAGACAGACATATTGTCATCTGATTTTCGACATGATTAGTATTTATTTTAACTATATTATTTTTGGGATAGTATTGAAACAATCACGAAAATTGTACACTATCACGAAAACTATCCCCAACTGCCAACTACTACCAATAAACTGACATTAACCAGACATTAATTGCAGGCGGAAAAATACATTTCGCATAGTGATGCGATCTTCGGCGATGCTAAACTGTTTTAGAATCTGACAAAAGAAACATCGAATGGTCTTAATGAACCTAAAGGATTGAAGGAATAGTGAACTGGGTGGATGACATTGCTACGGAAATAAGGTGCGTTCAGCAAATGCAGCAATGGAATAGAAATCGAATAAGAATGGAAAATGAGCATTCAGAAGATGGATAAAGAGTAGTGATATGAGAGTAGAACAGGAAATAAGAACTTTTGAGAAGACACGGCTGGCGAGGGTTCACTGAGAGAACTCCAACCAGGAAGGTCATCTAGATATCGCGAGTAGGAAGTTGTTGAAAAGATTAGATTACAAAAACGATCATCATGTGTAGCGAAGGAACAGAAACCCAAGAATGGTAGAAAAATCACTGGGAAGATGACCAAGAAGCACTAATATGGCGATGGAATAAAACACCTATGTAATGTTCTGATATAACGTGACTAACGAATTTCTATCGGTGAACACATAGTGATCGCAAAATGGGAATTGAACAAAGAAAAGCGTTCAACTGCAGCGACACATAACGAATCAACGAACAGTAGAAAAGTACAGAGGATGGCCGAACAGAGTCGACAGCGACGAAGAAAAATGAGTAATGAGAAGTTCGTACAAGATGCGGCGGCGACGGCGAAGGCTCAAGGGGCCCCTGAGAAGGCTCAAGGGGAAAGATCGATTTGGGGGCGGGGCGCAGCAGCGAGTGTAGGGCCATGGTGGCTGGCGTAGGGCGGTGAGCGTAGAACGATGGGTGTTGCTGGGCGCTAGGGCACTGTCACCGCACCCGCTGAATGATCAAGTGTAGAAACAGAACAGAAATAAAGGAATGGAAAAAAAGAGTCAGCCAGAAGGTTACCAATGGGCATCAACAGGGACAAACAACCTAAAGCAGATACGGAATGTTCTGGTACCACGTGGCTGACAAACTTCTACTGGGAGTCACATAGCGATCGCGAAGTGGTAGTTGAACTATAATAAGTGACTAAGTGTAGTGACTAATAAATCACGAGAATCAACGAACGGAAGGAAAGTACAGAGGGTGCTTACAGTGGCGAAAGGGGTGGAGAAAAAAAATCAGTAATGGAAAGTTCGGACAAGACACGGTGGCGGAGGCGGCGGCAGGGAAGCCTGGAAGCGGGAGGGTCGAATTGGGGGCGGGGCGCCGTACTCGACCACTGGTCGGCGGCGGCGGCGGTGGCGTGGAGTGCAGGGCGCAGGGTGGCGGGCGTAGGGCGGTGGGCGCTTCTGGGCGCTGCTGGGCGCTTCGGCGCCGCCGCCGCCGCACCCGATGAATAATGAATGAGGCGAAACGAACCGTGAAGCAACGTCCCGCGCTTCTTCCCGCTCGCGGTGTCCCGCAGGGCTCTGTCCCGAGGGGTCCGTCCCGTCCCTCCCCCCACCCTCCCGCGCCGACGGTACCCCGAGAGCCGCAACCGCCGCCACCGCCGTCCTGTCCAAGCAGGGCAGTGGGCAGGCACAGTGACGCAAACCCGCCGATCGTAACATAATTAATTATTTGTATTTCCAATTTAAATATGATTACGATCACTGCATGTCAGATATTGAAGGGTTCAGGAGCTCACATGGTAACCCACATGGAAACGTTTGCGAGATGAACATTTTTGCTGTAAGGGGTTTAAATGAGGTACATAAAGATGAGAAAACTGCGGAACAATCGTGCAGCATAATTGGGACTATTCGCGAATCGCAGCGTATGGGCAGCAGATAGAAGCATACGGAAATGATATCACAAACACTATAACTTTGAGAGTTGCCATCTTTTACTCCCGAGTCCTTCCAGTATATCAAAGCAAAATGAATATATTTCATGTTTTTAGATTGCAGGGGATTTCTTTTCCTTTGAATGTATATCGTAATGATATACTGTTTCATTGTTTTCCACGTGTAACCGTTGAAGTTAGTTTACAAACGTCTCATCCTATTTGCAAGTTCTCTTTTAAGAAGTTTCGTGATGAATATGCCATCTTTTAAAACAACTTGTATTGGTTTTGTATAGCATATTTCCCTGAATCGCTGTTAGTGCAGATGATAGTTGAATTATTAATAACCAATAATGATTAAATCATTTATCTTGTTAAGAATATACAATAATTTTGTTAGTAAATTCAGGCTAATGTAAAAAATAAGGTGAAGGTTTCAAGACTCAGAGTACAGACGAAATAAATTTTGTATGAGTTAAACGTCACTTGTAACGCCAGTCTAATTCAAACACAAAATGTAATAAATGATACGGTATGCCAGTCCAATTCAAACACAAAATGTAATAAATGATACTTGCCAAAAGAATAATCTTCAGTAATCGAAAACGAGCTTCAGGACTGCATAGAGAACAGCCAAGTTTCATTTTGAGTTGCTCTTTATTAGGAAAAAGTTACGTATTTTGAGACAAAAAGTTTGTAAAGCTTTTTTTTCTCTAGATATTTCAGATCAAGTGGACACTGCTTCCTTTTCCACGCCACCAGTTGGCGCAGGTGCGTTGACCTCCAAATCGCTGGGACCTCCTCTCCAACTGCGGCGAAACGCATCGGAACATTTGTGTACGCGTTTTGCGTGCGCGGTTGCTAAAATTTATTGAATACATTAAACGAAGCAGATACGCCACTCGGTTCAAATGGGCGGGTGCAATGTTATCTGCCGCCTGTGTATATGTTTTGTGTTAAATGAGTACACACGTGTTTTTATGAGAGCTTTTATCCACTATCGTGATGATTCTTGAAACATTGAATGTCAGTATATATTCAATATTTGACACTCGTCGCCATTTTCACGAGAAATTGCTAGTGGCAGAATCTATAAAATTTTTCCAATATAGAGTGCATAGTGAAAATATAACGTATCGGTTGAATACAAACATAGGTATATATTCACATGGATATTTATTTTCACTACAGGTTGTGCCAACGAATTTAACAAGTAAATTTTATCACCTGAATATAAATATTAAATATTAACAAGCTATACAAATGTAAACTGCATGTATGTAGAATATTTTTCAAATTTGCGACGTGTTCAATGAGAGGTTGTAGAGAGAAGTTTAAGGACAACTTTTATGTTCTTATTTTCTTTCTTAATAAATCTAACTTAGTTACAAACGGAATTATTCAATCAAATCTCAAATGCATACATAATAGGACGAAATAAAGTTTCATCATGGTATAAGAAGTAATAAGACTGGTAATTAATGAAGTACCCCTAAATTTCTCACTTTGCCCGTAGCTTTAAATAAATCACTCATTAAAATACATTTCGAAATAACTTTGGTTATAAAATATTTATAGTTTCTCGAAATGTCAGTACTTATAATCCATTTCATATATAATGTTCGTTTTTCAACATCTAACCTTGAATTCTCTATTGTTCAAAAACACAATTTCATCTTGATAATTCATTTTCAGTGGGTTCTGCATTAACAGAACACTCGTAAATGTCTACTCGGCAAATCGAAAAACTGACAAAAATATTTTTTACGCTGCAGAAAGAACACCCTTATCATTTGCATCCCCTTCCTGAAAAAACTCGCTCCCCCACGAGCCGTCCCCAAAGCCCTGGGGCCAGCCCATGAAATCGAATTCTTAGCCCGTCTTCGCGGCCAAAAACCACGACTGTGGACAAAAAAAACTTATCCCAAAGCTGTTGGAGAAAACTTAAGTAATTTTCAAGAAGAAAGGGATTCAACAGTATTCTATAGACGTAGCGCCGCCCCGAAACTTTCCGCTGCCGAACAGCTGCAGCAGACTGCGGCGTCCATCCCCCCCACCCCTACCCCCGCCCCCTCAGCTCACCCACTGCCGTCCTCGCACACCCTCTAATTAACTTTGCCGGATAGTGAAGACAAATGAATTTAAAGGAGTTCGTCCCCGCTGAAAAAACAATTTACCAGGTGAAGCAGGTAATGAGGAGGATTATTCGCAGGCGCGAACCTAATGCTGTGAGTTGCCGTGGGGATCTGCAGGAATGCGTGGAAACAACCGAAGGGGAGAGGTGGGGGCGGGGCGGGAAAGTTAATTACTCGAATCTCTTTCGCGGAATGAATCGCCACTTTTCGACTGGATTTGCACGCTTCGTTGGGTTGCGATGGTAGACGATCAATCCATCGAAGTGGCTTGGCTTAATAAAGGAATGACACAGTTCGTTGATGATGATAGATAATGCAAAAATGTACTGAGAAAATTGGATTAATCTCCGAGAGAATTAGAGAAGTACGATCGTACTATCATGATGTGTTGGATTAGGTCGTGAAAATGCGTGTACTCCAAGTTGGGAAAGTTCATAACATTCGTATTAATAAATTTCAGAGCCAATAATAAATTTCGATAAAAATACCAAATACACCAAATTTGCGATAAAATCGTTAAACACAGCTACACATTTTCAATATATAGACTTTTGAAAAAAAATTGGACATACATATTCTTGACTAAATGTTAAGTATTTGTAGAACATTAATGTAGATTGAAATTTTACATAATGTAAAATACTTTTGAATAAAACTCATGTATTACCAAGAGAAGTCAAGTAAACGTATTGTAAGTTACAAGAACTGCCACACTTTAAAACGAGCTTAAATAAAATTCATTATTTGTTATTTATAATAATACTGTTATAATATTTATAATAATTATTCGAAATTAAGTCATCTCTTAATTATAATAACTAAACTATATTACAGGCTTTCTTTGAGACATAGAATAGAATAGATATAGAACACAACATCGTGGCACTACTAACTTCGGAAGAACTTACTAAACCCTTTACGACTTTGCAAAACATCAATTTTAATGATTCAAGCAGATATGAAAAATTATCTAAAACATTTTAGTTAAGGCGATAAATGAATTTACTACAAGGGATTGCGAGTTACTTTACGAAGAAACTCAAATTCATTTCACTTAATAAAGATTTTAATGATACACAGTTTTCATTAGATACTAGACGTAAAATATTGTCTATCGTTACTTTGGTATCAATCATTTTTGTCTAAAGCTTACTCTTAAGTAAAGTCAGTTTGGATGTGTAATAGGAATGGTGAAAAAGAAAACGAAATGTTGTTTTCTTTTTCACCTTGTTTTTGCTGTTTTCACCCGAGACATCGTTAGCCGTTCCTTATACGCTCCGACATTCTTATACTCTCATGTACAAGAAATAAGTAACGAGACAATTTGCTGCAGCTTCAAAACGGTTTATTTAATAAATACAAAAATTTGGCAACTTTTCAACGAAGTCCCCAGCAACACTGAAACATTTGCCACGTATTTCAATATATTCTTAAGATGATATATTATAAAAGTTTCATCAAAAAATTATTTTTATAAAAAACATAACTGAAAAGTTTATATTTATTCTGAAAACTGAAACTTCATATTAAACATCTCTGTTTCTTTTAATAACTTTTTTCAACGTGTTTTAATGCTATGCTTCAAAAGTGTGTTTGATTTCGGTCTCGTCAACTACATGCAACCCAAGTCTCAGAAGTATTGGAGCGCGCTACATCCCGGAATATGACGGTATTCCTCCCCAATTGGAACGTTAGATCAGGCACCGATCTAGACGCCAGTTTGCCATGTACCCCCTTCAGGTTATCTCCTTCCAGCCTAGCCTGGACACGTTCTAAGCTCCCTAGTGATTCATTGACGGGTATAGCTGTGTAGCACAATAAGTGTACTTATGAAAGTGGGGATGAGGGAATGAGGATAAGGGAAGTTGCGTGCGGTCCCTTACTCGCCAGAGAGAATTCCGTTCCGCAATTTGCCAGGTATAGATCGGTTAAAACCACGTAAATCTACCGATCAGAACAGACGGATGCTAGAATGCTATTCCAGACAGTGATTTCGATTCAACGAAATATGTAGCTAGCATCATAAAATCGGTCACTGTAGGGATGCGAACCCTATGACCACCAAATCAACGTTGCTCCAAAGGCAGCAATGTTGTCGCTGAGTTATTGAACCCAGTTTTCATACGCTATGAAACACCCACCGAGTATTACGCACAATGTTGTTGAACGTAACCTTATACAAACTTCCATTAACGCAGTGTTCCCAACACATGCTTAACGCAACACACGCAGCGCTTGATTATACGCTGTACGGCTCGCAGCGCCGACCTCCTCGCAGTCCAAACACGCTTCCGACAGGTGGCGCGGGAAATATCCGCGCAGCGGACGGCCACCGCCGCCGCCTCCGCCGCAACCCCCGCCGCCGCCACCACCTACCCCGCCGCCGCCTCC
>BOPP01000022.1:7872571-7895409 GCA_017312745.1 Gryllus bimaculatus
CACCATCTCGCTTTGCTCTTCCCCGCCCCGCTTCGCCCTCCACAACAATCCCCGCCCCATTTTCGCACCGTCTCCGCATTGCTTCCCATGGACCGCGCACCTTCCCACACCTCCCCCCCCCACTGTTTCAGCACGGACCCACGTCGCTGTCGCATAATCATCTTATCCGCCCTCTTATCATGCCGGCCGGCATCGTCCCCGCTCAGGTCCCATATCGTACCCACAGCAAACTTATTGTTCATTATAAGGCCGCATCAACATGGAGATCATTAGCGACCACTACTGGATGGAACACTATGATAATTGTGAAGATGACATATGGTGATGATAGGGGATGAAAGGACGAACACAAATACAAGCAAGTCCGAGGTAGGACGCGAATCCACGATTCTTCAGTCTGAGATCGCTACAGCACAACTGCCTTAATGATCTCGGCCCTCCAGAAGATTCTGTGAACTTTTTTTTTTTTGCCAGGAGCCCTGCCAATACTTAAAAATACGGGAGCATTACTAATCGACAGTGTAGTAGCTATTTACACATATAGAAACGCCTCTGAAGATTTTGCTCAACCACCACTATGTCACCAATTGATATTGATACATTTTAATGTCCTTTCAATATCAAGCAAAGATAATTGAAGTCGGCATCACTACATATATTCCTTAACCACGCTTCGTGAAGTCAATGAAGTCAAGCAATTCGAGACTTCGCAGGTTTCTGGTCTGGTGTCCTTGTGGGAACCCCGGCATTAAACGGCACCGAGACCCTGCCCGAAAGGATGAGACAATGACATATTACGATAGATTGGATTAAAGGTGGATTACTCCATTACTACTCCATTACTCCATTACTCCATCACTACTCCATTACTCCATCACTACTCCATTACTCCATCACTACTCCATTACTACTCCATTACTACTCCATTACTCCATTACTCGTACCCCCAAGAAGGGCCTTAGAGGTGCGTTGTAAGGTCGCAACTGCTACGCGATGAGCAGAGCCAAAGCGATCTCCCAGGCTGTGAATTTGCCCATCGTCGCCCTTCCTCATCGACCGCCCGCCGTCTTTCGGGAGCATCATCAGACGACGCGCCGCGCCGCGCCCGGCCCGTCGAGGACGCGCCGCGCTGGACTAATTGGGCAAAAAAAGGCTGACGGTGTCTAATGAGCGATGTCATCGGGGATCCGTTAATCCGACGCGCCAAACAAACGAGCGCAGCCAGCGACGGCGGCGGCGGCGGCAGCACGGGAGGAGGCGGCTGGCGTGCCCCAGGGATCAGAGAGAGCGGGCGAGGTCACGCGCCGAATGAGGCTCGCACGGAAGCAGCGGCAGGTAGGAAGAGAAATATATCTCAGGGAAATCTTTAACAACTCTTCAAGCTCAGCTTAAATTTACTAGCAAATTGAGTTTATGTCTGAAAAATGAAGTTGAACCCCACAAAATATGTAGCAAAAATATTCACATTAAAACCATTCACACACCCTCTTCCATTGTTCATAAATAACAACATCATCAATTGGACACCAAGCAAATAAATCAATAAAATACTTGGGCTTAAACTTCGATACTCGACTCAACTGGAGGCAAAATATAGAGGTGAAAACTCAGTAAACCAAAACTAAACTAATTCAACTCTTCTGAATTCGACCATTACCGAATCCCCACTGTACTCTCCAAAACCAATACTCTATTACTCTACAAAACAATAATCCGGCCGACATTACTTAATGCTTGTCCCATCTGGACCAATGCTGCCTACACCAACCTAAACAAAAATGCAAGTTATCCAAAATAAATTCTTAAGATTAATTAAAAAAGCACTTTGGTAACAATCAACTGCATAACGGTTTAAATATAAACACAATAAAAACCAAAGAGCCTACCTCGCACACAATTTTTATACTAACCTTCCTCGAATTCAAGCATCATCCTTATATAAACTAGGCAAAAACCCCAATTATCAGACGAGAATTAATAACAGATATCCCCTCCATTCATTTTATAAAATGTTTGGAAACCTGCAATAATACTTATCTGAGGTTCTCCCTGCTTCGTCTCTCCCTATATTTTTTTTAATTTTATTTTTATATAATTGTAATGTGTATAATTTTAAGTTACTGTAAGTTAGTATAAAATAGATTAAGACCATCAAACATTTGCACAGTTAATATGTAAACTGAACAATGCAATGTCAACCAAAAATAAAATTAAAAAAATTAAAAAATTAAAAAGGTAAGAAGAGAAGAATACGTGGGTGGCCACGGTGTGTACAGACTAAATCAAAATTACCTTCGACCTTCGATATTCACGTCTTGCGAAATGCGTATTCCCGTGCTAATTGCGTGTGCATTCCCTTCCTGCACGAAATTGCTCGGCATTGAGATACACCCATATATCCTAAGGGAATTTTTGATTTAAAAAAATATTAAACAATAGTTTGTTTTGAAACGTTGGTAACCGGATATGAAAATATGACAGAAGCATAGTATACTTACAAAAAAGGGTTTGACTTCTTGGCTGTCCGGGTGACGCCGCGTCATTGGCTGAGAGGGCGACGTTTCGCCTGTCATATCGCAGGCTTCCTCAGGGTAGTTACATCAGGATAGTGTTCACTACGCTGAGGAAGCCAGCGTCATGACAGGCGAAATGTCGGCCTCTCAGCCAACGACGTGGCGACACCCGCACAGCCAAGAACCCATGAACTCGAGCCGCGGAAGCTTACGTGTACACACGACGTAGGGTAGCCATATTGGAAAGGGTATAAAGACTCTTTGTGGGAACTTCACTTCAACAGCTCGCAGTTGACAAACATTGTCAAACCTGAATATAAGAACGTTTGAAATCAGTTTGTACAACGTCGGAAGATAATATGTTAATAATACCCACACGTATCTTGAAAACGTTTCAGTATTCCTGTCAGCGCAAGCAATGACGAAACCCACGGTGATAAAACTTTCCTTACCTACAGTTGGAGCCAGACACCATGGCGCACCGAGTAGATTACACGCCCTACCTTACGTTTGTGTTATCAGGTGGCAAGAAAATTTATGGATGATAATGTGAACAATGCACTCTGTGTGACATAATGTGAGAGTGTTTTATAATCTTCGTACAACTCTTGTTTTGTCAGTACAATATTTCCTTTATTGCATTTCTTGTGTGCTGGCAGTTCAACAGCATAACATTTTCTAAGTTAACCATTATCAAAACTTCAAACTATCAAATGCCCCCGACACTGTACTTCACGCTATACTTCAATTTGTCTAAAGTGGTTTGTCAAGATCACGCACGAATAAGGGAGGATTGGGAGTCAGACTCCAAGAGGGAGCTGCAATATCACTACGTCTAGTGATAGGTAACTTAAAAAAATCAAACTATAGGTGCACTTGTGGTTCTTTCGTTAGTGAAATATATTTATGCTGTGGATGTGTTTATCTCACTATTCTAGAAAACAAATGAACACTATAAAAATTAAAATCAATGCAGACTATTCGTTGAAAGTTCACATGAAGAAATGGATGAGAAATTAAGCAATTCAATGCATACAAATAGAGAAAAAATAACAAGGAAATCAATTTGAAGCAGTGAAGGAGAGTTAGTTGTGGAAAGGATAACGAACTTTTTTATAATAAATCTCATATGAACATATATTAAACATTTTTAATTCGCATGCTTAAGGTTGTTGCGTTTTATTAATAGTTTTAATTAATATTATTATTAGTAATGGTATTAATATTATTATTATTATTAATATTATTAAAGATTATACAATGTAAAAATTATTTCTATTGAAAATAAAATTTATTACTACAAATTAATTACAAACGAACTGGAATCGTATGGATATTTAGCTGTTTGTAAACCATTTTAAAAGTGAAAATTATATGAAAATACTAAATTTCCACAATCATAAAGTATAATCCAAAGTCCTATTTCACTAGATTCAAGAGAAGTTGGTCATTTTGATGCCAGTTCTTTGAAATCAAAGCGGTAGCGATATCGTCGAAGCGATGTCTCCCTTAAACGGAGGGGGAATTTTTGTTAACAAATGTTCACAATGCGCGTTGCTCTCTTTAATTTATAATTTAATTGTTTCGATACATGTAAGTGGCATGGAATTCCGAACCTCAAAAAGTCATGTATGACTTTCGTTCTTAAATCTTCAGTGTCGAAAAATTTTTGCAGAATAATCTCAAAGCTCTCATAAATATTGGTATGATTTGCGTTTAAGGATCATTCATCTGGATGATCTCCATTCCATAATTCTTATATTTATGATGTTTCTCTGCCTCCTTATTTATATATATATATATATATATATTACTAATTTATAATGCGCGTTGAAATTGAAATGAAACTATGTTCTCTCAGTCCATGTGAGAGATGTCTGTGGTTTCGTTTAATAACCGGAAAAAAGGGGAAAATCCAAAAAGTATGAAAGAATTTCAATTCTGACTGAAAAATGAAAATATTTGATTGTGTTATTGCATCTATTTCCATTCTACTCCTACCGCCGAAATTTCCACACTAAATGCGTAATAGCTTAGGACTCAGTAGACGTCATGCGACTGCAAACATGCAGGGAAGAGGCCGGCCACCATTAATCATTTCCTGTTCACATGTTGCGATACGGAATGGCAACATTTTTACATTCTTGGTATGTAAAGAATGTTGTGCTAAATATATAACTGTTTTAGTTAAAACATGTTCTTTACTGCAGTGTTTTATCACAGTATTTTATTTGTTGTTCTTGATCAGTGTGCGTGATACTTCTTGGAAAACCGTTTTGTTTAATCTTGTTTATCAGCTGTTTTTGCTATTGCAGGCTACTAGTTATTACTATTATTAATATTAATAGAATTGTTTCTTCAATTACTATTGCATCAGGTGTTCAACACTCTACACGACCTCAACTGGTAAAGCTGTGCGTCGTCAAGCACTGAAAGAAGATGAAAGAAACAGGAAAGGAAGAAAAAAGGTGGGAGAAAAGTGTCTCGGGAAGCTCGCAAAAAGGCCCTTCTCCAAGAGGAGGAAACCTTTAAAGAAACACCTCGCGCCCTCAGCCTTGAGCCTGGTTAGGAAGCACAGCAACCTTTCGCATAAAGGTTCCATTCCCTCTTTTCAAAGACGAATTAATTAAAGCACTTTTCGCCAGAAGCTTCTGGTACGGGGTATGAAATCAGAATTAACTAAAGTTTCTTATAGAAACAGATAATGCTGATGCAAATTATGCTCCAAATTTCACTACGATTTTTTACTACTCGAGAACTTTCAATTAACGCAGATAAAAGTATTCATCTCCCACATATGAAAATAATTCACGCCGTAAATTCGGAATATTCACGTGCTATGAAATACCTATTTGGCTTTTCCATTTCAGTGAACGCTCATTAAAAATAAACCAGTAGTAAAAGTGATGTTTCTATTAGCTTGTCAGAAAATAATACTTACGGGTATAAAAATCTTCTTAACATTAATTTCAGAACATAATATACTATAAAAGTGAAATAAGTAGCATACAATGTTGTCCTCGTGTTTTCCGTAATAAGATATATATATATATATATATATATATATATATATATATATATATATATATATGCCAACTTGTGAGATAATTATGAGATTTTGTATCTTCTTTTTAATTTAAATACAATAAGGTACGAATAGCGAAATCACAAGAAATATTACCTTACAGCACGTAATCTCGAACCTTCATTCGTTCCGACGATTTTCGAAATTACATTTAATATGCTTGAAGCTTCACTATTACTTGTACTACTATATCTAGAACTACTTATCGGATTATTTGTTAGACAAAATATAGTGAAAACGTTTACAATAAATGCTTTAAAGTCAATGCTTTATGTTAAGTGATTTGATAATTCAAATTGGTTTTATTAAGGAAACAAAAATATAATGAAAAAAGAGAGAAATTTTCGAAATACTTATTCTCATCTGCCCTACCTGAGAATCAATGTATTTGAGCAACGCAATGATTGTTAAACACAAGACCATCGGAACTACAAGAATGTGAAACAAATGTGAGAACCAGCCGCACAACTCTCACATTGGGTTTAAAACTGGTCTCTCATCACAGAACGTGCCCTTTTATTTTCCGGAAAATAACTTATGATAGATAATAAATATTATGTTATGTTTCCCCCAATGCTTTTTTTTCAGTCTGACGACAACAATAGGAACAAGCGTATATTTCGATTGTAAGATAGATTAGGATAACATTTAGGATTAGTGCCTCCCCCTACCCCACGAACATATAAGGAAAATTATATCTAAAGCAAAGGACATTACCTCATAATTCGCCGTTAAGTTTAAATTCATTTACAAAAGAAAAAAAACACCCATAACGATTCACATCTGTACAGAAGCAGATAAATTTCACAAACTGCACATTAAACCAAAGTTAGTCCCTAATTACACTTGGCCGTAGTTAGATTATTTACGTCGTAGGGAGATTAAGATGGTTGGAAAGAAGTCCGCGCGTCTCCCAAATTAAATTAATTAATCACTTAAAAACATGCATCAAACTGGGGAGATGATAGTCCGACAACTTTCCGAAAAGTAAAGTTAAACTAAAGAGAATGACCCATTGAAATCCAAATATTGATCGATTAATTTCAGAAAATAGTGTTTACTGTGTATAACGTTTACCGATATCGGTACAGAGTTAAATTAATTTTGAAGAATATATTAATCAAAATGAGAAATGATGAATTCCCACCCCTGGCCCTACAACCTAAAATTACACATTAAACACGTTACACATTAATTTAAAATCCAATTTTGTAAATAAATTGCCATAACCAAGAAAAAATACTCAAAACTATTTGTTTTTCAAAAAAGTGTACTTTTCCTTTCCTATAGGTCTATTTTTTTCCATAAAAAATTTTAAAGATCAATTTTCTTTTTGAAATTTTAATGATTTGCAATTTTCGAAAACACGAGTTCGCCGAAAAGTAGACCATCAGTACTTTCTTTACCAAGTTTTACTTGAAGCAGTTTTAGATAAAATAATATTTGTTTAAAAATTGCGCGAAAATTACACGGAAACAACTCATATTTTCAAAACATTGTACAAGTCATCATTTCAAGATTTTCATTTGAAGAACATATTTCGTGAAGGAAAAAAATAATATTATATAACCTAGTTCCAGGAAGACCCCGAAAAAAATTGAAGAGCTGCAATTATCGAAAATTTAGACATTTCAAAGAAAATGAGACCTCTATTTCTTACGAGTCATTTACACCTGGAAGAAGTTTATCAAACAAAATTGGAGCCAAGTTTTAGAAAAGTTTGAAAATGTAGTTGAGGCTCGATGTAAAGTAACCCCAAAAATCGTAATATCTCATTGAATCTCGCACAGCTTCAAGTTCGTTCAAATCGATCAGGAAATATGAAATTTGGAGATAATCATCTGAACAAATAAGCGCTATCTTTGACCACAAATTGATAGACTTTAACATTTTGCTGTCAATCGATTTTTCGATACTAAGGACCCACAACACGTGGGTTCTGACTACTACAACCTGTTAGAGAAAATATTTTACTACATAGAAAAATAAGAGTTACCCATTTTTTGATTCCAGAGCCCCTCAATACGAGTTTTCTGTTGGAAAATATGTGATTTCTGCCGCAGCTATACAAAACTTTCAGTTTACAAAAGAAACACGAAGTAAGCAGAGGAAGTGAAACGTTTTTTAGGCAGCGACAAGGCGCATACAGAAAATGGTACTGTCCGAAACATCTCTCGTATGTTTATTCGAGATATATGTACATCTTCTATAACCGCCATACAAATTGTCACAATTATGCCCTCAAGGGAATGGGAGAAAGAAGGGGCATTTAACGTACCGCAAAAACATGTCACGAGTGTACTAGAACAGTGGGAAACGCAGAGAATACACGTCTGGGTTGGACATTTTTCAGCGACGGTTCTTAAGAGAAGTAAGTATAAAACAATCGTACAATTACAATAAAATCAGGTCAAATTAAAGCGTATATTCAAATAAAACAATTTTTAACGTACAACCCTGTCAATGACATGTATTTATTATATTTATCTTGAAAATATGAAGTCACTGAACTTGAGTGCTACATATACAAAACTATATTTAACAGAACCCATTAGTGGAAACAAATATTTACTAGTCAGAACTGAAGTTTTCCATCTCTTCTCTTTTGACTTACCGATTTCAAGATTTAATTTTTGAAGAAGTACTGCTAAGCCTGTTGACCCACCTGGAACAAAGAACAAGTAGCATGAGTCAGATTTGTTTAAAACAAAATTGTTTACAGAATAAAGATACTCATGTTTTACAATTCATTCGTAATCTAATAATTGTCCATATGAAATTGTGAATAAAATATTCTGTAAAGACATACCGTCATTTTTAATTTTTGTTATGTTTATTGTTTTCATTGTGTCATTGTTTAATTTTAATTATGTGTCCAAGACAGTGGCACGTGTCAAATAATCTTGGTCATCTATGTTCTTTTATTTTGACCAAACAGTGATTGGTTTCCATATTAAACGAATTAAGCGTGTGCAGTCTCTACATTCAAGAAAATAAAATAATTTATTGCATATTGTTAGTGACTCAGAGCAGTCTTCAACAATAAAAAAATCAACAAACCAGTACGAGATCTTTCCCAAACACGTGTTAACGAAATAAAATGCAAAAAAAGTATACCAGCACGAACCAAGAAAAGCAGCTGAACGACGGAACGCCACGTCACCGAGCGAAACACGAGCGCCGCGCTGGCGCTTTATTTCCAGTAAGCAGCTCAAACATTAAATCTGGCGCAGTTATTAACCTTCGCATACTTAGCAGCGAACGCCGACATTTCCCCGCAGAAAATGTTGAACCGAACGCGCTCGCGGGCGCGCCCCAGCAAGCACAGCAGCGCCGGGGTAATTAGAGCCACGGCACGGCGAGCGAGATGCACGTACGCCCACGAATAATTGGCTTCCCGAGGATAGAAAATTTCAACAGCGGCGGCGGTGGGTGAGGTGATGGAATGGCTTGGAGGCGGCGTTAGGGTGGGGTTGAGGGTTGTCATATTATGGGTGGTGTTGGGAGTGACGTCAAGGTTTGGGGACGGAGGGGGAGGAGTGATGGGGAATAACTCTATGAAAGAAGGCGTGGACCATTGCGGCGGCACAGCGGAAACTAGCGAAGATGGTGGTCAGGGCACTGGGGGAAGGGTCAAACTCTGGAGAGGGGGGCGGTCAAGGTGAAGGTTGATGGTGGGGGATGGGTAGGGAGGTGAGGGAGAAGTGGGGAAATGGAGGAGGGTGGAGAGTGAAGGGTGGGGCGTGGGAGGAAAGGCTGGGAGCAAAGGAGGGGTGGTGATGGGGAAGGATGAGACGTGAAATAGTTTTGAGCGTGCGTGGGAAGGGTCAAAGAGGAAGTGAGAGGTGAGAGGGGGTTGTGGCTGTGATGGCGGGGTGGAAGTGTTGGAGGAAAGATGGGACAAAAAAAAAAAAACGCAAGCAAGTTCAGGTGGAGGGAAGGATGGCAGTGGAAACGGGGGGTGTGGGGAGTAGGGCGGGTCGTGCGGGAAAGGGTGGGGAGGGTAGGAAGGCTGGGGGCTGTGAAAATAGGGCCGGGGAATTGCGCTAAGTAAGATAAGATAAGATAAGATAAGTGGTAGGGTGCCTTAGAGATAGGCAGAACGGATGGGGAAAGGGCAGGGCAGTGAAAATCAAGCCGGATGGTGGGGAGAAGGCGGGGCGTGTGGAAATGCGGGGAAGTGGGAGAGGCGGTGATGAGAAGGGTGCGGCACAGTGGCAGGAAGGTTGTAGAAGGGCAAGCTGGAGAGGAAACGGCATAATAAGGGCCAGTAGGAGGTGGGCGGGAACTGGGGTGTGGGGTGGGACCGCAAGGGGGGAACGGGGCATGGAGGAAAGAGCGGGGCGGTTGGGAATAACGGGACGGCGGAGACTCGGGGACCGAGGGAAGAGGACGGCGAGTTCGGAGGCGCTAGGGACAAAGCTCTGGCGAGAGCGACGGGAACGGAAAGGCGGCGTAAGGAGGGGCGGCCGGGAGCGATGGACGGGGGGGGGGGGGGGCAGCAACGCGTCCGCTCGCACCGAGCACACAGTAATTACGTCGAAAGTAAGCATTTTCACGCTAAACAGCTTATTGAATTTCCCGAAGAGGAGCTGCGCTACGCGACACGACGAACGGCGCTCCGCCAGCAGCGCAACAAAGCAGCGCTGCCTGCGCGCAACCTTCGCTTTATTAAAACTGAATGTATTCGAGGCGGCCGCAAATGCTTCAGGAATTCCAATAAGCGCGGGGCGGCGCTGGCGCAGACGGGAGCGACGTCCACGGCGACACTGACGGCCTTGGCGAGCGGATGTTGCGGAGGTGGAGGACTCGGAGATGGAAGGAAGAGTGGTCTCCAGCGGAGCGCATGCCTCCGAACGAGACTTTTTAAACAGGCACGTTCTATTTGCGCGATCCGCTTCGACACTTCAAAACGCGAAGTGGCAGTAGCAACAGTGATGCGAATAGGAGCAGTTACACGGACGAAAGCATTTTGAAAGTCTTCTTCTGGCAGATTTATTGAAGTGAAGATTGGAGGGGATCATTGTGGGACAATACTTATTAAATGTTACATAAATACAATTGACGTTTTCTTGTATTTATTTATGGCGTTTAGAAGCTCTTCAACTACTTGGGACAATAATGCACAAACATTATATAATAGAATGAAGTGATAGTTATTATGGCGAGGAGGTGAATTATGGAAAATGGCGGGATGTTAGCCAGAGAAAATTACGGACCCAAACAAAACCTGCCTGCTTTGTCTACCACTAACTTCACGTGAATTGGTCAGGCATCGAACTCGGACCTCAACGCAGGATAGCATATATGCAGGAATAAACGATAATGGTACATCGGTAAATGTAGGCTCTACATCTTATTCTTTGTTCAGCCTGAGGATGATTCTAATTTTGACAATGCAATACATATGTACCCGCGGCTCGCGCAATCTTCACTTACTCACTGGCCTTTTGATTCAGATTCCTCCTTCAAATGCACAACAGGGCATCAAAAGATGTCACCGCAGTGCCTCTGCCCGCGTGGTCTTAGGGTTGGAACCCCTACGGGGCAGGATTTTCGAAACTAACTACTACAGAGCTAGTTTGATCTTGCATTAGTCTTAAGCAGAATACCAGCTGCCGATTGCTCTGATCGGTATTTTTCTGTAGTTTCTGTGATCACCATCAGCCAAACGCCAGAGCAGAACCCTAACAAACGGGCCACGAACCACGATTTTTCCGTTGTCTTCTTTGTCCTCTCTTTACCCCTTCCTTACACACCCTTAACATACACTTACACGCACTACACTATCTCACACGCCTGGAGACAATGGACGAGCTTCGACCTTTTTCCAGTTGGGGCAGTGCCTCGGGATATACAGCTGGATGAGGATAACTCCACGAGCCGATGCGTAGGTCAGCGCCCAATCTCACCATACAGCTGGGAGATACACAGCTTATTGAGATAAAACATTTACTATACTTACGGGACTCATAAACATAGCAGTCGATTTACCCGTAAACACCAATCAATCAAAAATACACGTGTTAACGAACTGTCAGATTCGTTTGTTACGTCACTCGCACTGACGGCGACAAGCGGATGTCTTATCTTGCCTCAAGTGAATAAAGCAGCCCAATCACCTCCCCATGATGCCACACGAACAATGTGCACACGTTTGTGTATGAGTCAACCAGCGATAATGCAGTTAGCACTAGATGACTATTGACCAATGAAATATTACTTGACTGACACTTCTAGAACCCTTTGCTTTTCGACTGAGACGGCGCAATGGATCATACTCAGAGTTCGCAGTAACCGCATTCACGATTCTACAGTCATTTTCCTCACTCTAAGAATTACTTTGTATTTCAAACTTTCGTACAAACATGTGTAAGTCGGATTACAAATTATATTTGTAAAAAAGAAATCTTGAACGTATACAATCGTGAAGTCAAGCAACCAATAAGAAGGTAATTTGAAGACTTTTTTTGTTTCCTATATAGTTTCCGATCTTAGGCTGAAAAGACCTTACTGCTACATCACGAAATGCTGTTTTGTCAAGTGTAACATGTCTATGTGACTGCAATGCGGCGTGAATGTTGTGAGAAGAGAAGGAAAAAGTGCTAAGAATGGTGATCCAAAGTATGCGCGTGATTCCAAGGGAAACTTCAGGAAAGTGAGGAAGATCAACACTTACAAAATGATTGAGTATCAATTTAACAAAAATAACCCCATAGTTTCAACTCATGAATTTTTTTCTCCACGCAGATCTCCCATTTTTAACATCTACTATTGCTACATCCTCCCTTCTTCTACAATCTCAGACTCCATTGAAAATTACCCTGTCACAACAGCGTCAGTGTATCCCATAAATCTCACTTATACGTACCATATTCGTTCTCAATGACCTTAATTGCCCTCCTCATCTTCCCTTTAACAAACACAATCTCCATAAGAGATACTATCCATCTTCTATACTCAGCGTTCTCTGTCGTCGACACCCACTTGAATTTGATCCCTTCAACTCCCACTATTTTTATGTATATCAAGTGGTGTACCACTAAACACCGCGATTGTATTATCCAATAATTACGTCTTGCGCCTTTATAATTCACCCTGGATGGTAATTACTGTCAAACCATCCGCACTTGCAGCAAACACTCACCCATTTATGACATTTATGACTTTTGATTATTTATAGACTGCATCTTGCTTGGGAGAAATGGAACGGAATCCTTGTAACGTTTAACCTAACATTTGCTTTTATTTCGGAAGCTACGTCTATCTTGCTCTCTCAGCACAGAAAGCAGATAATTAGGGTCACTGCGCAGGTTTGTGAGGAAGCTACTGGAACGCTAGTGGGGCTGGGCGGGGCTGGCGGGGCTGGGCGGGCTGCGGCTGGCGGGGCTGCGGCCGGGCTGGGCGGCGGCTGGGGGGGCTGGGCGGAGCTGCGGGCTGGGCGGGAATGGGCGGGGCTGGCGGGGCTTGGCGGTGATGGGCGGGGCTGGGCGGGCTGGCGGCTGGGCGGCATGGGCGGGGCTGGGCGGGCTGGGCCGCTGGGCGGGGTCGGCGGCTGGCGGGCTGGCGGGGCCGGCGGGGCTCGCGGGCTGGGCGGGGCTGGGCGGGGCTGGGCAGGGGCCTGGCCGCGTGGAGGTGGGGGGCGAGTCGTCGGCAGGGGCTCCTTAAAACTCGTCGCCGCAATCCCAGAGTCCATTAACTGCAAGCTGTCGTTTACGGCCGTTGGCAATTAGGGAAATAATACGCGCAGGCCATTCAGTTTAAAATGTGGGGTCATTACTCTGCTGACCGCAGGACTTCTCTGCGCGGCGCCCCCGCTTCCTGCGCTCGCGGGCGGAGCGAAGAGGAGACGGAGGCGGCGGCGTACTTAAACGGAGGAGTTGCGGCCAGTGGGGGATGCGGCCCGCAGTAGGTGGAGAAGGCGGAGAAGCAGAGGTGGCTGCGCTACAGTGAAGTGTGATGTGAAGACGGAGGCAGGAGAAGATGGCGGCAAAGACGGAGACGGTGGAGGAGGCCTTTGTGACGCGAAGTCGAAGGCGGGGTTTGATAGCGGAGGGAGGCGAGTGGCAGTGGCAAGTAGCATTGGGTATGAGAGGGAGGGCGATAGGCAGTGGCCGACGGATGGTGTGCAGCGCAGTGAGGGATTGGGGCGGGGGAGAGCGTTAGGGAGGCGTTACCGGTAGCTGAGGACAGAAGATTATGCGGTGGCAAGAGCGAGGGCGATTGTTGGGGAAGGGAGCGGGGCAGCGGGGATGGTGACTGCAGCAGGGCGATTAGGGCGGGGCTGCGGGAGGTGGCGGTGGAGTCGGTGGCGGGACGATGAGCGCACGGCGCTGGGGATGGAGGCGGCGATGGGGCGGCGGGGGTGGTTACGGTGGCGGGAGCAGGGCGGGGACGGGAGTGAAGACAGAGGAGCAGCCGAGGCCGAGGAGACGGGGACGCCTGAGAGAAAGACGGTGTTTCGGAGTTTCGGACACTGCCGCAAAGAGGCGGTGTTTGCCAGGCTGGCTCGACAAGAGGAATCGGAGTGGTGGGAAGGGACAAGCGTGATTAACACAAGGTTAAATGAGAACACCACAGCCCTGGAACTGTCACACAGAGAAAGCCAGATAAGCATATTATCGTTGAAATTATACTGCATACAAAGACAATAGACAATGTAAAATTATTACGCAAGAATAATGAAAGTTTCCTCTCTTGAAAATAACTATTATCTAACTTGATAAAGGTAACAACGGTTCTGTCAAAATGAAGGCACCTAGAGAATAATATTGGGGAACTTGGAGTTGTACATAATCGCCGTCTGTGGCAATGGCGCAATCAGTCTTCAAATCTTGTGTCTAAAACATTGCGAATATAACAGGTAAGGGGGCATCTCGGGTTGGAAAATGCGAAATGAAATGAAACTTGGTGTGAAGTTAGCGTGAGTGCTAGGATGTGTGTCATACAAGCATATTGCTGAAGAGATTTTTTACATATTGACGTTGTTTAAGAATTTGGCTGAGTGATATATTTCTGGCCACGTTAACTGGTATGATCATTGGTTCCGTTAGTGTAGAGAGTGCAAACGCGTCCCTAGAAGTGACGGTGTTCCTTACCGCTGGATCGTAATATCCGCCGCCGACCTACAGTTCGGCTTGGGGATTTCCCTTTCCAGGTCTTCTCCCAAAGGGGCATCATCCAACGTGGAAAATCTCTAAGACCCCGACTGGTATCCCGGCATGTGTGATCAAGAAGTTCATGTATATATATATATGTGTGTGTGTGTGTGTGTGTGTGTGTGTGTGTGTGTGAGAGAGAGAGAGGGGGGAGGGAGAGGGAGAGAGAGAAGATGGGACAATAAAAAGCAAGTAATGATCGCGCGCGCTTAATACCCCTTTCCTTTGGGGCTGACAATCGCCTGGTGTTGATCGGAAAAAGCACAGAAAATTACCGACCAGAGCTGCCTGTCGATAGAATTTTCCTTCGGAGGCGGTTGATTTCTATTTGGCTATATACCCTTTTCATCTATTTCTCCCCTTCTCTTTTTTTCTCCCGCTTCCTCTTTTTTCATTCGCGTAGTCTAGGTTTACTACAGTTGTTTCTCGCCTACATTGTTGATCACTTATTTTTGTTCTATCTCTGAGTTCGGAAAATTTACAAAATAATTTTCGTTGGTAAATAACAACGTTTTAAATTCGAATAATATATAATTTTATACGAACATTCAATTATTTTATTTCTTTCCGTTTTAATTATTTATGCCCAAAGTACGTTTCCGTGTCTTGTGTCTCGCACTTACAATGTGAATTTAAAAGAAACATCCACGATTTCTTTATTGTGGAGAGAGATTTTTTAAATTTAAGGTCGCAACAAATTTATCAACAAAGGTTATCAGCAACCAATAAGATATATTGTTTATATCATTTAGTTGTTATTTACAGATGTTTGTAAACCTGATGATATGTCCGCATCTGGCCAAAAAAGTAGTAGATGTTGTATTTTATCAATATTCATGGATAATTAAAGAGGTTTACATTTCTGCACTTTGATTTTCTTTAATAAGCTTTGGAAATCTTCCTTCTACAATATAGTATCACAATCTGACTATTCATTAATATATCAAGTCAACTATTTACAAAATAATTGTTATAATTGTATGTAACCGTTGAAACTAATGTGATAAATTATGAACTACATTACAGCTACAAAGGTGAATAATCAAATGGCCCATCAGAAACACAACAGTATCTCCACCTACCATCGGCATGCCCTCGTTATTTGTTGCCGTATTAAAACAGAAAATTGAAAATGGTTCTCGGAAAAATCTTCCTGTGCTGTTGCTACTACGTTTTTTCTCATAAGACGAATATTTAAGTGAGATTTCTTACTTTTTTAAATGTTTCTCTACCAATTTTGGAGAAGAAAGAGAGGAGATGAATTTTGTTTCAATGACTAGTTCTATGAAAATAGGACGGTGCGTAGTTATCCCTACTGAGAAACAAATTTTGTATCTGATTATATAAAAATTACAGGAGAAACCCTTTTGAAAATTTAATCATATAACATATTTTCCTTAATTCCGTTACTGCTTTCTAGTATATTGGCCTGTCACTCTCAAAATACGAGCAATGACTTTTTATCGTCTTGTTCGTTATTAACGTGTGTCTGTGTATTAAATAAACAACCTTGTTTGTAAAATCCATCTCGATTCCACGGTTATAAAGATAAACTTTTTTCTTAAAAACAATTTTGCATTAATAAAACATAATATTCAAACAAACAGTTTATGACTGTTTCATTAATTATCTAAATATGAAAAATTATGTAAATATGAATGACTTGGTTTCAATAAACAAAGTCATTTAAAAAATCAGGAATTAATAGCATTACAATAGAGCTAAATGTTAGAAGTTTCTCACACAAGTAAAGTGCATCTATTTTTAATCAAGTTGCATAGTCATACTAGAGCATACCATTATTTAAATTCACCAGAAAAATTAAAAAATTACCAATAAAAAATATTAACAAGCATAGAATAAGTTTGAAAATAAATATCACAGCTCGAAAAAAGGAGTACAAATACAACACACCTGTTTTGCTCAGTGAAAAAAATAATATTTTTCAGTTTCAAACATCATGTAGAGACCTCCACTCCATGAAACCTACATTCAATTTAAGTAAATATATTCATTAGCAGTTCTTCACTCGAAAACTTCACAGGTCTTTGAAAGATATTACTTAAAATGTGTTCTGTCTTTTCCCACTACTACCTACCGTTAATCAAAAGGAAATTTTTGTGAAAGTACCAATGAACATTTCATTTATTCATTATTGTATTGCCTCACACCACTTTTAATAAGTGTATATAGTTCCTTTTGGAGATGCAATACACTACGTTGAAGAATATGTGTATTCGTAACAAATACTATCATTTCATATTAGACAAGAAAAATAATTATTATTGGGGTCTATAACGCCTGGCAGAAATTCTACTCTCATTTATGTTGAACAACAAAAAAAAGACATAGCAATAAAAATGCAAATATTTGACAGCTCTGTGTTACCTGTACTAATTTACGGAGCACAAACATGGTCTCTTAATGTAAAAGAGCGAAATATGGTAGAAATATGCCAAAGAAAAATGGAGAGTAAAATGTTGAACTTTAATCTAAGAGATAGAGTTAAGAAGGTTGACATTAGATGAAACACAAAATTAAAGATGCAGCACAAGAGGCAAAAATATTAAAATGGAAATGGGGAGAAGATATCAGCCGACTTGATTGGGAAAGATAGACAGGCAGTCACCCAGTGGGATCCAAGAGTAGGATGGAAATGTGTAGGAAGACAAAAAAACGTAGCAAGACTAATCTGTTAGTGAAGCATGCAATTTTTGGGACCGCATAGCTAGAGATGGAGTAAAGGGGGAAAAGTGACAAAAGAAACTTTGTAAAGAACGAATCTGTAAGTATTTGTATGTAAATAGAAGTGTAATTAATCCATTTTAAGATAAGTAAGTGTGAATCATGTTAATGCGTCTAGAAAACTACTGTTTAACAGTAAAAATTACGCTAAAAGAAAAATCACAGGATTTATTAAGAACTAGTGGACTATATATCTTTATAACAGAACTGATAAAGAGGAAAAACAGTTTAACTTCGCCAGGTTTCAGCTCACCTGGTACGTTCTTTATATGAGCTACCCCATCGGAGAACGGAAGGCTTTCGCCCTGGATATGGATGTTATATCTTTAATAATAATTAGTTCTGTACGTTGACATGGAAACACGAAATTCACATCGTATACCTGCACACATTGCAATCGACCAAAGACCGGCAACCAACCAATCTGCCGGTAAATCAAATCGCAAACTTTAAAAGTCATGAGACTATCTTTATACTTCCCTAATTATATTACTAAAATTACTAAAATATGTGAAACTCAAGTGGATGGAGATGTTGCCATAATTTCGTGCTAAAAGAGGGTACTCCCAAGCTACCCCGGAGGGTTCAAATCACAAATTTTACAATCATTTTTGTGATTTGAAAACATTTCTGCGCGTTCAAATAGTACTATCACATTACGTAACCATCACAAAGAAAGTCTGCGCTGTTGTAGCATCCCTAGTGTCATGTGGAAATTGTTCGCCGGCTTCACCGGATTTAGAAAGGCAGCCCTTGGGGCCAGCGACGGGGCGGCGACCACCCACAGCCAGGAAGCGCCGCGGAGGGTCCCCGTCGAGAGCGCGTGGGCGCTCGCGAGAGCAAGGGAGGGGAAGAGAGGGGAAGGGAGGGGAAAGGCCGGCTGGTCGGCGGTCATTGTTTTGAGAGGAAGTGAGCAATCAGGCGGCCCAGAAACCAATAGTAGCGCGGGACCCGCTCGTCGCCGGTTCCCGCCATGCGGTCGACCGGGTTGCGCGAGGACTGACCCGCGCTGATACACAGTAAGGGCTCATTCACAATGCAAACGTAAACATAAGCTTAACGCATTCACGTAAACATTAACATAAGTGATAGACTGAAGTATTCACAATGACTAACATACACGTAAGTAAAATAAGAGTTTCTATTGACTGTGAGACATTCTAGTTTACTATTGGTAGGATGTGAGAATCGATTTCGAGGTAGCGACTGTGTCCATGGCCCATATGGCGTTAGTTCGACCATCGCCTTCGCTCCTGTTTCGATTATCGATTTTGAGTTAATCTACTGTTATTGGTTCATTTCTTTTGTCTTACTTAAGCATAAGCACAGAAACTTGAAGTTTGCAAGGTTTTAATTGAACGTCTCACGTGTTATGCTTATGCGAACGCATTGTGAATGAGTCCGCTTAGTCCTAACTTTTATGTTAACGCCATGCTTATGTTTATGTTTGCATTGTGAATGGGCATTTAGGCTCTTCACGCCACGGATGGATTAATTGATTGATTATTGTGTTTTCAGGAGAGTTAACTGCTATGGTCATTAGTCCCGTGGGTATAGTACATGTAATATCCCGGGAGGTAGCGGTATTTCTTTCCCACTAAAACGTGCCATACAGCGTCCCCCACACGTCGGCCTCTGATGTTTCCCCTTCCAGGTACATCCGCGAGCGGAGCACAGCTCCAGCCTGGTCAAGGTCACTGCCCAATGCTGTACTGTAGTGAATATACACGCGTGTGTATGTGTGTGTATTTGTGTGTTAGCGCAGAAAGGATGGAGCTCCTACTTGCAGTGTTAAAAGGCGTTTTTCACGTCTAGGGTCACTATAGCACAATACTTCATGAGAACCGCCTTTCCATCGTTTGCCTTCAATGCCTTGCGTGGATAGTCGATGAACTACCTTAATAGCACTACGTGGATCTCGCTTTTCTAAATCCGTACTGATATCAGCATCCTGAAGGCCCTCTGTCAAAAGACTCAATACGATTTGCAGACTAATCGTCCAAACGTTTGCCTGCTGTGTCAGTAAGCATTTGGCGATAGAGCTGCCGGATCAGTAGTGGCTTATCGCCCTTCGAGAAGGTTTAATTAGTTGCCTGCTTCATCGAGCGGAAATTCCCCTCTCGATGCCTGCATATATGTCTGCAAGAACTAGATCGGGCCGAGTTCCTTTAACTAGCGGGTCTTAATTGCGCTATCTTGGGACGCCCATCTAATCCGGGGCTTTGGCAATTTTAGGACCTTGCCGCAGCCTGAAGTTCATCCAACGTGACTGCCGAGAACCTGGCCTAGATCTTCCACGATCTTTCTGGTTGAACATATCTACCTGGCGACGGAAACCAAAGTAGCTACAACTATTCCCAGAAAACGGGCAGTGCGTGGCGCCTGAACATACCCTGAGTCTGGCCGGTTTACAGCTTATACGGGCCGTCCCAGGGGTCTATCACACCTCCTCCCTAGCTTCTCAGCAGGACCACTTACTAATCGTTAATGGCTTTGGTGAAAGCTCTTCTGGCTCCGATTGTGCTTCATGAGATTCTAGTTGGCGGCTCTGGCGCGCTGCTGCCATCTATCTGTTTCGGGGGTGGGGTGCATTCCTTGCGAAGTCTCCGCGATCTCGTCAGTCCACCAGTACATGGGAGGACGCGTTCTCTTCCTTGGACCTTTTGTCATTGACGCATAACAAAGCTCAAATACCGGTTCATTAGACGTTTCTACAAATATATTAGAGTCACGGGCAACAATCTTCAGGGTTGCCCTCCACATGGCAAAGAAGAATCACGATCGAACGATCTTGTGGTTCCAAACAGCTTCTCCTCTACCTGGTGAGCTCAAAAATCGCACTGCATCTTTTACTTCATACACAATAGCTGAGATGGTCACATGTGTAAAGTGCACTAACCCCCATGCATACATACGTTAGCAGCGTTTTAATTGACGAAAAGTTAGATCAACGACGAGCGCGAACATTCATTAGAAGAGGTCGGGACTGCCCCCGGTTGCGAGGCAGACACCCAACTGTCAAGGCTGGTCCAGGAGAAGCCCCCGCGTCGGTTCGTTTACTCTGCTGCCACATGGCGTGGCTTATGGCTATTGAAGTCCCAGCAATAATAAGAGGCCTTCGTTTCTGCGTCATCTATTAAGCGATCGATGTATCCTCGAACCCTCAAGCGAATGCAACTGGGGTGCCAGCATAACACTAAGACAAATACACTGAACCTATTGATTCCAAGTTGAAATCCATCCTTGGGATGCATAACATCATGGACTGACTATTACACATATCCATACTGCAGCATCGTTAGAAGTCCCGGCAGTCCCCGAAAAACCAGACTGAAGACGACAAAATTTCTGTACTGCTCGCAGAGTATTGCAACAATCTATATTCATCTCGCGCACCGTCTGTGGTGAGAGGTCCTGGGCCGCCTCGCAATATGTTTAAATTTAGCCTGGAGAACCTCATTTTCCTGTCATACCGGTTCCTCTATTGCTATTGTACACCAGACCGTAATAACTCCTGTGGGTGGTTCCTCTATTCTTTTGACGAGCACACACCTCGCTCAGCGTTTTGCAAGCTGACGTAAGTGGCCGGTCTTCTTCCGTCATCGTAAGGATTTTGACTGTCCGTCCGTTGCAGCGGCGCCAGATGTCCGAACGCCAACACACGATAACACTTCCGCACAATTACTTTTCTCTCTAACGCAGGCACGTTTACCCACCAAATGCGAACATACGGCGCTCCCTCAATGCCTCCTGCTAGTTCGTCCGTAGAACGAACCACTGCAGTTTGTGTTGCCTCTGTAAAAGCCCTCTACGGAAATGACACTTGCTAGCCAACAGGTTGATTTCAGTATCCCTGCTTACAGCTCCCAACTTCGGGGCCGCCGGTTGTCAGCTCGTCAAGGTCGCGACTCTCGAGAGTCCGTTCGTCTCTCCGCGTCGTTATCTTGCTACTCGCCATTTTTTGGATATAGCTGTTCAGATATCTCGCGTCTGCTGCAGATTCCCGCAACTCCAGCAGCAGGGTGTCCTGCTGCATTCCTCCTCACCTTTGGCGACGTTCTCACCAGCATCTTTCAGAGATGGGTCGCTTGATCGCTTGAATATCGCATGGAAGGGTCCGATATTGCACCTTAACAATAACGAGTTTCGGGGCGATAAGAGTGCGGCTCTCGGACGGCTCTCGTCTCTTCCTCCCTAACGACATGCCAGTCCATCTCATGATTTTGAATTGTGTGTCTCTCAGACGTTTGTGCAGTGCCTGAGGAACTTCAGCCTGTTGAATGTTCCTTCTCTCGCACCGACTCTGATAGCTTCGTTCCTATGCCACTCCCGTAGATTTCAGCGGTCTTCTTTCCTCGACGAAGTTCGCTCCACCTGCCTACTGATGGACCAACTCCGCGCGCTGGTCAAGGGCCACCACAAGTCCTCAACCATTCGACCAAATCAGAACGTCTGTGGTGAAACTGCGTCTCCGCCACCACCGTCCTCAGGCAAATATCACATCATTATACTGCGGTTCGCACCTCCGCCGCCGAGGACCTACCACGATCCATCAGAATTCCGGCCAACCACCCGACGTCCAGCGGCAGAGTCAGTTGTCGTGCCTCAACGCTTTGCGCCAATTAACATTGTTCCCCGTAGGCTGCACTCGGTTCCGAGCCTTCATACCATCAGGTATTCAGATCGACACCCCATGTCCTGAGTTGAAGTCCTGCGTCTCCGCCCTCAACGTTTCAAGCTAATTATCAGATAGTGACTCTCCATGTCCCACCATCTCATAAGTCAGATCGGCATGAACTGACCATACGTTTACTCACCGTGGGAACATTATTCCTTGGCAGACAAAATTGCAGGGACTCCCGGATCTTCTTCCCAAGGTTCAAAAACTTACTGTCCTATTCTCTTCCAGAAATCACTTGTGAATTGGGTCCCAAAATCATGGAGGCCGAGCCGATCTACGGGGCTTTCACCCGATCAGAATCGGAGGCGAGATTTTCGGCGTCAGACGCTCGCTCGCTTGAGGGTAAGTAAGTTTTGAGGACTCAACTCATACCCATCAATGGTTTATTTCGCGGTGACTTCCTTAGCGTTTTATATGCTACCGCCAGAGAGATGAATGGAGGAAGGTGAGTAAGGGGATTTTCGTAGGGATAGGGACAAGATCCATAAGCTTACTCGTCCACCTATTGGATCTTGCTTGGATGAGGAAAACTAGGTGGGAAGAGTAAGGTATTAGGGGAAAGGACAGCGGAAGCTGCTCCCTTTTAATCGCCCTTTTACGACAGCGCGAAGGTCCTGGCTATTCTACAAAAAAAAAAACCCGGCAACCACACAGGG
>BOPP01000022.1:7895434-7928025 GCA_017312745.1 Gryllus bimaculatus
GTGTATGTGTGTATGTGTGTGTATGTGTGTATGTGTGTGAATGTGTGTATGTGTGTATATGTGTGTATGTGTGTATATGTGTGTAAGTGTGTATGTGTGTGTGTCAGGCTACGGAAGAGACCTGGAAGAAATAACAAAAGGCCCCCAAAGCTGAAAAGCTGTGTTTACGTGAAACAGGAAAACATATGAATGACTTGGGGATAAAGAAACAAAGCACGTGAGCTGCAATATACTTGTACGTCTTAAAATCAATTACTCCACATTATCTTCTCAATAACTTCTAAACTAACTTCTAACCATGAAACTGAATTAAATACGTTTTGTAGATTGAAGCGTTTGAACAAACATGGTGGCACTTTTCTGAGTAATGTATCTGCCTATAGAAATATGTGTCACGAAATATCTGGTTACTATTAAAATCACCTAACCAAATGTTTCCACCACATAAACAGGGATTTTGGGGCATTTGTAACGCATAGGTTTTAATATCAAAATTTTCAAAAACATGAAGCGTTCATAATATCTTAAAGTCATCTAACATTAAACAATCTATTTTTGTAACGCAGAAAGTTAGCGATGTCAATTGTCTTCGTGCAGCAACGGGATAACATGTTAGAAGACCGCGCGTTATCATTGTCTTCCCCAATTAATAGAACATTATGATAAAACCCTAAATAAAAACAGCAGAATGCTCTGCAAGGTCGTGGAGAACAGTTCGAAAGCTTCGCAGACGTACGAGAATATGGAATTATGCAAATGTGTGCATGTTACACATTCACAGTAATAACTTCTAAGTGTTCATGAAGTTGCTGTAAATTGTGAACTGCAGACAGAAGCCTTGCAAGTAAATTGTTATTTATTTTGTTGTTGAGAAAGTCCGTTATTTCTCAAAGAAGAAACTATCGACGGGAAATTGATGTAAACATTATTATGACGCTCTGGTGATTGAGATGTTACATTTTTCAGTAAAAATATCATTGGCTCTCAATTTCTTTTCTTTTGGGCAGACTGCATGCTCTTATACCTGGAATTTTTGACATGTTTTACATCTGAGTAAAACATATGCAACGTCAGAATGTAATTAACCTGAATTTTATTCTAAGAGTTGCATAATATGTTATTTGTTTATTCTAAGAATCATAATTTGAAGGTGTTTAATCATTTCTTCTACCCGACGATAAATTTTAAAGAGATTTTAATTTTATAATAAATGTCGCTGGAGGGTTTTCAATTTTCATTCGCAGCCTCACAGAAAATACAGAAATTATTCTTCCCCACACCTGAGTGAAAATAATAATTTTCACATTCAGATATTTTATATCTCAAAATACGAATAAATACATAAATGACATAGAACGCGATACATAAAGTAATCCGATTGAGATCACAGAACCTTGTCCACCTCCATCGATTTTTGAGTGACAGAGGAGATTCCCATAGCTTTGGGCAGGAGAGAAAGTGAATAATCAGAGCAGCGTCAAATCCAATTATGCCGTTGTCAGACTGTGGCTGCACGCACATACAGTGAATTGCGAGACAAAATTGTTTCGAGCTCTCCGTCCAGGAAACATATGCCCTATTCGCTGAATAAGCCAGCATCGTCCAAGATCTAATAAACTACAACAACACCAACGCAAACAGTTTGTGAAGAAACACCTGTAAAATGCAAACTTGCCTTCCCTGATAAAATCTCAGCCGGGAATAGTTTAAACGTAAAAATGAACTTCGTCAGAAAACAAACATGGATACGGAATATTTTTTAAGGAATGCAAGTGGGTAAGAGACTTCGGTAATATGTATATTTATTTTTAAATATCCGGTATTTTTCTCTTTGGAACGAGATGTCTCTCTTTCTATCGATTTATAACTTTGGAAATCTTTGCAAAACTTTCGACTAGTTTCAAATGTGCAAATACAAAATATTCTGATTTCGAATACTTCAGCCTTTTATTGGCACACAAGATTGACTAGTAGAGAGATTGAAAAAATAATACGAATACCTGACATTTACAAAATATGTATTTATTAATAAGGTGGTGGAGTAAAGAAATATTCTCTCATTCTTATATCCAAACATCTGCTAATAGTTCAACGATATTGGAGCTGAAACTCTGGATATAGTGATGAACAGGGAAGATGTTTGATTATTTTCCGCAAAACACACCCGAGCCTTTCTTGCTGTGTGTATAGGCGCATTATGATCCTGAAATATGTCAAAATTTGGGAAAAATATGCTAGTCATTGTAAGCACTTCGTAGCTGAGGATGTTAAGATATTCATTCGCAGTAAATAGGTCATTGAGGTTAATGGTAGGACCAAATGAATACCATGATAAAGCCACCAAAATCATAACGGAAACTCACTCATGCTTGACTCTAAGAAGCAGACAGGACGGTTTGTAGGTTAGTTTTGGAGTTCTCCATACATAAACCCGGCCATTTGAAGGAAACAATTTCAAGGATGATTCAATGGACCACACCACATTCTTCCACTCATCAAGCGTACATGTTTAATGATCGTGGCACCACAACCGCTCGCTGCTCCTGCGTTGGCTTCCATTACGAAGGGTTTTGCAATCGCAGCCTTTCCATGAAGGTTAGATTTGTGAAGCTCCCGCCCTACTGTGTTTGTGGAAACCGAACATTACTCAAGTGAGTGTTGAGTGCTGCAGTCACTTTTGCCGCGGTAGTTTAACGTTGTCTGACCACAATCCTTTTTAATGTACGTCGGCCTCTGTCAGTTATTTCGATATTCACCCAGTACACCTCTTCGCCGATAATGTTTTATCCGATTTTGTGTATGCTGACATAATCGCAGACACTGTCACACGTGAATCGTTAAACTGTTCAGGTGCCTTCGTCCCAGTTACTCCTCCTAACTGAGCACCAACGATTTGCCCTCTATCGAAGTCTGAGAGATCTCAGATGTCACATATCGATTGTATGCACCTTTGCAGTCTAATACCTACAATACACTACAATATAGCACACTACAAATAAAAGCATACAAAAAATATTGCTAACATCAAATCTCATAGATATGCGACTGCAAAAGACTGACAATGACTGCCACTCTATTACCGAACGTGATAACCAAATAATGCCAAATAATATGTCATTCGCTAAATTATTATCCACCATAAATATGTAAATAAATACGCAAAAAATAAAAAAACAATTAATAAAATAATTACAACATAAAGTAAGTTAGGAGCAATCCTACGCCATTGATCATTATTTTTAAAACCATGACAACCACGTGAAAACTATCAACAATGATACTGGAAAGACACGTTTTTTGTAAACATTCGAGAAAAGCTTTTCTTGAGAAGGAAGACATCGAAAAAAAGCTTCACATAAAAAACGGCTTCCGACGTAAACACAAACACATCGACCGACAGCCGCCGCGCGACCGCACGTGAGATGTAGTAGGTGCTGCCGGCGAGGGGCGTCGGCGGCTCGCTCGGACGGCAGGGGCCCCGCCCGGCGCCTTTGCGGGTCGCGAACCACTCTGGCGGCGGCGGCGGCGGCCACGCTGACACAAATGAATAACCATTAGAGGCGGCGCCACGTGGCTAATGGCGCGGGCGAGCGCGGGGCCGTTCACACGTGGGCGAGCGGCGCACAATGCGTGCGAGAGGGGCGAGGGGCGGCCGAGGCCGGGGAGAGACTCGGACGAAGGGGACGGCCAGTGACGACTGCTCGGGTGGGAGGGGTGGGCGCTGGGTGGAAGAGAGAGAGAGGAAAAGAAGCGAGATACCGAGGGGGGGCAGGAGAGATGAATATAGGCAGGGATCGACTAGAAAAGAGACTTGATGATAGGCAGTAACGCTTGATGATCGGTGACCGTTTGTTAGACGTGATAACCATCGGATATGGGTGGTGTCTGGGTGATGCATGATTGGTGATGAAAAGAGACCGATAGAATATAAGATAACTGATGATGCGTTAAGACCGGGGGTGATGAATGCTGACCTGACGAACGGTGCCAGAAATGGTGTCCGGTTACGAGTATAAGAAGCCTGAGTAATGATAGATGGTAGATGGTGGAGTCTAGCAAATTATGGGCAGTTCCAGGTAGTAGAATGTGATATAAGCCAGATATTGCTGCCGAAGGGCAGTAGATATCGAGGTAGTCGGTGAAGATAGTGATTTGATATACACCGGACTACCAAACGTCAGAAACGACTTAGGTGGGTCAGGATATCAACTGATGTCACAGCAGTGCCTCTGATCGATAGGTCAATCGGTGGCATGATTTGGCTCAGAATATATTGCATGCAGTCGCGGTGTGAAGGACTGCGACTGCTTTCATTAGTACTTTTCCATGGTTTCTGTAATCTACATTAGGCAAATGCAGGAGCAGAACCTAACAAACGGGCCATGAACCACGCGCGATGTTTGGTTCCTCCTCGTTGTCCTATCCTCACCCCATTGTTACACACAATTACGAACAACACACCACCACATATGTCGGGAGCTGAGAGCTTGGCCCGGCTGTGGCCGCTGGTGCCCCGCTGGTGAGGTGACTCCGCAAGTCCACGTGTAAGTCCGCGACGGATCTCGTAATCCAGTGGGGGAATATCACCGTCACCACCCGAACAAAAAACATGCACGTTTCAGGACTAATGGCCTTAGCAGATCACGCACCCGGAAACACTAATCAATCAACCGGACGTTGGGAAAACTGGCCAATGGAGCGCCTATGGATAAACGGATGGGCGCTAGCGAGCTGGGCGCTAGCGAGCTGGGGGAGTACGGCGAGCAAGCGGTCGCCAAAGGCAGCATCAGGGGCGGTGGCGGCGGCGGCGGTGTAGGCGGGCCACACCGCACCTTATAACCGGCTAATGCAAGTTCCTCAGCCCGCCGCCCCGCACATACCCGTCCGCCACCCTCCCTCCCGGCCGCCGCCCCTCCCTCCCGGCCCCGCCCCCTCCTACCGCGGTCAGCTAGCGTATCCAGCGCCTCAATGCGACTCGAGGGCGGCTGAGTGCCCGGCAGAGAGCGCGCGTCGTGTCGGTGCCCGTGCCGGCCGAGCGTGCAGCCTCCGCCTGGACGGCGGAGAAGAAAGAGGACACGCGCAGGCCGTGTGCGCAGGGGGACGCGCCGCGAGGGAGACAGAAACAGCCAGCGGCCGCGGTAAACGGGTGCGATTCGAAGTTGAAAAATAGACGGTGTCATGCTCCCGCGAGAATTACGAACAAGTACTTGATTATTTTAAACAAAAATATTTTATTTCTTTTGCAAAATGTTTGGTCCTTACAACCTCCTGATCTCTGGCATTCACCACTATGTGACGTATTCTCTCCTTCACGATGCCTGCCTCATAACGAACTATTCAAACTCTATTTTACTATAGTAGTTTATTATATATATATTAGTATAGTAGTTAGTAATTTATTAAAAAATAATAATAATGTGAAAATGTCCTGAACAATCACAATTTTTAATACCTCGATTTGAGCATTTTTTGTGTCTCTTTGACCAACAAATATCCCTTTCAAAATTACTGTTTCCATTTTGTCGTCAGTTGACAGACTGATATATTTAGTCCACTACTAATTAAATTAATATATTGAAATTAAAGAAACTTAACTTATGTTTATCTGCCAACAGTAAATGTGCTATTTTCTCAAAACTAAGTTAATCTTTTATTTTTCACTGATCTCTTCACATCTTAATTAAATATACAATCTGATTCGCATTCATAGAAGGTATTGAAATTAATTATATTTCAAAAACAATTTATAGTTATACAACGTTCAATATAGTTGAAAAGTCAGATTTTTTCGTTGAATCCGGGGTGCTATTCAACTTGTGAAGACTTGTACTTCTTGGCTTACATTTATGTAGTCTCAATGTAATTTTTTTACTTTTCGAAATAGTTTCAGACTACCTAAGGAAATATCATTCCAACTAGTGTTAAAAAGCGTCCCCAAATTCTATAAAATTATCTGATAATACTGCTTAGGACCAATGATATTTTTCTAATAAATTTACGTTTAAGGGTTTAATCTAACTAACTTGTTTAGTAACTAAAGCGACGATTATGCAGCCACCCACTTTCTCCCAGAAATTTAACCTTGCAGAACAGAGAATAAATTTTCTATGATAATTCAAATACATTTGTAAGGTCTCTTTATAAGAGAACATGAAATGAAATTCGGTGTCTTTTACTCGCGGGTTGATTTGTAAAGGGGAATAAGGGGGTGACTTTCAAATGTTTGTACTGATAAAATCGGTTTTAATTATTTTTCCTGATTGTGCACACTATTTAAAAATCTGAAAAAATATGTTATAGAATGATATTAGACACATTCAAGGGGGGGAACTGATGTTATCACGTCGAAAATCGTTTTCAAGAATTTATTTTTTTATTTGAATTTGGTCTCGAAATTATTGGACAAAAATGTTTTCAAATTTAACTATTTTTCTCCGCCTCTCCATTTTTAGCCTTATACATGTACTAAGAGCTGAGAAAACTTAAAAGATGAAAATCACGTTCCTGTTTGTAACAGACTGCCTTTGGAGGCTGCTTATTTGGGAATTCACAACATTTTTTAATCTTTTACATACGAGCATCGCGATTATCGATTTGGTTTAAGGGCACTTTTCAAGCCTTTATTCGGCTATACCCTGTAAAGGAAATCAAATTTTCTACATAGCCTTTAGAATGGCTCATGAGCAGAGTACTAACTTCACGTGGTGTGATTCCGGTTTCAATTGCTTGTCGAAGCAAAAATAGAGTAGCAGCTTTCCTTTAAAATCGTCTCAATTTCTGTACATGAGGGATGAAGAAAATCTTAGCCAGGCGGAGTTTACTAGTTGCGGTGAAGGGTAAACGTTATGTTTGCCACATTGCCTCTCTTACCCCCCCCCCCCCCAGTCGTGTGAATTACACTAGGCCCAGGCATGGGGGTCACCGTTGGCTGTCCGGCAAAGTCGGACAATCGACCAGAAATGCCAAATACAGAAACTTTTTGTAGAAAACTTGAACGTGTGGTACCTTACTCTAGATAATTACAGCACATTGCTGTATATATTGAAGAAGATTATATCAGGAATCAACTTGCCCTACGTACAAGAAAATTCCATATTAATTATGATTATTCTACATTTTATCGCTTCCCCGTGAAAAGGTTGTAATATCTACACATCCTCGAAGATTCCACATATCTAATTATCCACGATCCCTCGAATAAAGTTTCACCGTGTTATTAATAATATTAAATCAAATTTTGAAGTCGTGTAGTATTTTCTAACCCTGAACCCTGAATAGAACAACATTTTTCCATAACGCAGTGTACCAAGGGAGGATTAAAAAATGTCCATCATAAATATGACGTCACAGGGTTTATTTACATAAACATTTTGAAATCTGTCTTTATTTTCACTTGCATTAAAATGTCATTTTCCTCCTCATTCTATTAAAGATCATCGTCTAATTCACGTTATATCTCGTATTCTAACAGGTATTTACTCATTTTGTTACTGCACCATGCTATGAAGAAAGACTAATCTATACTACGCTACATACTATTCACTAAACGTACAGTTTGAAATATTTTTCCATCTTCAACAATGGAAAATACATTTGATTTGACAAAAAAGCTTTAAAGTTGAGAAATAATTCCGTGTTTCCTATTAAAACTTTGACAAAGTGATGTCATTTAGTGCCCACCTCATGTTTCTGATTTTGTAATTTTGTTCTGACAGTTCCTAACTAGATGCTGATTATGGAACGACTAAATTCAGTATATTTTACACAAAATGAAAATCTAGCGGTTTGAATTGCATTACTCTAATTTTTATGAGAGATTTAAAAATTAATGGACATAAAATGACCCTCTCTTAGTTAATGTAGTGTTAATGCACAACTATGTTATACTAAAAAATATAGATCTTTGAATTAGGAAATCCCGGTGATAATAGTGAAATGTTTTTATTAGCCTACACTCAGCATTTCAAGAAGTAACAACAAGGAAGTTAATAAATAAAACAAATAAATTTCTTGTATTCGAAAACATATTATTAAAAGGGGCTGCATGTATGAAGAGCACAAGATATTTAAGATTATGTTTTGTTCTTGACATCGGTTGACTCAAAGAAGTAAGAATGAATTCTGAAAGTGCTGAAGTACATCCTGACTAAAGTAACATGAACTTCATGTTCATGACAAAACTCGTTTCGTAATGAATAGAGAAAAGGTAAACATGTTTACGTCAGCGACTTTGGTAATCTCTAGGAAACCCGCGAACACATACATCGAATGATGTTTCATGCCTGAAGCACGTATAGTTCTCATGCCATCCTCAATAAAAGTGGAGACGAGTAGACTTGAATACGTGTTTTAAGCACAAATATCAATGTACATTGCACAATGAGTATCAACAAAACGTTAAGACAGCCATTTACCGATATAATTGTCTATCGATACAGAGTTAATTACTTTTTGATATTAAGTCGTTATCTAGGTTGTGCTATTGATGACGCGTGTCACAATTAGTGGAGCCACAATAGCACATAGTTTATTGCAATATTTATAACTTTTACAATTTTCCAAACTGCAGAAAGTTTAGAGAAAATAAGACCTGTTTCATTCTAAGAGCATCCTTTGTTCTATTGGAATCAAAAAAAAGAAAAAAATTCGAGTGATATTTGAGAAATGTTTTTACAAATTGCATTAAATTCAACCAGAAACTATGCGAAAACTGTTCGTTTTTTAATCAAAAAATGTACGTAACCTTAAAAATCTAATTTGTTACAACAAATTTAATTGAGGCATGTACTCATCGCCAGTACTGTACTTTTGTTAAGTTTTGCAATTTTCAAAATTACTGTCTGATTGCCAAAACTGGGATTTTCGCTATTTTTTAAGCATCTGCTCTATTTGTTAGAAAAAATGTTGGTAATAACGTTTTAATTTACTGTCAGTTTTGAAAGCTGCATAAATTTTGTTCAGATCAGTATTCGTTCTAGATGATTTTGCCATCTTCGAGAACTAGAGAAGACTGCATAATATTTCAGCGCACATTTTGTTTTCATTTTAATGTCGACTTCACGCTTTTAACACCATCTAGCAATGTCTTCACAAAGTACTACCCCTTTACGTTGCAAATTATGTAGATCACTTTTACGCGTCATCAATCTCTCTTCGCAAGGCCATCGAGTTCGCATCCGCTTATTTACACTACACGTAAGAGGAACGTGAACTCCCCTCTTCCTGCCAGTACTACTCGCCCATTGGGCGTCGCCGGCGGGCGGCGAATTCACAAGCGCCCGCCCGCGCCAACTTTTCCTCTAAACTACCCCCGGCGACTTATGGCGGTTAATAGGATTACTTCCCCCCCTCCCTCGCCGTTACTGCGTATAACAGTAGCCCGAAAGAAAATATTTACTCCCTACTACTCCCCGACCTTCTGAAAATAAACGCTCCCGCTCTGCTCTGCGCCGGGTCATCAGCGGAACATAGCAGACAACTCTCGGGGAGCAGCACTCGAAATGATGACTTATCTAATGGGCGAACCGTGTAGTACGCATGATTATGATGATGATTATTTACCTTGAGTTTTGAAGCTTATGTTTATTGTTTGGAAACACCTCGCCGACTTTCAGCATGCGCGACAAGAAATCGATTTCATAATATGGATTTAGCACGTCGGGGGTCCTGTATTTAGAATAAAAGTTCAACGTGAATTTTGAATAATAAGCTGTAATCATTATTTCAGTAGTATTGATCCGTTTTGCGGTTCGTACCAAAACAATCATTACAGATGAGGTGGTAAAAGGTAGAGAATTATGCAGAGGGGTGATGCAATGCACTTTCATTTCAGTTCAATGTGATTGCTTAACACCATTAATATTGATTATGTTATTTTAGTTTTACACAGGTGTTACCAAACTGTGGTGGGCGGAAATCGTACCATGTTCTTTAGGAATAAACTCGTAATATAAGTAATTGGTTATTATGTGGCTAGTAAAATGTTGGTTTTTCAGCATAGGACAAAATTTCCTCATTTTAGCCACATGAATTTCCTAATCCACGTCTGACTAAAATATTATCAGGAAAACATATAAGAGATTAAATAAGTAAAAACGTAAGAAATATTATTACGGTGAACTCTCTAAATTGGTAGATAAAACATTTGTAAGACGACTAACAAAACATGTGGAGAAAACCGAGTAACAAAAAACTAGTTTCTAGTTCCAACACCGGTCGTTCAACTAGGTAGAAGCCTATCATTTCTATAACAATCTTACTAAGATTCTTTTACTGCTAAACGTTTGAAATTAATATTATTGATAGTAACTTTCGTTTATGAAACAGTGAGGCAGGCGTCAATAATGAATATTCATATTTCGCGATTTTTAAATCACAGTTTCTTAAAAAAGGCAAGGATCATCATTTAATGTTTCATATATTTCTGATTAGGATGATACAATTTATCAGAACACTCACTATTTTCCTCAATCGTTTTGATTTTTTTAATTCAAACGTTGGTGCAAATTTTGAAGTTTTATTGAAATATATTACAAGTGATAGAATCATAAGATATGAGCTCGGATCAGAATTGGAAACCCACAAAAAATGTCTTAGATGCAGAAGAAATAATAGTAATTTTTTGTTAAAACTGACAATTATTTCAAATTAAACACATTGACATAACATATAAATGTACACTATCGCTATATTGTTTGTTAACAACTATTACTTGAGCGATAGACTAATTTCCCTTTTGGGGTTTTCTTTTATGGCGTTCGCGATATGTAGAAATGTCGCTCAACAGAAATCACCAGTTGGTTCTAAGCTCTAATGATAGCCAAACATTGTCGCTTTTATGTCGGCCAATTCATTTTTTTGCATAGGCAACTCAATGCGAAGAAAGAAATGCTCTTGTATTAACTGTATAAGACACACAGAGGAGACACAGCATGGGCAGATATCGGTAAAAGATTACAGAAATCAGATTATAAAAGCAGAGGAGACCAGCCTTAGAAAATACGATGTAGAAAGCAAAGAACTGATGTAGGTAAGTTCTCCTTTGTGAATCGCACTATAGTAGATTGGAATAAACTACCTGCTGAAGCACTAGAAGCTCTTCCTTCTAATGTAGCAAAATTCAAAAACATGCTTCATTCCATCTAGATCATCTCCAATAATACTGACTGAGACATTTATCTTTATTATTATTACTTTTATTATTATTATTATTATTATTATTTCTATTACTTTTATTATTATTATATTATGACTGACAAATTTATCATCATTGTTAATGTCATTAGCTTCGGGGAAATTTTTAAGTTATTATTATTTCTTATATTGTTATTGTCATAATTATTATCGTCATATCCCTTATACAGTGAAGTGAAGTGAAGTGTAGTGTAATGAAGGGGAGTGCAGTGTAGTGTAGTGTAGTGTAGTGTAGTGAAGTGTAGTGATGTAAACTAGAAGTGAATTTAGAGTTAGCTAGAAATAAATTGGAACTATGATATCGACCCCTAATTCTAATAGTAAACCTAATTGTAAATGTTGAAAATATTTAGTAATCCTAATTCTAATTGTTATCATGTTTGCCACCGAGCATTTGCTCAAAGCGAACTTTAATAAATCTATCTAACCCGTAAATGCTACGGACTGGCCGACTCCTAGTCACGCGTGTTGCGTCATGTTTCTCGCAGCGGGCTCCGTTGTGAGCTGAGCTCGCTCTCATCCAGATATCGCGCAAGTTATTAGTAGGTAGCCCCTAGCGACAGTAGAGAGCGCGTTTGCGCGAGTGAGCTCGTCCTGGGGCTCCTGGTACATCGCGGTTCCGCGTACGATCTCGACCAAAGGTTCCCAGCGACAACCGGACTGAGCATAAAAACTCGTCCAAGAGCTACCACGCACGGAAGTTTTGCGTATCAACTCGTCTAGAGCAGTCAAAGGGTTTAAGTTACCAGGAATGCTTCAATGTTAAAAACAAGCTGTTGGATCTGGAGATCAATTAATGTAATTAATTCAAAACCTACTATATATGAAACATTAGAGACGTTTACGATGTCTATCCAGCTGTCATTTTCTGCCGAGCGAATCAAACCCTACTAATGAGATGCAGTCTAGGATACATTAAATTCACTCATGATCATACATAACCAACAATGCGACCAACCTAGCGTCATGTGCGACTTATTCAATGTTATTTACCCTGCGAAACATATTTTCATATTTCCGAGATATGAGAGCATCAAACTAAAGTACAAACTAAATTCACCTGTTAATGTGGTAAAAGACAAAATTACAAATTTATTGAATTCCCGAAGGAAATAAATCTACAATCATCAAACTATGAAGTATTACTGTAACAATGTTTAGAGTATAATTTCTATTGTAATTTACACAAACACTGCATTCAAACTGAAAATGTAACTGATACCAATAATTTCACGAAATGCAATGAAAATGAGACAGCCTTTCGGGTGACGCATGGGTAGCGTGCTAGCATTCTGTAACTCGAAGCCGGGTTCGGTTCTCGGCCGGGACAAAAATGAAGCTGTAGCCAGGCGTGAATAATAAATAAAAACAGATCCCAAACCTGAGAACACCGCAGGCGGAGCGAAGTCGAATTAATTTGAATCTAAATTCCATATACAACACAAATGACATACTAAAATAAACGCATAATATATCCAAGGAATAAATAATGGGTGTTGGACACTTAAGTAAACTCCTAGTTTGCCAACGTTTTCGAGTTTTATTGTTCCCTACTCATGGCTTATTAAGATTGAATAGTGATGATGATAATAAGACAAAATTGAACCACCATACATACACACAGACACACACGGACACACACAGACACACACACAGACACACACACAGACACACACACAGACACACTCACAGACACACACACACACAGACATACACACACAGACACACACACACAGACACACACACAGACACACACACACAGACACACACACAGACACACACACACAGACACACACACACAGACACACACACATACAGACACACACACATACAGACACACACAGACACACACATATATTCTATCTCTATCTATCTATCGACGAAATATCTATCTCAACCTATCTATATAATCTACCTACCTATCTACCTATGTATGTATAGCAATGGTAGTAAAAAAATGTTTGCTCTTCTACAGGTGCAAAGCGTGCACTGCCGACCGTGTTCGCAGGCAAAGTACTGTTGTCAGCCGAACAAGACAACCGCCACGCAGCACAGCGCGTCGGCTCTACACACCCGCGGCGGCAGCGGTGTCAGCAATTTTATCCCGCGGAGCTCTCTCTCTCATGGCGCTCGCTCGCCGAGAGTGTGCGGCATGCAGGAGCTCACGGTCGACGGCACGATCAAATAAAGATGGCGGACGGGTTATCAAATAAATGTCCCACGTCGACTCTGTTCATCAAACCGACCGCACGCGGCGCCGCACGCCTGCGCACACATGCCGCGCGTGCGTCACAAGCACGCTCCATCGGGCGGAACGCTCCTGCTGGAAAATATATTGCGAGTATTCCACGCTACAGGCATTATTAATCAACACCCATTCGACGGTGAAGAGGAGCGGGTTGCGTCACAGTAAACATCCACCAGGAAATCCAGGCGCTGCGGTAGTAGGCGGCTTCTACACGCAAATACATTTCAATTTCAGTAATTTACAAACACACTAATTGCAGCGAATGAATTAGAAACAAAGAAATATTGTTTATGCTATTTCATGAAAATGTTATTTTAAAATTCATTTCTAAGGAGAATTATAAAGATCGCTAAGACTCTAGGCTCCAAAGAAAATTGGGATCTGATTTTTCTTACATATTTTGAAATGTATATTTTATCCAAGTATTCCAATAATTATTTTTAATGCTCTTAATTTTGTAATTCAGTGTTTCAGTAATTGACGACATAAGTAATTTTAAGCAAAATAATTAGCTTTAAAAATATATGTACTATATTGATATGAAAACAAGACAACCTGTTTTCAAACGCACTTCTTAATTATCAAATTTCTTGCTTATGTGATTTCATTTGCAGTAATTTTGAAATAATTATAAGCCCTTAAATGATTAGGAGCTCGAGAGACATGGGCCGCAATCGGACTTATTGGCTAGTCAGTTGGGATATAGGTGAATATTCCTTTTGACATTCCATTTTCTTATGCAACTTGTGATACGCGAGTTCCTGAGCTTTATCAATTTTTTTTTTTTGTGACTGCCGTCTATAGTTCCCCCAAAGCATAATTTTGGTATAATAAGAAACCTTCATGTGATATACAACCTACTAGAAATAAGTAATTCCTTATCTTTGCACTATATCGGTCACTTGTGTTCTTAAATTCCTCCGGAGTCCATGAAAGTGGTGCTCTTGAAGAAGTACTGATTAAAGAAGGGTTGTCGGCAAGAAATGTATTAACACTTGATTTGGGGAAATATTTCTGTTTATAACACTGTATTGCCGTCTTACATCCGAACAGTCTGTTGCAGATTTCATAACAAAACATCCTTCCTTTTGAGGAAAAATCCAAGTACAATATTTCCTTTCTTAACGTTTCTTAACGTAAGAAAATGTCCGACTCAAAAATGAGGTGAGAGAACGCAACGTTGTCAATTTTTTTCCATCAGAAGTACATTTTTCAACTACGAAATACCAAATTCCAATACGCCACTTCATGTTTTATCCATACTCGTAAAGAAAAGCACAAGTGACACCGGAAAACGACCTCTTGCGTGTCACTATGAATACAACTGTGATTGTTACACGTAATACATATGGCATGTAGAAAGATTATAAAGATAAATAAATGAAATCCGATTCACATGCCAAAGATAAAGCAACAACTCACATTACTTCGAAGAGAAACAAGCACGCCGTCTACACTGCCTACCCTCCAGTCCCGGACACTAGAATCGGTTCTCCCGCATTTATCTTCGGGTATTGAAATTATTGAAAACCATGATTACCACTGAAGTTGTACATACTGAACTCTCTGGGGATATGACTTGCTTTAAAAGCATGAACCAATCATTTCCTGGGGGTCTCACGTAACTTACATCTGCAGTATAACGGGTGTTCCACCAACAATGGGCCTCCATCACAAGGTCGAAACAAGTTCACGGCATCGAAAAGCAGTTTTCGTATAAAAATGCAGCAAAATAGCAGGATTTTCCACAACCAGGTATCTCCCACTACCGGGGCACCACCCCAGCCGTGACAATCTCTGCGTTTCCGACCGGTCTCCCTGCATGTATGGTAGTGTACATGTTAGTGTGAGTGTTAGGGGTGAGGATAGGACAGGGAAGAGGAAGGAATGATCGCGCGCGGTCTGTGGCCAGTTTGTTAGGGTATTGCTCTGGCATTTGCTTGGTGTTTATCGAAGAAACCATGGCAAACTACAGATCAGAGAAGCAGACCACTAGAATTCTCCTCCAGACAGCGACTGAATTCGACATAGCTGTTTTGCTAGTTACGAAGTTTCTGCCACCTCCGGAACTCAAACCCCAGGACCTTCCGGTCAAAAGCACTGCAATGACATCGGTTGATGCTCTGAGCCACATAAGTCGGTTTTATCCTTTAGTACATGGAAAAGAACTATCGCGTAAACACACACTTTTTTGCCAATGTACCCTTAGACTACACTCCGTAAATCATGCGGACGAGCATTGGCATCCAACCTTCGTTGATATCTGCGGAGACTGACCGTGTGATCACTTGGGCTTCTGGTTTCTGCCAATCGTGCTAACAACCCACCGGACATCGTGACGTGACACGACGCGAACAGGTTTCTTTTCAACACACTAAGATTGTCCTCACCGTTTGATCTTAAGACCATTCATGGAAAAAAAGATCTATAAAGAAGATCCGTGAGATCTTTGGAGAGAAAACGCTTCCTCAGGGAGATGGTGAATCCTATCGTGTGCTGGGGAGGAGGGGAGTTGAGGTGAAAGAGTAAATGGACGAGGGACGTGCGAGCGTGGTGGGGAGGGAGAAATGAGAGGTGGTGAGTGACGTTGGGAGGGTTATGGGGGAGTCACCCTACTGAATTCCGCTGTCAGGTTTCTTCTCGGCCGGAGTTGAGGGGACGGGGAAGAAGAAAACAATTTTGCGAAGTTTCCTTAGTAACGCAAGTAGATGATCTCGAAGCAGTAGAGAGAAACCCTCGAACACAACGGGACAGAATATTTAGAAGTGCGTATGTAATATAACAAAAATATACTTATTTTAATTTTGCGTTTTTAAGGGAAGATCATTGTCCCTTTTTCCCTTCTCCTTGGAGTAGCCAACGGTGACCGTAAAAACTAGTTTCAGTAAATTAAGAGTTGATGCACTCCAATTCCAAAATAACTAGGTACACTTACTCTGTCCGACCATTATAACAAAGAGTAATACTAAATGAATATTAAAAGGAACGTTTGTTCTTCACTTTCATGTTTTTCAAATATAAAAGCGAAAGGACTATCTTAGAAGTAAATATTCGATACCTGGAGAATTTTACTCAAGAGAAAAACGAACTGGATGTAATCTGGTTATGCCTTCTTGTAACAGTAGGAAACGTTGCCGGCGGGATGCAATTGGGATTTAGTATATCCTTAAACAACTTTCTCATAGTGTGTCAGCAAGAGTATTTCTAGAAATGAAAATTCCTACGACTTCACTTTGAAAAAGCATACTTTCAAGCAATGAATACACATTTAAGCAAATACATATATCAGTGGTTGTTCTGTGAATTACGTCTCATTGCTGGGTCATAATTTAGCTGTATGAATCGCAGTTTATCAATTTTGGGTTGATATTTGTTTGAAAATATTTAGTTTTTTCACCGAATGTTCTACAATTTATAATGCGTTTTACAAAAATAAAGACTGAGATATGTTGATTCGGCCAGAAATTGTGGGATATATATATATATATATATATATATATATATATATATATATATATATATATATTAGAGAGAGAGAGAGAGAGAGAGAGAGAGAGAGAGAGAGATAGTAATGGTTACATAATTATTTAATGGCGACAATGTGCTGTTTCAGCTATTGAAATAATCGTTCCCCATGTTCCCGCATCAGTAAATTGATTGCTTTATGCAGGGTATGATAGGGAATAATAGCCAAAATCTGTAGTTCAAACACAGGGGTTCAAGGGCGCGGGAAGGAGCTGGGAGTAGGAGAGGCGAGGCTGCGACAGGACCAAAACGGGTGTGTGCTAGTGTCGCCCTCGCCGCCGTTTCCGGAGGTTTGGCGCCGGCAACGCATTGCGTGCGATTGTGCTCGCTTGCGTGTGTATGTGCCGGCGGCACCGGTGCCCTGCGAGTATAAAACGCTACCGCGTACGCCTCCGCGACATTCACAACTGTCGCCCCCTCACCGCCGCCAGCTCCTACTCGCCATGGCCGCACGCGCTCTATGCTTCGTCGTCGCCCTGTGTGCCGTCCAGGTGAGCGATTCACGCAATTGAAGGCGGAAACTATGGTTTCCTCTACACATTGTTTCTTGAAAAATATTCAACACATCAACGAACACATAACCGTCTACATTACGTCCTTTTGATATTTTAAAAGAAGTTATGTTTTTATCTGCTGAAACGCGGGCATTTTTTCAGAGCGCCTTCTCAGACATGTACACCACCCCACATGCATGCCTATTTCCCCAGACATATACATGTGTATTTCGCATATATTTCATATGCGCTAAGAAATCGAGAGAAATCTAAGCAGACTCAAGCCATAGGTCGAGAGATGTCGATGGATTTGTTAGCTACCCAAAACCTTAGAAAAAAGCAATGAAACAGTTTGGACAGTTAAAGTATTTACTGAAAAAATGTAAATAAATTAAATATTGTTCCTGATACTGCTCCTGATACTGCCTGATACTAGGCTGCTTGACTGACAGGCTGCAGTTCCTTGCACTGATTAGAACCTATTTTAATAATTTTGAATGCGCGCAGAAATTAAGAGAAAACTAAGCAGAGTGTAATCACGTTACATGTTTAAATGTCCGCTACATACCTAGAAACTCCGGAAAAAATTCAAAAGTAATTAAACACTCGATTTTTACTAAAAAATTCAAATATTTCAATATGTTATTACGCCTATTCGCATACAGGGCGTACTGGCTGACCGGCATACAGGGCGTACCGCGCATACAGAGCGTACCGGCATACTCAGTGCTCCACTGCTTCCGATATAGTTGACGTCATGAAACAGCGATTCTTCCAAGACTAGCCCACTTCTATTACATATTTGCTACTAACATATTGCGTTATTGAACTGACAATCATTTGATATTTTTGTTACGTAAAGAAATTCTGTACGTTTGTGCTATACTACGTTATTGCAGCTTTAGTGAGGACTGATTTGTTATAATCTTAAATGTATTGCACCGTTATTCGTGAGTATATTATTTGTTTTCCATGAGCAGTGTGCGTGCTATGTTTTGAAAAGCCATTTTGTGTATATTTTTGAATATTATGTTTGCTGCTGTAGACCACCAATATATGTAATTAACAAGCAAAGTAATGTAGAAACCAAAAACGGCCTGTAACGCGCCAATAGTTTGCTTCCCTAAAAACACACAGTGCGCCTTGAACACTGTTAGGAATTGCCATCTCTAGATACTAAAGCATATTCTTCTTTCAGGAGGGGGTAGGGTAAGCACAATATACGACACTCTATACAGTACAAATGAAAACAATAACGCTTCTGCAAATGAACATACAATTTACAGAAAAAAAAATATATCCAGTCGCATTTCAAAAACACTGTTTTGAAGCCGGGACACGAAAATCCAGGTCCCCACTTTTTTATGTCGAATCATTTTGCTAGCAACTACGGATTTTAGAAGCATCCGCAAAGAAGGGGAAACTCGATAAATTGGATAGTAATATTTAAAGCTATCAATTCAAACTGACTGTCACGGAGGACTAACTAGACTATTTTCAATACACATGGTCATTTTCATTACACAAGTTCCTTTGATGGAATAATATGTTATTTTATTAATATCTCTATACGTTTTGTAGGACGAACGAAGAAGGTTAAAATCTATTTGGAACTCAAACCAGTCGCAATTCATCATACATGAAGACAGACAAAATACCAAGAATGTACATGCTAATTAACGTGTATTCATAGTAATTATGAATACTTGCATTACACTTGTATAAATGCTTATAGTATTCTAACTGCGCCAATATTTTATATAATCCATATAAACAATTTCCATAATATTCTAAGCATTTCTAAACAATTCCGACCTCATATAATCTAAAATGTTCAACTTCTCAATAGATACATTAAATATTTGAGACTATATTTAATTTCTCGGTTCGGTGGACTCATAATAAAAGACTTGCACCACTTTCACGGCAGTTGTATAAGAGCATCTAGGAGTGCAAGAATACCGATTTACTATTTCTAATAATATTCTAGTTGTGGTCCTGCTAATAATTTTGATCTAACTAGCAATTAGTAGCTACGCATTGTGAGACATAAACGTTGACACGTACATACTAAACGATACATACTACAAAATAAAATAAATTAAGAAATAGGAAACTACACAATACTAAACAGTAAGCTAAGAATACAAATAAACGAAGTACAATTACTTGGATCCTTGAATATACAATTTGAGTATAAATTTTAAAAAATACATTTGTTGGTATTTCAGGCATCACAGGCTGGCTCTATTTTTAACTTGACGGCGGCTGTAAGCTCCCTCACGAACGTTGTGGACATGTTGAAGCTCAGCGCCGAAACCTCGCTCAATTCTACCTTGCAGAGCATCGACACCCAGGTGAACTTGGTGGTATCGCACCTCGAAGCCAACTTCACCTCCGCTCTCGCCGACGCCTCAGAACAAATCCAACAGTTGGTGCAAGAAGCGGAAGACGAGGGCATTGCCGCAGGCGACTGTAATCTCGACGCCGCTGCCAACCTCACCACCATCAACGTCGGCCTGCCGGTCAGCCTGACGCACTGCTACACCGACAACCTGAACGCCTTCAACTACTACGTGGACAACATCGAGAACGACATCTCCGCTAGCTACCAGGCGATCAAGGACGCCGTTTCGGCGTCCACCAAGTGCGGGATCCTCGACTTCCTGCCCTGCAACACTAAGATATTCCTGAACGCCACCAGTTTCGAGCAGAAGGAGGCTGCGGATGTGGCATTCCAGCTGGCTGACAGCGCCACTGCGGGCATTAACCTCGTAGGCACGATCACGCTTTGCGACGAGGAGACGACCTCTCAGGCATTACTGGACGTGTACCACGTGGTCACCGGCACCCAGAGCTGCATAGAGGCCAAAAAGGCCGAGCTCGCTGCCAGCTCCACTGCTACATCCAGTTGAAGGCTCACACGCACTCAAAAGGAAACACTATCCCATTTACGGATATCCCCTCGTATATTCAGCATTGTAAACGAAGTGTCTAAAATGTTTCCTTCCGTTTTACCTTGTTGTAAGTACATGTTAATAAAGTAAAATAAATCTAAACAACTGTTTATTATTTTAGTAGTTAAAACATCATAGGCCTTACATCTAGAAACAATATTTTACAAAAAAGCATATACAGACTATTTATACACCATTGAAACATATGCACGAATGTCGATGTATGTAAAACGAATATGAACGGCCAAAAGTGTTTCTATTTTTTCTGTTAATAAAAAAAACTGATGGATTTTTAAATGAATGCTTGACGGTGGATAGTTTTACTTTTGCAGAATCCTTTTATAAAAACATTTGAATTTTGACGTACACTTATATTTCAAAATGTGGTGTTAATGAACAGATGTAAGTTCAGCATGTAGAATCTGGACTTTTCTTAAATGCGAATAACAGTCATCGAATTTTACTAATTAATAATCATGCATTTTATATTTAAAGTATTACATCCTTTACCCAGACAACACTCTCATTTTATTAAAACCGTATTATATTCAAGCATTATTCTCAAAATTCCAAAATTAAAATAGAGTGATAACTCTACATTCAATGTTCAACAAGCAATTTATTGGTCACCTACTTGCATCAGATGTCAAAAAATAAATAAGTTTTTAAATATCTTGAGATAATTTGTATCAAAAAACGAGTGGTAAGGTTAATGCATTGAATTGGATTTACAAGCCAGCACTTACGTCAAAATTTCGAAAAAATAAAAGTAAAAAAAGAGAAAATTATAACTAGAATTATATATATATATATAAACCAATGCACTGAGATAACTACAAACCAAAACACATAAACATGTAAAAAAGACAACTTCTAACACTAAGTTGTCAAGCTTTTCTGAGTATATCTGCAAATTCATAGCATTTAGGGGGCCGGGTACAAATAGCAACTCAAAGATACATGCCATGAGTTATAATTGTTATGATCCAATCAAAAATTTGACTCCATTCCAGTCGTCTTGAGCCCCGTCCAAAACAGGAAATTCTGCTATCCAGATTAATGCATCAGGAATAATTATAATTACAATACAGTTTTGGTAAAAGGACACATGCACGACAAAAAAGTCATTAGTTTTATATTAACCAACTAATCTTTACGTATAAAAACACTCAATCTTCGAACACAAAAAGCTTCGCTTCGTTAACTATAACCTTCCAAAAATCAACTATTATTCACTCACGTTTCCTTGGACCTCGCATCACTAGTTGCGAGAGGAGTGGTAGGGTTAGGTTATTTTGACAAAAGGAATTTTATGAAAAATGTGTGATTGGTTTTTCAATGTTAAATAGTTTTATTACACGGGAGTGAACGTTTCTGGTTATCAGATTTTGTTTACAGCGCTCGTTGCTATCCTTTATTCCTAATTCCACTAATGTAGGCAAATTAGTGGAGTGTGTATTCCGGGTCTCAAGAAAACGTGCGCATATAATACTTTTGATAAATCACAACTGTCACCACAAAACGGTCAAGACCAACTACATTTCAACTGCTCAATGAAGTTGGACTTGAAAACTGCTTAATGACAAATGACGGTACATTAGCGTTTATTCTTGTTATATCTTTGTTAGGGTTTTCTAGGAACCACGAGACAATTTCATTTTAAGCTTTCTTAAGATATTTTCATTGTCGAACTTACAACAGGAAAGAATTGCATTGTCTATCATTTCTGCTGCCTGGGGTGATTGTAATTGTAATTTAGAACTCTTCGTGAAACAGGGTTTTTTAATATCAATGATTACTGTATTTAAGTTTGCTTAATAACAAAGTCATATAAAACGGAGGTGGCATACCAAAAGGCTGTGACACATGTTTCTCTGTGTATGTCAACGCGCAGAATCTGAATTCGAAGCCAGAATTGTCCCCCCCCCCCAGTTTTTTAAATCGCGAAAAACATGAGAATATCAGATAGGTGTCTTGTAGCATTATACTTTACAGAAGCTGTCAGACCCAAGACACACGTTTTTCTCAGTATGTTACCGCGCTAAATTCGAATCCAAAGCCAGAATTGCGCCAGCACCTTCAAGTTTTTTAAATCGCGAAAAAACCGTGAAATTTACAACTTCACTGTGTTTATTCGCGATTTAAAATACTGGTGGATCATACGCCATCCGCCCCTTTGCTACAAATTGGTTAACCAAACTGTATGATAAATGTCATAAAAATCCGCGTAACCAATAGAACTTTCTTTTCAATAGCCTCCAGACTACGCTGCCGAGCTACCAGAGATAAATATATCTGTTGCGTTTGTGTGACGCCAGCTGACAGTTCACCACTGGCTTCGTGTCATCGTGCGACGATGTGAGTATGGCAGGCAGTACCTCATCCGTACGCACTCACGACACGTGTGCAAGCAAGAGCAATGAAAATAAAAAGAGCTAAGTCGTTCGTAAGCAACGAGCAATGGATTTGGATAGCATTGCAATCCAACAGATTTGTTAGCTAAATAACATTCATATAAATCACAAATTTTTCATCAATTCAACCTCTATGCCAGAATCAGCTTACTACTAACTTCGAAAAATTTTCAAATACTATGCACGATCTAACAACAAATTTCCCCTCCATTTTCTACCCCACATTTCCCAATGAAGTCGTTCCAAGGTAAATCACATCGCATTTGCAAAAATAAAACCTTTTTAATTTTAATTTATTTATGTATTAATAATAAGCTAGTATAGGTCTTGTAAACTGAAGAATAGATTATCTTCTTGATTTCACTTACATTGGGTGCCGAGAGGCTCTGTCTGCATTCAAATCGCTATGTTCGTGGAACATGTGGGGGAGGAGAAAGAGGACGAGTGACCAGTAGAGCAATGAAGAGGTGATTGAAAGATTGGTAATTTCGGCACGTTGCAATGGTCGTCGTTACGATCACTATCTGTATCGTACGTGTTGTGCATGTTATATCCAGGGATTCTGGGATAAATAGATATCCGGCACCAACCTAAACGTCGACTTGTGGGGTTTCCTTCCTCGTTATCTCCACCAGCAAGGCTCCGCCCCACTCAGGACAATCTCTAAGCTCACATCGACTCTCTAAGCCCCTTCGACTGGGTACCTGCTGTGGCATTGAACTGGTACTGTACGGAGAGACAACAGAAAACCCATCAGAGCAGCCATCCGCTAGAATTCTCCTTCAGACAGTGGATGAGCACGTCCCAGCTATTTAGCCAGCCGAAAATTCCATCGCCGCCGGGACCCGAGCCCTCGAACCTCCCGATCAGAGCAGCTGCAGTGATAACAACTAAGCTCTGAGCAAACTCCAACGGTCGGTGGTGAACATCGAGAGCACGCTAGCCGCGGCGTGCGCCAAAGCCACTCTCACCGGCGTCGCCAACTCCAGAACGCAGCCTTCGCGGTGCGGCGGGCCGTGTGGGTTCGCGTGGGCGGGCAGACGGTGTGGTCCCCCCCGCTCCGCCTCGTTGCTATAAAACACACGCGTTCACACTTTTGCCACATTCGTGCTCTCGAGGTTCTGTCGACGGCCGCCGATTCGTGCTCGCAATGGCCGCGCGCGCCCTTTGCTTCGTCGTCGCCCTAGGCGTCTTCCAGGTGAGCGGGTTTCCATCTTGGGTGTCACATCGGGCCATAGGCGTGCGCAGCCTAAAACGGTATGGGGGAACTGTATTTATGTGCGGGTTTCCACCATGGGTGCCAGATCGAGCCAAACGCGTGCGCACCCTAAAACGGTATGGGGGAACTGTATTTATGTGCGGGTTTCCACCATGGTTGCCAGATCGACCCAAACGCGTGCGCAGCCTAAAACGGTATGGAAGAAGTACATTACTTTCTCTTTAAACCTTTGTACTTATTTACTAGTATAATATGTAATAAGTAAACTAACATACAACAGGAAAAGTGAAATAGTTACTTAATTATATAATTAAAAACTACAATTGATTTCATGTTGAGCTATTTATAGGGTCGCGAGTGTGTAGAGCCTCTTTCCTAAATATTATGAATTTACTTCCCAAATGCTAAGCTTAAATTAAATGGAAGATAGGGAATTGAACTTATTGACGGAAATAAAATATTATATTACGTAAAGCTACGGGGCTCCCATTCGAAATTTTCAGTTAGGGGGGGCACGACTCCCAGCTCCTCTTTGTGAGCTCGCCTATAGATCGGACGTTCAATATTTTGCCTACGATGGGCAAATACGCTGTTCTCTAGTAATATTTGCGCTAACTGGCATCATGTGATAAGCTGCAAACAACCTTCTGTTTCACTCAAGCCAATGAAGAAATATACATTTTCATGATTTGCTTCCTTTTTGGTACATTAAATATTTTCTTTAATTGTTTATCATTTAAGATATTGAAAACTATATGAAATATAATGAAGCAGGGAAGAAGCAAAGAGCGTATAAAATACAACTAATCAATGAAATTACATGTAGGACGATATTTAGATAAACATCCTGAAAATTGATTTTCTAGGGAGGTATTGTTGCATTGAAGTAGTAATGCAAATTTTTAAAGACTACGTGTCAAAAACAATGATCAATATTCAGACAAAAATAGAAATGTTGATAGAAGCAATATCATCTTTCATTACTAGATTCTAAAAAGTTAAGTTCACGAAAGGTTCAATAAAATCAATAATATTACATTTACTTTTTTTAGGCTTCCCATGCACTGAGTATCGGCTCCGTATTTAACCTAACGGCGGCTGTCAACTCCCTCACAAACGTCGTAGACACCTTGAAGAACTCTGCCGAATCCACCCTAAATTCTACTTTAGAGGGCATATCCAGCGAGGTGAACGCGGTGGTTTCACGCCTAGAGACCAATCTCACCTCTACCATCGCCGAAGTCTCCTCAGAAGTCCAACAGCTGGTGCAAGAAGCAAAAAACGAGGGAATCGCCGTAGGGTCCTGTGGCGTCACCGCCAGCGTCAATCTCACCAAGATCTACGCGGGTTTGCCGGTGAGCCTAGCGCACTGCTACCTGGACTACCTCGACGCCTTCAACTACTACGTGGACAACGTCGAGAAGGACATCTCCGCTAGCTACCAGGCGATCAAGGACGCCGTGTCCGGAGCCACCAAGTGTGGGTTCTTCGATTTGCTGCTCTGTGAAACTAATGTTTTCCTCAACGCTACCAATTTCGAGAGAAAGAAGGCAGAGGACGTGGCGTTCCAACTTCTGAACAGCGGTACCGCTGCCGTAAACCTCGTAGCCACCATCTCGCTGTGCGACGAGGAAAAGAGCACCCAGGCTGTGCTGGACGTGTATAACGTGATTCCCGCCACTAAGAAATGCTTAGCCGCCAAGAAGGCCGAGCTCTCTAACAGCAGTGACTCCAGCTAAAAGCTTTTCTCGCATTCTGTTGCATCTAATGTTTCATTAAGTTCACGTTCAAAATAAAGTCGGCAAAATTTAATGGACATTTGTACCTCCTTGCCACACAATCACACAAGTTATCACCAATACTATAAAGCATAATTATTTATAAAAAATGTGTAGTTCTTTGGAATTCATAATGTTAAAAAATATAAGTAAACATGTTCTCAAATGTATTAATATTCTTTCCAATCAAAATTAAACTTGAAATTATAATAAAATTAATGTTCCTATTCGTAAAGAAAAGAATAAGAGTGAATTCATTATTACTTCAAATTTCGTTTTCATTTCTTTTAATAAAATTGAAAACAAGCCGTACAGGAAACGCGAATCCTCCCGTAGCTATCGGCGTTGCAGTAGATTTATGTCGTGATTACTTCAATTATCGAGAAATGTACACGGTCTGTAGAATTTAAAATATCATTCAAAAATCCCATAACCCAGATAGCTATTTGATTTTTGCAAGCGAGTTTTCAAATTACATTTCCTAAACGTATCTTATTTATCTAATTCTTTTGTATTTTTTTCATTCTGAATACCTATTTTGAGACCCAATATAATTTTGGAATTATTGAGTAAGTCTGATAGCCCTTTATGTATTTTCAAAGAATATATTACCAATGTGTAAATTATGTGGAAATTGTGAAAGAGTCAAAAATAAATTCAGAATTCATTACGTTTCATACGCATTCATACGCACATTCATTATGAACTTCTTAATTTAATAAAATAAGTACGCATTCTTATTATTTACATAAAACAGCCCACCAACAAAATGAACATATCAAACTAATTGAAATTACGGGAAGTATGTACATATTTCTTCTTAAGTTTTTAATTGGCGAATCATGAATTAAATATTCCCGCTTTCAACTATATATTATAGATCCGAGTGAGAGACAGACACCCAGACCAGCTGCAACACCTTTCAGTGTAGAAAGTCTTAACACACTCGGAAATGAACAAAATCGTACACTGAAGATTCGCCTCTAAAGATCACGGACCACAGATCGAAAAAAATCTCGGGTAGACCATCAAAGATCGCATCATTCGGCAGCGCATCTGCGGGAATTCCTTCTCGAAAGCTTTCAAAAGGCGTGCACAGTGAACAACCTTGTGCCCGGGCCGGCCACACTCCCAGCGCTGCTCGCTGTTTACAGATGCGGCGTTCGGCTGACGCGACGTCTCGTAAACACGCCCCCAGGTGCTACGACGGCGGCGGCGGCGGCGGCGGCGGCGGCGGCGTGCCCCGCGTGGCGAAGGGGAGGGGGGAGAGGCGCGTAAATAAAACTTATGAATCACTCGGCGCAAGCGTCAGTTTTCGAAAATATTTTGGAATGCGCGACCTTTTATTTATAACGCTGGCCGAGTCCGACGAACAAACGCGTCAAAAAAGCGGGCAGCTTGGCATGTGAGGTACGTCAACAGTTTACGAGAACATTGGTTCGATCTTTTGTTCAGTCAGGATTATGGTACGTTTCTCAGCCCTATCTCCTTCCTCTGATAACCTAACCTTTTTAAGTGAAGTTTCATCAATTTCCGGGGGGGGGGGGACTTACGCTGTCCAATGTTTTTTACGTCAGCTCTATTAAAAAAATTTACTACGGAACTTATTATTTAAAAAATATATTGAAATTCGTAAACACTTTATTGGAAATTTAATTTATTTAAAAGTTGCAGCCCTCACGTCCCACGTCCTCACGCCCTCACGTCCCACGTCTTCACGTCCTACAATATTGTAAAGATGTTAACGTTTATCGTACAAGTTTCATCTGATGGCAGTGAAGCCAAATGTGGCACTCCCCCTTCAATCCTGTCTACGGCACAAAACGGCAGCATTCACACAGCACAATAGAAAATACATTCTCAAAGGGGGAAAAAATCACAAAAGTAATTAAGAAAAACGACTACAACGTCTCTTTTCGTGTTTAAATAAAACGAGAAGAGACATGTCCAAGATCGTTCCAAAAGAAGTGTACATTTTTCTTGCAAAGCTTAACACTAAGCAAAATCTATTGTAAAAGTCCTGACTATACTCTGGTATTCAATTTTCAATTTGGGACTAAGGAGGCGTTTTATGACGAAAAAATCACGAGCAAGACCACTATTTAAATAATATGAAATATTTAAACAAATACAATAGCTGTTAAATGAAATGGTTAAAAATAATCATATCTCAAACACTCAATATTTTTTGCAATGAATCTGTTTTTATAACTTTCCATCATATATAGAACTCTAGCGTCATACAACGTATCATAAAAAGAAAATATATGCACATTATCATTCTACATACATAGGACTGTTAAGTGTTCTCAAATGTCGTGATTGATATTCCATTGCTTTTATATCGCATTTTTATGAGCTAACAAGAATCAAATGAACTACAGGAGTCTTTAATAGAATGATTCTAGTCGCAATTACATAAAAAAAGACATACGTGTTCTCTACATTCAAACAAGTGTTTACTACGATGTATGAGTATTCGAGGTCATTCTGGCGAAACGTACACAAGCTTTTGATACTTCATTACACAGCACAAACACAGAACAAGTGGTATTCAAGGACGTTAAATAACCGTTCTGGAGGTGAACACTGGCAATGAACCTGTCCTGGCACTGGTCCTGTAAATGAAGTGACGAGAATGGGAAAATTCAATAAGAGATCAACAACAACAATTTTAGACTATTTATACCCGATTACTGGAGTACTTGAGTGTTATCACAGCAAGGGTGATGCCTAGAGGTGGTACTTAGAGAGACCATTACACAAGTGAAAATAAAGTTTCTGAAAAATATAAGATCAGTCATAAAAGATATACTTATTTTTTTATCAACATTATTTATTACCATTTTAAAGAATATTCTAGTCCCGTCCAGAACAGGAAGAGACGGGAACATGTGAAACACTGACAGTACAACCTTGCGAATAATTTATCAATAATATATTGACATGAGATAAATTATTAAACCTTATTGTTTCACATTTGACAATAGAGACATTGAAAATTTATGACTCGCTTCTCATGAACCAATCAACCTCACCCCCCAAAACACTACACACATCAACCACAGTAACAAGGTTCAAAACGTTTCCGCACGTCTTTTTTGTTTAAACTACAGCATTATTGTCATTCTGAAAATAAACAAAACCTTTCGCCCAAATCCCTATTTTCTGAAAACAAAAACGATTATCCGTGAGAAAATTGTTTTTGTTTTCGGAAAAAGTTTAGGACATGTACCCAAAAATGCGGTTTCGCAGGAAAATAACACACAGTTTCGGAAACAAACTAGCATGAACAGAGAGCAGAGAGTGTATTGTAGCGGTGAAACACATCGACGTTTGTAAGCATCCTTTGTTTGTTTGCCGTCGAACGGGAGTCTGCTTTGCCTGCCAGTCGAAAGCAATAGCGGGCAGGTTTCTCGTATCACTTACTTGGACAGCTAGGAAACGAAACGGGGCATCTGTCCATGGTGTCAAACCCAAGAACGAAGATAAAAAATAAAATAGATAAGTGAGAAAAAACAACTGACTTTTTGCTGAACTGATTTTTTTCCTTTTGTGCTAAAGTGCATTCTTTCTTTCTAGTTCTTACAGTACTAGCCGGTTACTGGTCATTCCTTATCACTTACCTGATCATGCTAATAATCGCCATGACTATGACTATTTCAATGCATATATTCTCCACTAACTACTTTGCTTGAGAAAATCACGGGTAAGCACATATACCATTTTCGCATCCTGAACCTTCACCATAAATGTGTTACTATGTGGCCTAACACTGTGATGCGAATAATTTGGTAGTGTATTGAGTGATTTTATTTTTCTTCGAGGATAGTACCACTAGACCCATCAGTCTCGTGTAGTAACATTTCCAACTCCCAAATTAAAATGTCTCTTTTACTGTTTTACCACTCGAATCATTGATATCTATTAGAATAAAAACAAGAAATATGTTGGTGTGCCATTTATTTCCTTGATGTTGAAAAATACCAATTGGATAAATATTTCTCACTAATTTTTTTTCAAAATATTTCAAATATTTCTAAATAACAAGTCAATACGGAGATAGTGTGTAAAAAGGAAACGTTAAGAAAAGGCACTTCAAAAGCAGAAAATAATAAATTCGTCATGCACAAGCTCCTTTTTAATCATTATTATCTTTCGAGCAATCGCGCGGGCGGTATAAATGCTGCCTTTGAAAACAAAACGACTGCACGTTGATGTTTGCACACATGGAGGGAAGCCCGATATTCTCCAGTTATCTATCGAGACATAAAATAGCGATAACGTCTTCCCCACGACCCATATTTGCGCCAATTTCTCGCAAAAGTGACCAACGTCATCGTTCTTTACTCTACGCGGCATAAACACCGCCACGCGGTCGCGCCTGTTCCAATTTTTTGTCACTAGTGTAATGAATATATAAGAATATTTTATAAATTTTTACAGCCACTCTTATACCACTCCGTTTGCAGATAAAAGATGACGCCGTTTAGAAATAGAGGAATATCATTAGGTTGTTTTGGAGAAGAGAGGTCGCAAGTATGAAATAAAATATATAAATATGATATAATAGCATCGGGCAAGGAAACCGACTGGCAGATTCATTTGGAATACATTTTAAATAAAGCAATCGACGCTTCAATTACAGTATTTTGTAACAATAATTTAGAAAATAGGATTAGACGTCAAAACAAATTAAATAATAGCTGAAATAATAGATATGCTCACAAACAACAAAGAAGACGTGGAAGACACAAAGAAGAAGTAATAGTAGTAGATGAGTAGAAGAACAAGAACAAGAAAGTGCAAAGATGGGCAAGATTTGAAGAATGATAAATTATTTTGAAACATAGTTTAATTTTAGTACAAGATTATTGGATGTTGTACAATTAGATAGTGAATAGAAGTAGTTAAGCTAGCATGTAATAATTCAACAATTTAGATTGTTTAGATGTATTGTGAATTTTATACATTTGTCTAGAGAACTGTGTGCTTTTGGAGTTTTAAAGCGTAAGATGCGTTAACATCTAATACAATCTTCACAATTTACAGTTTTTAATTTTAACCACAAAAATGGTCCTCCATAGTGGAGCGCACGAAGGTTAAACATTTTCAACAATAAGAACGTGAACTAAAACAAAATGGAATAATGTCTGAAAGCATATTAAATTAACTCTAGAACAAACAAAATGTGGAGTCAGTCAGTAGTAGACAATTCTTTTCAATATAGATTCGCATAAAACAGAGCGAAACATTTAAATGAATATAAATTACTATGAAATTGAATAAATAACTTTCACGTCACTTCTCACAATTTAGATCACAATGTAGAAACTCGTTTCATCTCTGAAAGCACTTTGAAAGCTTACCTGTAAAATACCAGAAAATCACACGTGCTAATGTTTGGATTATTTCCGTAACATTTGTCTTTTACATAGAATTTCAATATACGTATAGACATTTGATTCAACTTGAAGCTTTCAGTGCATTAGGACAACAGGCGATCTGACAGTACACGGTTTGGAGCCGTCTCAAATATCAGCGCAATGTATGGCAAGGAAAATTCCAAAATCAGCACAACCCCTTCCGAAAGCCTCTTCAGCAGCACTGCGATCTGCTCCAGAGGAAAAGTTAACCATCAGTTTCGAGAGTTCACGAGAGGGCACTGGAGAGACCAGCCACTCAGATAGGTTAAAACGAGGACATGCTGGGGTGGGAGGACTAAAAGACCGAGTGGAAAGAGAAAGCAGCAAGGGATGGAGAACGTAAGTAAAGTGGTGGGCTGTGAACACTGCAATAGGTTAAAAAGGAATTGTGGAGAAGCGAGGTGCGATGAGAGATCGATGAATATGTTGAAGGAATGAGACAACGCGATGAACAAGCCAAATACGATGAACAATCGGAAGAAATAAATCGCGGTGACGCATGAAAGTGGAAAATATTGACGCAAGTCAAGTGCGACTCAGGATTTTTTACATAAAAAAAATTAATGTAACTTGCGTATAGGTCCTCACAGAGATGGGAAAGGTCGTGGGAATTGAGACAGTGTGTACATAATACACAAAAACGAGAAGAGGAGGTCCAAACGATTTTAGTTGATATTTATTTGAGTTGTTTTCCGCACCCCAACTCTTCTGGAGATGGACAATAAGCCAGCGATAATGACAATACGTGGCGCATGACGATAGAGAAGGGTGAAATTTGACCCACATAAAATTATAGGTCAGATAAATAGGCATTAAATTCCAAAAAAGTGAATTCTACTTGTCACACACTCTTGACAGGTTTTGACTCCTGATTGAGACCTTCTTCAAAGGTCAAAACGTCTCCGGAATTTTTCCTTTTTTTCTTCTTTTAATTAATGTTCCTTGAGTATAATTTTATGAATACCCACCTCAGCCGTTTTAAACGTATCTGTCCTACGCTCTATCGATCACCAAACAGAAGCTTGGGCCGGGAAGCAAAAGAAGTTCCGGTGGGAGAGCGGGCGCGTGGAGAGGTAGGAAGGGAGGGACGCGCTATCAGGACGGCGCTCCGGCCGCCTTCGCCGTGCTGGCCCACGCGATCCGGCGGGTATTTATAGCGCCGGCGGTATTTCAAGCGCTGCGGCGGCGACGGTGGTGGACGTAATGGCGACAGAAGCGGTGGTGGCAGCGGAGGTGGAGGTGGCGGTGTTGGGGGCGGCGGCGGTGATGATGATGATGATGATGATGGCGGCGCCGAAGGTGGAGGCGGAGGCAGAGGCGGTGGGAGAGGCGGCGGC